>CM056380.1:89467797-89500297 GCA_029718625.1 Synaphobranchus kaupii
AGCCGCCGGGCACCCTTCAGGAACCGGCTGACAAGGTAATGGCTCCCTGCAGGCTTGTTGTGCACCCAAACATGCCTGATGGATATGGCAGCAGCATATGCCTTCAGTGTGCTGGCTGCCTTGCAGTTATCAAGTAAGGATTGTAAAAAAATCCGGGTAATACAGGAATCGGACAGTGTACGGGGTCCGCGCCTACCTGTGAGCACCATATGCAGAACAGTTGCCACATTTATCCACAGGCCTTCCTCGTAGAGGGGCTCTGGAGGTAAAGTAGTGTCCGTAGGACGGGGGAAACTGCACCCAGTTATCAGAGGGTTGGGCCCCTCAGTGGCTATACCCAGAGCTTCATCTTGTTTGGTCGAGGGTGCCAAACAGAGCCGCTCTGTTGTGACAGCAGATTCTCCCGGAACAGGGTTTCCCAGGGCGGGGTCGTAAACAAGGCAGAGGACTGTTGGAAACCAGGGTTTCATCGGCTATTTGGGTGCTACCAGCTAGAGCCCGTAGTGGCCCATGCTGACCCTGTGCAAGGTCGCCTTGACCAGTGATACTGGCAGAAAAGCGTACAGCAGGCCGTCCGGCCATTCGTGCGCTAATGTGTCCATCCCCAGAGGGCTCGAATGCTCGTTCATCGAGAACTACTGGGGGCCATAAGCAGATTTCTGAGAGGCGAACAGGTCTGTCTGAGCATGACCGAACCATCGCCATATCTCCTCCACCACTTCAGGGTGGGGACGCCATTCGCCGAGATGAATCTCCTGGCGAGATAGAATAGCTGGGCTGTGTCCGAATCAGAGTCCTATCTACTGTGCCCTGTCTCCTGCGTACAGTGCACTGGCAGAAGTGTGCTGTTTAATGTGCACTGTTTAGCAGTCCACAAAAAATATCCGTCATACAATTTTCCAACCGTAAAAATATGATGATTTCTATTTAAAATACGTTGGTTTTGGTTAAAAATATATTTTGGGCTAGTTTTGAGTCGCCATTTGGCTGCCATGTCACAGGTTGTTTCTGTTCTATTTGAAGGAAAATGTCAGCGAAGCTGCGCTTCATTTTTTTTAAATGAAGCTGCACGTCATATTTATGTGACCAAAAAGTTAGTGTACTGCTTGAAAAGTGTGCTCCCGAATGTACTCAGTGAAACCCCGGAAGTAAGTGTGTGTTTGAAGTATACTGCAATTTGAAAAATTTTCGCATACTCTACGACTTTCTCGCCCTATCTACTCACCAAGGCTACTCAACAGTGTGGAAGAGTGCTGATTCGGACACGGCCCAGCTGTACCTGGTAGGTGTACGGCACAAAGAAAGGCCACATCTCCGTAGAATGGGCAAGAAGTGCCTTAGTGCAAGAAACACTGCTTGGAGTTTGAGCACATTGCTGTTGTCCGACTGATGTGGTCATGACCATATTCCCTGAGCTGGGCGGTGCTGGCAAATAGCCTCCCAACTGGTCAGTGAAGCGTCCCTCGCTATCACCACGTGTCATGATGGTATAACGCCCATCCGGACCCCCTTTTTTAGGAAGCTGACTCGTCGCCATGGACGGAGTAGCCGACAAAATCAACACGTCACCTTGATTCGAGTGTGACGGTCCCACTTGGGGTGCAGCGACATGGCATTCAACCATAATTGAAGTGGCCTGGCTGTCAGGAGTCCGAGAGGCACGACTTCTGAGGCGGCCGTGATTGGGCCCAAAGCCTCTGAAAAACCCTCCTGTCGAGGACCCGGTTCACTCGGAACTGACACACCGCGTCGAGCACAGTAGATATGCGATGGGGCGTCAATGATGCCTTCATGCTCTTTGAGTCGAGGGACAGTCCAATGTACTCGATGGACTGTATCGGTACTAGCTGGCTCTTGCCATAGTTGACGCTGATGCCCAGGCTGGCAATATGTTCCAGCGTCTGGGTAGTGTGTGTGAGGGGGTCATGCTGTACGATTCAGCACATATTAGCCAATCGTTTATATATGGCATGATTCTCAGCCCCCTCAGCCGGAGCGGCGATAGGACCGCGCTCATACAGCGAGTAAATACACGGGGGGCCAGAGACAGACCGAATGGGAGGACACTGAATTTGTATTCCCGACCTCGAAATGCAAAGTGTAGGAAACGACGATGCTCCACACAGATAGGCATGTGGAAGCATGCGTCCTTCAAATCCACAGCCGTGAACCAATGCCCTGGTCTCATGGTGTGTACAAAGTCCGATATCCGGAGGATCTGGAAAGCGTATCGTTTTAGATACATATTCAGGTCTCTCAGATCCAAAACCAGTCTGAGGAGACCCTCCTTTTTCGGTATCAGAAAATAGGTTGAGTAAAAGCCACTGAGCCGTCCGGAGGGAGGCCCCAGTGACACAGCACCCTGTTTTTAGGAGGCCTGTAATTTCCTGTCTTTGCCTTCTCGACTGGGCGAGGTCCAGACCTTATGTGTCTCTGACCCCGGAAAATATTGGCGGCCACCGGTTGAACTGGAGGCGGTACCCCCTTTTAAAATCGTGGACAAAACCCACATTCTCAGTGATACTGTCCCACCATTGGCCCCCCGGCCAATGGTGAATGATTTATCTGTAATTAATGAAACTGTAGTGTTAGGAACAGAGCCGCGATTAGCTTCCCTGCCAGGTGTGCAGCCCCAATGGGAATAGCTATTGCTACGTTGTGTGTATGAAAATGAATGGTTTAGTGGAACATGGTGGAGCTGCGGGAGTGGGGAAATGGAAAAGATATATGAAAAGGGGATATTTATGCAGTCTGCTGTTGCAGTAGTGACAGCCAGCTCTGGCACACGTTGTTTGTATACATTTGTGCAGAAAACTTGTCGATGTAGCTAACATTCGATGAACAGGAGGCTAAATGCTTTGAATTTCTGTTTATTTATTCGGCACTCGACAGGTTGTGTATTTACCGGTGTCGATTTGTCCTACCTTGTCGAAATATCCTACCGGTAGCGTCATGCAGCTATCTATCGATCTTTGCTACCCTCTCAGAAGATTCTACCACAAGTAAATTGTGATTCTTTAGTAAAAGAAAGTTTGAATTAACATCACAAATGGTATGAATGTTTGAGTAAAACACCGTAAGTATGGAAAACATGCAATACTAAACTTAGGCTAATAAATCGAGGCGGAAGTAGCATGAATTTATGGCGTGTCGTTAAACACAAGAAATGATGCAATTGTGATGTGCACATGCGCAATACGCCTTGGTAGGATGAATCGACAGAACTGTACCACAGTCAAACAAGTTTTTTATTTGCTCAAAACCAATAAAATATTGATTGTTAATAGCTACATTACCTACAGTCCATGGTAATCAGCAAGGTATGAAAACTAATTATGTCATTCATTCAATGAATAGGACACTTAAAAGTATCACCCCTCCCGCTGGTGAAACAATAGGCCTATTCACTGGGCACTAACGCCTACGAGAAAGGTTATACATTTCAGCCAATTGACCTGTATCTTTAAAAATATCCACAGGTGTCCACAAACATTGCTTTTATATAATTTTCACCTTTAAAGCACTTCATCTTTCGTTTTTCATCATAAAATGCTTTTGTATCGGCCAACATATTGATACTGAATGATAAACATATACAATTAAAAGTTAAAACGTTATGGTTGTAGTTAGCTGTTTTAGCTGTGTTTGCTAGCAAAGCCAAAACTTTCCTCGGAGGGTGTCCATTTACGCCGCATTTACCACCTCCCACCATATCACTTGAAGGAGAAACAACCCTTCAAGTGATCCATCCATATCTACTGCATATCTGGCAGCAGAGTGATGTTTTGAGGCTTGTTTGATACCGCAGACCCTTGATGACTTGCAGCCATTTAGCCAACCATGGGTTCTATACTATTCCTGTGTAATTTACATCTTAATCTAGTCCCGCCCCCCAATTCCCATAGAGATCCATTGAAATGCAGAGAGGTTATAGTATCGCTTGTAAGAGTACCTGAAAATAAGATATCAAGATTCTTTTGATATCCTTTTATTCCCAGTCATGATAGCATCACCTCTTTACCTGTGGAATGTTCCAAACAGGTGTTTTTTGAACTTCCAAGAACTTTTTTGGAATGTGTTGCAGGCATCAAATTCAGAATTAGCATATATTTACAAAAATCAATGAAGTTGATGAGGTAAAACATTAAATATCTTTACAAGAGAATTTACAAATCACTGTTTTCTGCTTTTATGTGCATTTTACATACTTTCCCAGCTTTTTTGGAATTGAGGTTTGTAAAACAAGTGTTCTTTATCATACATTTCAACTTCTGCAATCACAAGTTGATATAGTTTTTTTTTTTAGCTAGCTAGCACACACTCAATTCCCTGCAGAAAATTTGGCTCATGCTAGCTAGTTACCCAACAGTCACTTACGAGCCACAACACTGCGCAAGGGAACATTTACAGCTCAACTTTTTCAACTTTTTCGCAACTTTTTCTTGTTGACATTTCTTTGAGAATCTATTTAACTTTGCCTGTGTGCCTAACATATTTGAGGAGCGTTAATTTTCTAAACTGTCACTGATAAAGAACAAATGAGATCTCCACCATAGGACAAAAGAGACTGAGCAATCTAACTCGCAAGTCCTTCTAAAGTGACTCGTTATGCACCTTGGATATCATTACGGATTTCTCAGTTTGAAAATAAAGAAGAGCTTCTAAATCGGTAGGCTACACCTCTCTTTATTAAAGCTATGACCTGCTTGCAGTATAATGAGTTGCAACTGACTGAGCTACATGGTGAAATAATGTCATTTCATTTTATGGTAAAAGTCTGTAAAATAGTGAAGGTAAGAAATTGTAAACAGCTGAAATATAAATAGGATAATCGTATTGTTTTCGGTGAAACACCATTATATAATTAGATATACTGCTACTGTATGCTAAATATATTGTTACCGTTATTTATAGGCTATGGTAAAGTTCTGGCAACCCAGTTGTGTGTGTGTGTCAGTTCCCAGTGTGACCAAGTACACTTCTTTTTTGTTTTGTTTTACAAAGCTTTTTTGTCTATATAGACTAAATGGTAGGATAGTTGTACTGTAATTGTATGTGACATGCTGGCTAAACATATCCACTCAATTACACTTGATTTCATTTGATGAACTGGATACTATTTGAGCCGTATCTGTCTGCCTAAAGAGAGTGAAAGGCAGATAGTCATTGTGTAAGCTATGGATATGTAATGATCTGCACTTAATTGTCAGGCACTATTTGATGAACTGGATACATATGTTCCTGATATCTCTGCCTATTGCAGCATTTGTTATCCCCATTGTGACAGTGGTCTAATTGCATCCTGTGTTGCTTCAGCGCTAAAACAGTGAAATACAATTTTTGCATTTAAACAAAATTTATTCCATATTTTCCCTGGCAGTTTTATTTTAGGATATCTTCTTTTAGAACTCACCAAAACTGACTATTTAATAGCATAACTAAAAGAAATCTCCAGCAACCCCCCCTACGTGTTCCCTTGCCATACCTTGGCTTCAACTGAAATGACAGCACTGCTATACTGGAGCCAACACACACACATACGTAGATACACACACGCACACACACAAACCAACATAGACACAGACATGTAAACAAAAACACACACACACACACACACACACACACACACACACACACACACACACACACACACACACAGACCAACATACACACAAACACTACCTAGAACCGGAATGGTCCATGAGAAAATCTGAATATTGGATAGCGTGTGGAATTTCTATTTTTGTGCTAGTACTGATTGAACAGCTCAGTGCTAATTTGAGGATCCTACAGCCTCAAGTTCCGATAATATAAATCTGGACTGGAATGAGATTTACCTCATGTAACACCCCCCCAAATTCCACAAATCCAGCTCTACCTGGGGGCAGCCATGCACAGACCACACCCTGATAAGCTAGACCAGCTAATACACAGAAAAAAAAGCCCATATCTGAACTTCACACAATCGGACATAGAGGAGACAAACACGTACACATACAGTTGAAGTCGGAAGTTTACATACACTTAGGCTGAAGTAATTAAAATTCATTTTTAACCACTCCACAGATTTCATGTTTGCAAACTATAGTTTTGGCAAGTCAGGGTAGGACATCTACTTTGTGCATGACACAAGTAATTTTTCCAACAATTGTTTACAGACAGATCATTTCACTTTTAATCCACTATATCACAATTCCAGTGGGTCAGAAGTTTACAAACACCTTAAAACTTTTTAGTAAGATATGCAGTAGATATGGATGGATCATTTTAAGGGTTGTTTTCTCCTGACAAATTTTCCTATTGAACTCTATGGAAAAATAAGTCAGGAGAAAAAACCCTTCAACTTATCCAGCCATATCTACTTTGTTTCTGGCAATAGAGTGATGGTTCAGGCTTGTTTCATACGTCAGACCCTTGATGACTTAGAGCAATTTAGCCAACCATGTGTTCCATACTGTTCCAGTATAATTTACAGCTAAATCTAGACCCACCCCCCAATTCCCATAGAGATCCATTCAAATGCAGAGAGATTATAGTATTGCTTGTAAGAGTACCAGAAAATAAGATATCAAGAGTCTTTTGATGTTGTTGGGTCACAGACATCAGGAAGTCATGGCATGCAACCAAATATAAAAAATTTAAGGGCACAGTCAACTTAGTGTATGTAAACTTCTGACCCACTGGAATTGTGATATAGTGAATTAAAAGTGAAATAATCTGTCTGTAAACAATTGTTGGAAGCATTATTTGTGTCATGCACAAAGTAGATGTCCTAACAAACACTATAGTTTGCTAACATGAAATCTGTGGAGTGGTTAAAAATTAGTTATAATGACTTCAACCTAAGTGGATGTAAACTTCCGACTTCAACTGTACATGCACGCACACACCCACAAACATGCGTGTGCCCACACACTCACACGCATCCATACCTGCTCGTTGGCTTTCATACACTGCAGCTTCATCTGCTTCAGGTAGGTGGCAGTGAGTGGCATGTTGTAGTCAATGAGGTCAGGGACCAGGGAAGTGGGACGGTCATTCTCTGTAAATAAATAAATAAATAAATAAAATACATTCAAATAAATATAATAATTTTAAATTACAAAAAGCTTCACCTTCCAGAGAAACAAATCCTGTGAGCTGTAATTACTTGGAACAACCAATCACAGGAGCCATCCCCTTTTGGGCTCCATGGGACAACCAGTTATGGGAGCTGTACACTCTGGAACAGCCAACCAGTCAGGTGTATCCTTCAGAACAATCAATCGGTGTAGATGCACCCGGTATTTTCAGTGAGTGGGGTTTGTAGACTGTACTTCAGTTGAAATATATTGCATGTCTCTATTGCAGCCCTGGCTGAACAGGTAACAGACTAATTACCAATGATTAAGAGCAAGATTATAATTAGATAGAGACCAACTTAATTAGTTTGGTGCAATCCAACGATTATCACCTTAACAAAATGAATTAGAGAAATCTGAGAAAAATTGGAGCACAGAAAAGCCTTTATCTTAAACAGAAACCATGTGTTGCATATACACTGATCTAATCTACTTTTCACAAGCTTCAAATCTTCATACAGAAGATGCTAATAGCTAAATGCAATGCACTATATTTGGTATGCTTCTCATCTCTTAAAAATAAGTTAAGGGATTCTAAAAACTTCAAATAACCACAACATATCACAGAGGGATGTATCCACTACACACCCACCAAATATATTTTCAAGAAAATGTGAATAGGTATATTAATATATATCTCAAAGTCAGCTAATAAAATTCAGTCTTGAAAGGATTGTAGGGGTGTGGCCTAAATCCACGCTCTCAACGTGAGTGCCATTGAACCATTCCCTGTCTTAGGTCAGTTAGGATCACAACTTTTATTTTAAGAATGTGAAATGTCAGAATAATAGTAGAGAGAATTTTTTTTTTCAGCTTTTATTTCTTTTATCACATTCCCAGTGGGTGAGAAGTTTACATACACTCTGTTAGTATTTGGTAGCATTGCCTTTAAATTGTTTAACTTGGGTCAAACGTTTTGGGTAGCCTTCCACAAGCTTCTCACAATAAGTTGCTGGAATTTTGGCCCATTCCTCCTGACAGAACTGGTGGTAACTCTGTCAGGTTTGTAGGCCTCCTTGCTTGCACATGTTTTTTCAGTTCTGCCCACAAATTTTCAATTGGATTGAGGTCAGGACTTGTTATGGCCACTTGAATACTTTGACTTTGTTGTCTTTAAGCCATTTTGCCACAACTTGAAGTATGCTTTGGATCATTGTCCATTTGGAGGAGCCATTTGCGACCAAGCTTTAACTACCTGGCTGATGTCTTGAGATGTTGCTTCAATATATCCACATCATTTTCCTTCCTGATGATGCCATCTATTTTATGAAGTGCACCAGTCCCTCCTTCAGCAAAGCACCCCCACAACATGATGCTGCCACCCTCGTGCTTCACGGTTGGGATGGTGTTCTTTGGCTTGCAAGCCTCACCCTTTTTCCTCCAAACATAACGATGATCATTATGGCCAAACAGTTCAATTTTTGTTACATCAGACCAGAGGACATTTCTCCAAAAAGTAAGATCTTTGTCCCCATGTGCAGTTGCAAACTGTAGTCTGGCTTTTTTATGGTGGTTTTGGAGTAGTGGCTTCTTCCTTGTTGAGCAGCCTTTCAGGTTATGTCGATATAGGACTCGTTTTACTGTGGATATAGATACTTTTGTACCTGTTCCCTCCAGCATCTTCACAAGGTCCTTTGCTGTTGTTCTCGGATTGATTTGCAATTTTTGCACCAAAGCTCGTTCATCTCTAGGAGACAGAATGCTTCTCTTTCCTGAGAGGTATGCGTGGTCCCATGGTGTTTATACTTGCGTACTATTGTTTGTACAGACAAACGTGGTACCTTCAGGCATTTGGAAACTGCTCCCAAGGATGAACTAGACTTGTGGAGGTCCACAATTTTCTTTCTGAGATCTTGGCTGATTTCTTTTGATTTTCCCATGATGTCAAGCAAAGAGGCACTGGATAGGCCATAAAATACATCCACAGGTACACCTCCAATTGACTCAAATAATGTCAATTAGCCTATCAGAAGTTACATCATTTTCTGGAATTTTTCAAGCTGTTTAAAGGCACAGTCCTGACATGTGTCATGCACAAAGTAGATGTCCTAACTCACTATACCAACATTGCCAACACTATAGTTTGCTAACATTAAATCTGTGGAGTGGTTAAAAATGAGTTTTAATGACTTAAGTGTATGTAAACTTCCGACTTCAACTGTACATATATATATTTCATGTGCAGTTCATTCTGCCCCAAAGTTGAGCTCTCCCTCAGTAAACTCTTCTTAGGGCAGATGGCACAGGAGAAATCAAACTAATAATTTTCCAGCACTTCACTTCATGCAAGATTCAACATCTGTCCACTAGAGGGACCCTCCGTAGTCAAAATGGAGCCAGAAATCCAGCATTGACTGTAATGCCATGCTTTGTCACCCTCATTGTTTCAAAAGGCCTCTATTTACATGGGTCTAGCACTTGAAATCTATATGAAATATTCCTATACCATGAAAACAATTGCTCAGCAATTTGGCCATGATTGTGCTGATACTGACTAGCAGGTATTCCAGTGATGTCGGCCGGTGCCGTATGGAGAACTGTGATATGATTATGAAACTGATTGTTATATCCTTTGTGGCTTTTCAGCTATGAGAGAGCATAATGCACACAGCCTGTCACAGTCACATAAGAGCAGAGGCCTTGGGATTCCAGAAAAGCGTCCCTGACATGGTTACAGTAGGACAAGTTTTTTTTTAGCACTGGACTCTTGACCTGAGGGCAGCCGTATGGAGTAGTGTGTCATGCAACTAAAACACAAATGAACAAATCATTGTACATACACACACACACACACACACACACTGGGCATCCCTCTCTCTCATGTCCTAGTAACCATTCTGCCCAATCAAAAGAGTCAAACAAATTATCCATGACCCATCAACCCCCTACTTGATCACACACCAGCCATCAATAATTTTCTCTTCCATTCATACCTTCTTATTCATTTTTTTATATAAGTAAACCCACATTTATGAATTCATTCAAGAAATAAACAAATCAACCTTACATAATTTAATCAGTCGGATATATTGTATATAATATGAATGGCTGTCTATTAAATCCAACCTCCTCATTCACCAATTAATTGTGTTAAATAATTCAGGCCTGAACTTTACTATGGGTGTCTATATGGAGAGGGGGGATTTCCCCCCAAAAAACCCCAGGGAAGACAACCAATTAACTGCTAATTTTGTCTACAACTCAACATTAGTTCTACGTTGGCACAATGCTGCAGCATCGTTTCCAAGTTCAGGCCTAAGGGAAGTTCTGACAATGTTTACCGTGTTTTTTTAAATTATTTTATTTTATCAAACAGTCACTTTCCCGGTTTCCTGGAGGGGGATTCCTGCTTTGCTGGAGCACGCAATCTGAGCGCACCTCTCCGGTGGGATGCCACATAATGAGGCACAGGAAGTCATGCAGCATTGCAGCACACACAGGAAATGACACAACATTGGAGCACCTAGGAAATGATGCAACACTGCAGGGAGATGTTGCCGTACTGGGATGCCAGAGCTGTTATTTTGTTGTTTGCGGAGTGCTGGGTTACACCCCATTCTGCAGATGTATTACTGTTACTGGTGTTGTACCCTTACTTGCGAAACTCATGACAGAATATGATCCCTGTTCCCTGCCCCCTGCCCCTGTCTACTATGTGCCCTGTCCCCTCACTTTGCAAGCAGTGTGCGAAGGAAATCCTGCAAAAGTGAGGAAGTAGTTTGTAATATATATATATTATTATTTTTAATTTCATTTTATTGAAAATATCAATATCATATGACAATGGTTACAAAGTGTAGATTATCAATGAAGGTAGAATTAACAAAAATAAAGAGAGTAGTTCGTAGTTTGCAAAGTTTTTACTTCTGGTTTACTTTCTGAAATTGTCGGATGACTGCACAGTTCTGTGGATGAGTGTGCTCCTGAATCCCCTCAACAAAGTTCTGGAAATAAGGGTTTCATCCTAGTATTTTAAGTGCCCCCATTTGTGAGAAAAAGTCACCCACTCAAAATCTTTTTGATGAAGTTGACTCAAATATGTGCCTTCAAAGGGGTTAAGTGATCTTATTCGATCACGGCCTGGATGAGTATGACTGGGTGCTCACTCTAATATTAGATGACTTCTGGGAATGTGATTTTCTAGTAAACCAATGGTCCTTTACTTCTGATGAATCATGGTCTTGTGGAGGTGCAGCCTAAATTCAGGGTAGAGATTCAATGCTAACTAAAATCTGACATGACTAATCAGATTGCATAATTTTTAGTGGAAACCTAATTTCCCTTTGCAGACACATCTGGGGTCGATAGGACTGTTACTGCAGTCAGGTGGTAGAAATGTGGTATTGTATTACTAGGGTGCGCTGCAGCAGGATTAAAGGTCTATAAGGCCTAGGCTAAAAGTGCATGATGTGTGAAGTACCAAAGTGGTCTTGTGCGAGCCAAGCTGAGCCAGGATAAATGAAGAAGCAGGCGGGATTTGGAGGCGTAGAGATTGGGGACGAGGTAGTGGTGTGGTTAGGAGGGGTGGGATGGGGGAGGAGTTCATACAGAAGTTTATACAGTACCATTCAACTTGGCAGTTTTGAGGATGATACAGTATTAAACTCAGCAGTGCTGTGGTTGATACAGTATTAAACTCAGCAGTGCTGTGGTTGATACAGTATTAAACTCAGCAGTGCTGGGGTTGATACATTATTAAACTCAGCAGTGCTGGGGTTGATACAGTATTAAACTCAGCAGTGCTGTGGTTGATACAGTATTAAACTCAGCAGCGCTGGGGTTGATACAGTATTAAACTCAGCAGTGCTGGGGTTGATACATTATTAAATTAAGCAGTGCTGGGGTTGATACATTATTAAACTCAGCAGTGCTGTGGTTGATACATTATTAAATTAAGCAGCGCTGGGGTTGATACAGTATTAAACTCAGCAGTGCTGTGGTTGATACAGTATTAAACTCAGCAGCGCTGGGGTTGATACAGTATTAAACTCAGCAGTGCTGGGGTTGATACATTATTAAATTAAGCAACGCTGGGGTTGATACAGTATTAAACTCAGCAGTGCTGTGGTTGATACAGTATTAAACTCAGCAGTGCTGAGGTTGATATGGAAGTAAACTCAACAGTGCTGGGATTGATACAGTAGTAAACTCAGCAGTGCTGGGGTTGATACATTATTAAACTCAGCAGTGCTGTGGTTGATACAGTATTAAACTCAGCAGTGCTGGGGTTGATACAGTATTAAACTCAGCAGTGCTGTGGTTGATACGTTATTAAACTCAGCAGTACTGAGGTTGATACATTATTAAACTCAGCAGTGTTGGGATTGATACATTATTAAACTCAGCAGGGCTGGTGTTTATACGGTAGTAAACTCAGCAGTGATGGGGTTGATATGGTAGTAAACTCAGCAGTGCTGGGGTTGATACAGTAGTGAACTCAGCAGTGCGGGGGTTGATACATTATTAAACTCAGCAGTGCTGGGGTTGATGCAGTATTAAACTCAGCAGCGCTGGGGTTGATACAGTATTAAACTCAGCAGTGCTGGGGTTGATACATTATTAAAATCAGCAGTGCTGGGGTTGATATAGTATTAAACTGAGCAGTGCTGGGGTTGATACATTATTAAACTCAGCAGTGCTGGGGTTGATGCAGTATTAAACTCTGCAGTGCTGGGATTGATGCAGTATTAAACTAAACAGTGCGGGGCTTGATGCAGTATTAAACTCAGCAGTGCTGGGGTTGATACAGTATTAAACTCAGCAGTGCTGGGGTTGATGCAGTATTAAACTCAGCTGTGATGGGGTTGATGCAGTATTAAACTCGGCAGTGCTGGGGCTGATGCAGTATTAAACTCAGCAGTGCTGGGGTTGATACATTATTAAAATCAGCAGTGCTGGGGTTGATACATTATTAAACTCAGCAGTGCTGGGGTTGATACAGTAGTAAACCCAGCAGTGCTGGGGTCGATACAGTAGTAAACTCAGCAGTGCTGGGGTTGATGCAGTATTAAACTCAACAGTGCTGGGGTTGATACAGTAGTAAACCCAGCAGTGCTGGGGTTGATACAGTAGTAAACCCAGCAGTGCTGGGGTCGATACAGTAGTAAACTCAGCAATGCTGGGGTTGATTTAGTACCTTTAAACTCAGCAGTGTTGGACTTGATACATTATTAAACTCAGCAGTGCTGGGGTTGATGCAGTAGTAAACTCAGCAATGCTGAGGTTGATTTAGTACCTTTAAACTCAGCAGTGCTGGGATTGATGTGCATCCTCTTCTGACATTCTCCACAACTCATCAGGAAGCGGGTCACCGCTTCTCTGGGCAGGAATGCGTACGTCTCTGCAATCTGCACAGAACAGCAAAACCGTACTCAGTATCACACCTCCTATTTTTGGTATGCTGTATATATGTACTCTGTATATATATATATATATATATATATATATATATATATATATATATATATATATACTAATTGAAGTCTGAAGTTTACATACACTTAGGTTGAAGTCATTAAAACTAATTTTTAACCACTCCACAGATTTCATGTTAGCAAACTATAGTGTTGGCAAGTCAGGTAGGACATCTACTTTGTGCATGACACAAGTAATTTTTCCAACAATTGTTTATTTCAGAATTTTACATACACTAAGTTGACTGTGCCTTTAAATTTTTAATATTTAAAATAAAATCTTTAAAATAAAATCTGTGGAGTGGTTAAAAATGAGTTTTAATAATTTCACCTTAAGTGTATGTAAACGTCCGACTTCAACTGTATATATATATATATATATATATATATATATATATATATATATAACATATATATATGAGACACCAGTCAAATTCTTTTGTTTAATTGGGCACTCCAAGACTCTAGAGGCTAACCCCCCCCCCACAGACACATACCACACACTCCTGCTTATCCAGGCCCACTGACCTGAGGATAAGCCCCCCATCCCACCCACGCCCAACCCAGACCGTATGAGCTCCCCAAATTGTCCCTCCCCAATGATGGTGACCTTCATGGCACCCTGAAAAGCAACTGCCACTCCCCCCAGGCCCTCCAGACTGCAGTGGTCTTTCAGAGAAGGAAGGGCCTGTTCACTGGGCATGATAACCCCCCCCCCCCCCCCCCAAACAGTTTATATTGTGAGCTGAATCTGTCACCTTTTCAACTATGTCAGTACAAACCATCACAGCTACACACCCCAATACAGCTCTCACAAAACAGCTCTCATCAAGGGCTGGGAACCCATCTGAGAGGAAATACAACATAATATGACACAATATACCATACGCCACATTGTATCATACAATTTGCATTATATGCACCTTTCATACATGACTAAGACAAAGTGCTTTACAGAAGTAGTTCAATAGCAAGTTGCATTTACAGCACCCCCTCGCATCATAAAAAAATAAATGAGAAAGACAGTCAGGTAGAGCGATTTGAGTCCCACCCAGTCCCGAGCTAACCCCCCAGCCAAGTACACACAACTGAAAGCTCTCCAGTAAGACCATACAGTCTAATGGTCTTACACAGCGCTTTGCGCCAATGGTATCCATACAATTATGTGTGGACGTAGGCTGTACTCTATTATATGACCTGTGAAATACACTTCCTCCAGATAATGCAGAAAACTAAATAAAAAGATTAAATTAAAGATTTATCAGGGGCTGCAGGAAGGCAATGTAGTAAGCCCCCCCCCCCCCCCCCCTTCCTCTCCCCTCCCCTCTGTTTCTCACTCTGACTCCCTACCCTCTCTCCTCTCCTCCCTTGTTTCTCTCTTCTCTCCTCCCCACTACTATTCCTATCTCCCCTCCCCCCTCTCTCCTCCCCTTTCCCCTCCCTCTCTCCTCCTCTATCTGTCACCCCCTCCTCCCCTCTTCATTTATTTCAGAGGCTCTTTTGAATGGCAGGATTTTCACTTGACTCTTAGCTGCAGAGCAAAGGGGTTCTCTGAGGTTTTGTATCCTGAGCCCCAGAATCCAGATTTCAGCTCCCGATTCTTCACAAAGCCAATGCTCTGCCCTATAGGAGGCAGTTAATGAAAAAAAACTTGAATGGTTTATTCCTACAAAAAAAAAAAAAAAAAAAAAAACACTTTTCTGGTGTGAAATACACAACAGATTTATGAATGGGTGAGCATTGGTTGTGCTGTGTACTACATTCATAAAACTGAGGAGGAGATTTTTCAAACTCGGGTGGTTTCAATATAAGCATGTGAGATTTTTTTTAAAAGCTGATCCTCTTCTAATAGAGTGCAGTGGTCAAGTGGTTTTAACTTGAAGTCTAACTCCCCAGTAAAGTCATTACCACAGGCCATTGGCCCTATCTGTTTAAGCCACTGTTTTTGTTTGTTTTGGTCAGCTCTGCTTTAGCTATACTTACACTGTCTCTCTGACACTGGCAGCAAGTAAACACCAGCACTAATGACTAATAAATGAATAATACTTTAGACAGATATGGTTGTAAACTATATTTAAATAAGCAGTTCCTTAACATGTCTATCAATATGAAAGGACAATAATCAGAATTGTATATATTTAACTTAACATATATTTTGCATATGTAGGCCACTCTACACACTCATCTGTCTCAGTGTGCATTTGCTGTTATTGTTGCTTGTTTCATGTATAAAGTGTTTTGGTAATATTTACAAAATGTGTTTGATGACAATAAAAAAATGATTGTATGTAACTGAATAGAGAGAGTGGGTGATACAGAAAATAAGGGTTAGAGAATGAGAGAGACAGAGATTGTGAGGGATAGAGTGAGGAAGAAAGAGAGAGATAGAGATTGTGAGGGATAGAGTGAGGAAGAAAGAGAGAGACAGAGATTGTGAGGGAAAGAGAATGAGAGAGATAGAGATTGTGAGGGATAGAGAGTGAGAGAGAATGAGAGAGATAGAGATTGTGAGGGATAGACAGTGAGGAAGAATGAGAGAGATAGAGATTGTGAGGGATAGAGAGTGAGGAAGAATGAGAGAGATAGAGATTGTGAGGGATAGAGAGTGAGAGAGATAGAGATGGTGAGGGATAGAGAGTGAGGGAAAATGAGAGAGATAGAGATTGTGAGGGATAGAGAGTGTGGAAGAATGAGAGAGATAGAGATTGTGAGGGATAGAGAGTGAGAGAGATAGAGATTGTGAGGGATAGAGAGTGAGGGAAAATGAGAGAGACAGAGATTGTGAGGGAAAGAGAATGAGAGAGATAGAGATTGTGAGGGATAGAGAGTGAGGGAAAATGAGAGAGATAGAGATTGTGAGGGATAGAGAGTGAGAGAGATAGAGATTGTGAGGGATAGAGAGTGAGGAAGAATGAGAGAGATAGAGATTGTGAGGGATAGAGAGTGAGAGAGATAGAGATGGTGAGGGATAGAGAGTGAGGGAAAATGAGAGAGATAGAGATTGTGAGGGATAGAGAGTGTGGAAGAATGAGAGAGATAGATATTGTGAGGGATAGAGAGTGAGGAAGAATGAGAGAGATAGAGATTGTGAGGGATAGAGAGTGAGAGAGATAGAGATTGTGAGGGATAGAGAGTGAGGAAGAATGAGAGAGATAGAGATTGTGAGGGATAGAGAGTGAGGAAGAATGAGAGAGATAGAGATTGTGAGGGATAGAGAGTGAGAGAGATAGAGATGGTGAGGGATAGAAAGTGAGGGAGAATGAGAGATATAGAGATTGTGAGGGATAGAGAGTGAGAGAGATAGAGATTGTGAGGGATAGAGAGTGAGGAAGAATGAGAGAGATAGAGATTGTGAGGGATAGAGAGTGAGAGAGATAGAGATGGTGAGGGATAGAAAGTGAGGGAGAATGAGAGATATAGAGATTGTGAGGGATAGAGAGTGAGAGAGATAGAGATGGTGAGGGATAGAAAGTGAGGGAGAATGAGAGATATAGAGATGGTGAGGGATAGAGAGTGAGAGAGATAGAGATGGTGAGGGATAGAAAGTGAGGAAGAATGAGAGAGATAGAGATTGTGAGGGATAGAGAGTGAGGAAGAATGAGAGAGATAGAGATTGTGAGGGATAGAGAGTGAGAGAGATAGAGATGGTGAGGGATAGAAAGTGAGGGAGAATGAGAGATATAGAGATTGTGAGGGATAGAGAGTGAGGGAGAATGAGAGAGATAGAGATTGTGAGAGATAGACAGTGAGGAAGAATGAGAGAGATAGAGATTGTGAGGGATAGAGAGTGAGGAAGAATGAGAGAGATAGAGATTGTGAGGGATAGAGAGTGAGGAAGAATGAGAGAGATAGAGATTGTGAGGGATAGAGAGTGAGGGAGAATGAGAGAGATAGAGATTGTGAGGGATAGACAGTGAGGAAGAATGAGAGAGATAGAGATTGTGAGGGATAGAGAGTGAGGAAGAATGAGAGAGATAGAGATTGTGAGGGATAGAGAGTGAGAAGTTCTTCATATTCATTATCACTGTTATGTTTAATGTATTATTTTATTTAGTTGTCTTATTTTATTTCATGGTTTATATTTTGTTTATATACATCTCTAGCTATTCATCTTGCTCTGTATTTAAATGGATATCTAGAGACTTAAACAATATCTACGTCTATTTCCCGCCAATAAAGCAACTTTAATTTGAATTTGAGTGAGAGAAAGAGAGAGAGAGGGGGGAATAGAGAATGAGAGAGGGATTGAGATTGAAATGAAAGAGGACTAGAGGGATAAAGAGAGACACACATGGAGGGATGGTGCTCTGAGCTGGCCTCACCGCTCTGTAGGTTTTCTTCTGGCCGGCGTGTTTGGGGGCTCGGCCTGGGTCTCCGCCCATCTCCACGTGCATGGCATATATGATGTCGAAGAAGTCCTCCACCACCGCCACCCGCTTGAGGGAGGAGTTGTCCTGGGCCACGCCCCCTTCTGCCATCAGGGCTTCACCACAGCCCTCCCCTGCCGGCACGTCTACCGCTTTCACAGCCCTCTGGGGAGATGCATTTTATTTCAGATTATTAACTATTTTATATATTATTATTTTATTTAACCATTCTGTAAAGTTATGAAAGTTCATCTGGGAACCAGTTGTCCTGCCCATGAAGGTTTAAAACAAAAAAAGAGCAATTTACATTTTACATTGACATTTGGGTATTTAGCAGATGTTTCACTCCAGAGCGACTTTGTATAGAAGTGCACACAAAAAGGTATAGACAACAAAGAGCTGACGCCAAGTCAATCGGGTCACAACCGATAACAGCCTTTAGTACATAACTTACTCAGGAATAGTAGATACATAAACTGGCTACATAAAGTTAAGTGCCATAATGGATTCAAGAATGAGACTGAGAATGTAGTGCTTCAAGTAGTAAATTGGTTTGGGGATGTAGTCTTAGATGTAGAATAGACGGGGCTAGTAAACCCATAAAAAACATTCAAAGGTTCAGCATTAGGTTAACAGAGTTTCGGCAGACAATGCAGAAAAATAAACTGATGGAAAATGCTCAGTATACAAACGGAACAGCCAGCACTTGGTGACAAACTTCACACTGCACAATACACATGATACAGACTAAACACCAAAACCTCGTCACTGAATAAGACCATTAGGCTACTACAAATAAAACTGCAGCGGTTTTTCCACGGAGAAGGAGCTCACCATTTATAAGAATAACACCAGACGAGTCTGAGAGATCGGGGGCTACATGCACGCCAGGCTCCAAAAAGTATTTGAAATACATTTATTAGTGCATACACTTCTGTCAGGACAACTCACATATTTAAATGACATGTTTTACAGTTTTTTTTACAATCACTTTGGCGCTCATCTCACAAGTTTCTGCTCAACTTTCCAAACCTTAGACACAACACTCAAAATCGTCAGCCTGTCCTATGTTCAAAACCTTGCATTGTGCATTCATATCTTTGAAGCAATCTTGCACTTCAGAATCATTGGTTCAACTAACTCATTTATCATGAAATACTATAGGAACATTAGTTTAGGTCACCCACACAAAAGATACCGATAGCTTCACTGTTTAGTTGTTTTTACAATTCTTTAATAATGCAGTATAAAATACCTGATACACGTTTCAACATGGTTCTTTTTGTGGTTCTAAATAAGGGTAATAGTAGAGACCGTAGAACAGAGTGGAATCATTGAACAAAATCTGAATTTATTTTAAAAAATACAATTACAACTTGTATGTTTGTTTGAATCATAGCAACAAATAGTACAATAATTATAGCTACAAGGAGAAAAAAATTCCTCAACTGCAGTGAAAAACAAAAAATAACTGTTCCGACCTCTGGCTAGGTTGAAGCCTGCCTCGTCCACAAAGAGGAATTTGTGGTGGTTCTCTGCAGCATCCAGCTCCATCACCCTCTAAAAAGAAATTGAAAGAAAATTACCCTACAGAATAATGTAGATCGAACTTGAATCTTTGACAACAGGAATCTTGAAACTGAACATACTCGGTAAACAGTTGCTTTACTCTATCTGCATTACTTACTTTTAGAGACACCTGGTGCCTATTCAGAATGCATGCAATAGTCGGCAGTCTAGGCCTCCACCTTGTTGAACATGTCGTCATTGTCAATGATGTGCCGCTGAATTTCGGTCAGGCGTATATCAATTCTGTCAGGGAAAACAGAATACATTCAGTCACAACGACTACTGTTTGGTATGCAGCGGCATGCATTATACAGTAATTAGACAATTGAGATTAATGCATAGTGCAATGTGAAGACTTACCGGTTCTCATGGCGGAATGTTCTGATGATTGAGGCCACTGTTGATCTTCTGAGATTTGGCTGAATCATTGTAGCTGTCATGCCACGATTTATGACAAGGTCCACAACTATTGTTCGGATTTAATTGGATACTCTTTACCACGTACCCCCCCCCCCCCCCTCACCTCTCAAACAAGGCCCATGGTCACCTCTCTGATGAGGCCTAAGTCCTCCTCTAAGACTAGGTCTATGACCACCTCTCTGAGGGGGTACTTGTCCTCTGCCATTCCCTTGACCACCTCCTCCTCCTCCTCCTCCTCCTCTCACTGCTTGACTTCTATTCTGACGTGGATCATCGGCCTACTCCATGTTTTTGCTATGTTGTTGGAGGTGGATACAGACCCTTTAATACTCTTACCACAATGTGAAACCAATCATCATTACTGTAACGAGTTGTCATTGGAAAAGCCAAGAAAACAGCAGTATATACAGTACATAGTCAAATCTGTAAACATTGTCTGGAACAGTGGAACCATAGGAACAGTGTCTGATAAGGATGATGATGACATATTTCAAAGATAATGTAGTAAAATTGGTTCATGTTCCCAAGTAATTGATCCAAACAACAGGTGGAAGCTGGGGTGGTGGCGGGTGATCGCGGTTTTTTGAATGCAGAGCAGCAAGGCAAAAAAAAGGGCAGCACAGCGTCTGATTCTTGGTTAAAAAGGGCGCTCCATTAGAGGTGTGTGCATGTGATTGGTTGAGTATGAGACGTGTGGTTGCTCGCCGACCGATGGTCTCATCAGTAGAATTCCTACATATTACTTAAAACAATTTTTGCAATACATACCAGTTTTTGCCAATATTCAGAACTTATTTCTTCTTTCATGTGGTTTTAAGTGTCTCTTAAAATTCACATTTTACCAACATCCAAATAGATAAATTATTTCAACAATATTTGATCCAGGACTGGTTACATTTAATTACTTTGACAACAAAGACACTGTAGATAGATTTTTCATTTTTTTATCTTTTCTTTGTTTTACTGAATTTCTTATTTATTTGTAAGGCACTACTGTCTCACTAGATGCACAGGAATAGACATGAATGCAGGCTGATGCAGATTAACATCTGACTAGTTGGGGACATCTATTAAGTAGTACATTTTCTGAAAATGTGTATTTTTCATGCATGCATATTGTATAAAAATAGTGCTAATTCATTTTAAAAAATAAATTTTCAGCATTTGTTGTACAAAAAAACAATGAAATGCAAACAGTATAAACTAGATACAGTGACTGAATAAACTCACAGCACTTGTACAAATTCTTTCAGAACATAAACATGCAGAACAAAGGGCTAGAATGATCTTTGAGTTTTGGGGGCTGGGTGTTTCACATCTAAAGATATAAATCCATATTACACAAACCAACCAACCTGGACAGTTTATTCAAATGCTAAAATGAAAAAGTCTGAAACGTGGGTATGACATGGTACTTTCTTGCGGGGAGTACTATTGTATGATGATTTATTTTTTGTTACATTTCATGTATCATATCTAAATTAAATCCTAAAAAAAAGTTTTGCCCCAATCAAGCTTGTCTCAAGGGAATGTGCCTATTGTTTATAAAAGCACTGAACTTTCATGTTGAAAAAGCATAAAAATGAATTGGGGTGTGCAAGTACAGTACTATTATGAACAACTGACTGTATTGTAGCTAGCAAGCAAGATATCTAGTTGTGTGTGTGAAAGCGAGCTGATTTCACATGGCTCTTCCTTGACTGTCACAAATAAACTGGTGATAATGATCGAGTTTTGGATCACACCTTGAGTTGGTTTGAATCACCGCTTCCCACCTACACAAGATCACGATATGTCAGAAGTAATAACTGACAACTGTTTTATTAGCAAAGGACAGTTGGGATGGTTGGTAAGATTGTGCCCCCATGACCGACTCCCAGTCTTAACGCATGACAGCCGGAACTGTGAACAACATACGTAAAGACACACGCACACACATACACACACGTCACCGTTAGACATTAACTTGCAATGGGTTAGTCACCGTACAGTTCAACTGAACACATTTATTTTTAGAAGCTGAATAATACGCTTTTAAAATATCTGTCCTTTGCAATGTGTTAATTTGGACCAGTATTCCAACACTGCAGCTCAACCTATAGCACATAAGCACATATAGAAATCATGAAAAAAACTGAAAATACCACCCTTTTCTGTGATTTCCTTTTCACAAATTTGAGGAGAATGCAGAACTGACTGCAAATGTTCATTGCTCATAAGACTGCACAAATAAATAGTGTTAAATACAGAAGATGTGAGATGACATCACTGTTAGACAGAGTGGGACCAGGAAGGCCTGTGCTGTTGGCTGGGCTACAGAGAAAAACTTTCTCACATCCAAAAAAAAACTAGCGACAGACAACAGACAAGCCCAGCTGAAAGTTTAATCTTAAAATCAAACGGACAGTTACTACCCACGAGGAGAAGGCTCAGGTCTGGTGGGCAGTTACTACCCGGGAGGAGAAGGCTCAGGTCTGGTGGGCAGTTACTACCCACGAGGAGAAGGCTCAGGTCTGGTGGGCAGTTACTACCCGGGAGGAGAAGGCTCAGGTCTGGTGGGCAGTTACTACCCGGGAGGAGAAGGCTCAGGTCTGGTGGGCAGTTACTACCCACGAGGAGATGGCTCAGGTCTGGTGTGCAGCAGCAGAGCACGGTGGCGGAGCACCACGTTAAAAATAATCCCACAGTTCCATGTGTCACAAACCACCTCCCAGTCCCCCGGCTTTCTGTAAGGCCAACCTCGTTGCTATGGAAACTGCCAGTGATCTCTCGGGCAGGTGTGCAGGGCAGAGGGGTCATGTGACACCCCGGAGAAGCCAGGATTGCCATTGCTGCGCTGCAAGGGCTAACCGATTGGCGCTGTCCGTTCGAACCCCTGCAGACCACAATACACAAACCCTTTCAACCTCGCAACCTTTTTATTCCCATCTGTGTGTGTGTGTGTGTGTGTGTGTGTGTGTGTGTGTGTGTGTGTGTGTGTGTGTGTGTGTGTGTGTGTGTGTGTGTGCGAGTGTGTGTGTGTGTGTGTGTGTGTGTGTGTGTGTGTGTGTGTGTGTGTGTGTGTGTGTGTGTGTGTGTGTGTGTGTGTGTGTGTGTGTGTGGGTTTTGGGGCGGATGGTTCAGAGTAGTCCTGTGACCACATGAACTGAAC
Source organism: Synaphobranchus kaupii (assembly GCA_029718625.1). Lineage (NCBI taxonomy): Eukaryota > Metazoa > Chordata > Actinopteri > Anguilliformes > Synaphobranchidae > Synaphobranchus > Synaphobranchus kaupii. The sequence goes on from CM056380.1 coordinate 89,490,839, forward strand.
AGTCAGAAAACTCATTGTCCCTCTCTCTCTCTCTCTCTCTCTCTCTCTCTCAATCTCTCTCTCTCCCTCCCTCCCTCTCTCTCTGTCCCACTCCCTCCTTCCTCTCCCCAGAACCAGGTAATGAGCGTTGCCATGGCAGCACACACAGTGTATGGAGCAGGCAGGCTTTAATCCGGCCCTCCCCAGCCACCCCTCTAACCAGGGCTTTGTCCAAATAAAATAATAAAACATCGATAAAAATACTAATCACTATCATTATCATCCTCATGATCATCAGCATTGTGATGAGCACAATAATGACAGTGATAATATTTTTATGGAGACCCTCAGTGAGTTCTGAGAGCAGTGCTTTTGTAGCCCTGTCTGAAAGACTCACACTGCGCAAGCACAACCCTCCCCCCCCCCCCACCCCCACCCTATCGTTGGGGGGCATATCAGCAGACCGGGACTCAACTTGCCCTGACAGAGATATGTGGGGCATGGTGGGGTGGGGGTCTGGACAGGAGCATGGGCAGGGCTGGGGCACAGTGCCACCCCCCCAGCTATCAGAGGGAAGCACCGAGTCTTTCAGGCAGTGCTGCGTGCATCCGCACTGCTGGAGGAGGAGGGGACACCCCTTATCTCACTGCGCTGGGAAACAGCTAATATCACCCGCACACCGCACCGGTCCTCTTCTACCTCCTTTCTCATACTGTCATTCCTCTCTCCCTCTCTCCCTCTCTCCATCTCTCTTTCTCTCCACTCCTATCTCCCTCCCACCCTCTCCCTCCAAAACCCTGGAGGCCTTCGGTCTCCCCAGATGAGCGGTATTATTTCTTCTTTTTCTCTCTCTCTCTCTCTCTCTCTCTCTCTCCCTCCTTCTCCTCTCTTACACTGTCTTTCCCTCTGTCCCCCCTCTTTCTCTCCCTCCCCACCCTCTCTCTCTCTCTCTCTCTCTCTCTCTCTCTCTCTATTTTTCTCTCCCACTCTCATTCTCCTGCTCCCTGTCCCGCTCTAAACAGCTCTGTTGCTAGGAGACCGTGGGGGTTGATCCGGTAAGCGGCTGGCCGACCCCCCCACCCCCCATCCCCTTTGGCAGTGTGTCGGAAGGGAGTGGGGTGGGGGGGACCAGCACCGCACAGACGGGCCTGGTGTGGGGGTGTATGACAGGCAGCTGGGTCATGCAGACAGGCCAGCACATCTTACATAGAAAAAGGCAAACGCTGTCCGTCATTTGCGACAAAAGCCACCGGCCGCACACGAAGAGCCTGCCAGCGCCCTTTCCGAAAGCTCCCATCCAGTACCCTCTTTCAACCAGCACTACAGCTTAGTCACAGCGCCCCCCCCTCCAAACTACACTGGCATGACGGCTTAGCTACAGTGTGCTCCTCCAACCTACACTGATACAGCTGGATATAACGTTACTATATACTCAATTACTCATAAATCATTGTTACACTCTATACTCACAATCTCACACTCATACACCATTGTTACATTTACCATGCACACAAAGACAACCACACCACTATTCCAGTTTATCATGCATGCATACATGTCATCTCTCACTATAATACTGCAGTATTACAGTCTTTAGGCTTCAGTACAAAAGCGCAGTCCCTGCTTTTGGCCTGATATTACGGGGTTTACTGTATGAAGACATGCCTGTGTCTCCCATGGCCTCTTTGTGTGTGCTGCAGTTTCTGCTGGTCCTGTTCCTTTGTTTGTGCCCAGCAGGTTACCTGCCATGGGGCTCTCTATGGGCTCACCTGGGTGTTGGTTTGGGGAGGGGAGGGGGGGGGGTGACGGTGATGGGCAGGGAGAAAGGATTCTGTAAACAAGCTGGCGGGGGGGCTGGCGCATGGCCTCGCTCACCAGGGAGGGTGTTCAGCGGCAGGCGAGAGGGCAGACTGAGCGCGCTCAGCCGTTATCACCCTGACATCTCCTCAGCACAGGACTGCAGGCTGCCCCAATAACTACCAACACTATGTGTATCACACACACACACACACACACACACACACACATGCGCTCATACGCACACACACACACATACACATGCGCGCACGCACGCACGTACACACACTGCACTGAGGCACCCCACAGAGAGAGGGAGGACAGGAGGGAGGGAGAGAGGGAGGGAGGGAGGAAGAGAAAAGGGGAAGGGTGGCTGTGTCAACAGCTCAAATTAGCTCACTGCAAATGTGATGAAGGGTCGCATTTTAGTGGGCAGCCCCTCTGGGCCGTGTTTGCACTGAAGAAGCAGATGTGCCGTTGGGACAGCCTTCACAGGGCTATAGGTACATCAGAGACGTGCATTATTAGGGAATGAGACCTGAGACCTGAGACCTGAGACCCGAGACCCCCCCCGAGACCCCCCCCCCATTTTCCTATAGAACTCTATGGGGAAAAAAGTCAGGAGAAACAACCCTTAAAGTGATCCATCCACATCTAGTCCATATCTGGCAACAGAGTGATGGTTTGGGGCTCGTTTGATAGCTCAGACCCTTGATAACTTACAGCCATTTAGCCAGCCATGTGTTCCATACTGTACCAGTGTAATTTACAGCTGAATCTAGTCTCACCCCCCAATTTCCATAGAGATCCATTCAAATGCAGAGAGGTTATAGTATCGCTTGTAACAGTACCTGAAAATAAGATATCGACAGTTTTTTGATGTTGATGGTCACAGACTTCAGGAAGTAACAGCATGTAAAGGATATGCGACCAAATATGAAATATGATACTTTAAAAATACGTTAAAGCAAAGGGTATGAATACTTATGTAAATGAGAAATTTTATTTTTTTATTTTTAATAAATTTGCTAAAATCTCAAAAAAACTTTTTTCACATTGTCATTATGGGGTGTTGTGTGTAGATGTTTGAGGCAAAAAATGAACTCAATCTATTGTAGTATAAGTCTGTAACGTAATAAAATGTGGAGAAGGTGAAAGGGTGGGGAGACTTTCCGGCTTGACTGTACATTCTATATGAGGGGGGAAAAAAGCATATGCGATCAACCAAATATCCACATACAGTGAAGCTCACTACATTATTGCTGTTCTTAACGTTTTCTACATCAAGAGTCCACTGAATGATGAAATTACAGTAACAAAAGGAAAAATGTATACAAAAGAAAGAAACTAGTGAGAGCACAAAATTATTTGCTACTAACAAAGATTCACATACAGTGGTGCATCTACTGTGTTGATACCTGGTGTTAGTGCTTTTAGGCCATTGTTTCATTACTGACAAAGTGCTCTTGTTGGGAGATAGCAAGTGCTGGTGTTTTGGCAGAATGATTTGATTTTGAGACATGGATATTGTGTTTTAGTAGTTTTGGGCATGAAATTAACTGTTGTGTCAAGCTGCATTTAGTATATAGAGAGTTGTATGAAGAGTTTTGAAAACATGAATTCAGTATTGAAAAATGCTTGTAACCAATTGGAATAATAACAACAATAATAATTTATTGTAGTTCCAGCAGTAGTAGTAATGCCTTGCATTTATATAGCGCCTTTCGCAACAACCGGTCACTCAAAGTGCTTTACAAAGATGAGGGGGAAACTCGCCTCTACCACCACCAATAGTAGCATATATATCACCAAAGGAAGGTCCTTTTCTTTGTAATTCCACTGCTGAGACACATAATAGACATTGATGATGGGAAGCCTGGAGAGTTTGTTATGTAGCAGTGTTAGCAGTAGCGGAGTGTGTGTAGTGTGTGCGCAGTGTGTGTGCCTGTGTGTATAGTGTATGTGTGTAGCGTGTGAGTGTATAGAGTGTGTGTGTAGTGTATGTGTGTATAGTGTGTGTGTATGAGCAGATATAGTGGTCCTGGAGGCAGTTTAAAATGGTGTTAATTTCTCTTCCTATGGGAGGCACAGAACTCGCTCTCCATGGCAACCGCGAGGGTGCCGAGGGGAGGGAAAAAGAACGACGTGCCAAGCAACCCCCTCCCACCCCACCCCGTACCCAATGCCCTCCACCCCGCATAAACACACACACACACACACACACACACACACACACACAAACACAAACACACACACACTCTGATACACTGACCAGCAGGGAAGGGGGAGGTCTAACCAACTAAAACATTTTTAAGGGGGGGGGGGGGGGGGGGTTGGGGTGAGCAATCTGATAGAACAGACAATCCACTGCATTTCTGTAAAGCCTGCATCCTACAAAACCCACAACACATGTTAGAGAGAGGAGATAGAAGAAAGCACTTTTCCAGGCTGAGAGGGGTGTCCTGTGCGAGCGTGCGTGTCTGTGTATGAGGGGGGGGCAGGCAGAGGAAGTCAGGGAGATTTATAGTAGTGGGGTCCTGGGTCCTCCTCACACTGCCCCCCCCCCCCCCCCCCTCTAAGGAGCCCCCTCCTCCCTCTCTCACCAGGGCAGGGGGCTTCTCAGCATCTTCATACAAGCCTAAAATATACGTGTGTGTATATGTGTGTTATTGTGTATGTGTGTGAGTGTGTGTGACACTGCACTAGTAATGACTGAATGGGCAGCACTGGGTTGGTAGCTCTCTCTGTTCTGGGATCAGTCCTGGGTTTCTGTTTCAGTGGATCACAGTTCACTGTAAATAGCCTCAGACCTGTGCCTGTGTCCGTAAAGTTCAAGTCCCAGGTGGGGGCACAACAAATGCACATTTGAGCTTAAGCAAGCATACGGTTGTACAAGTGGATAGATTACAAGCTAAGCACAGCATTTTGCTATGGATGATCGGATCCAAGCATCTGGTTACACCCAATGAAGGACCGGCCAAGCCGCCAAAAGAAGACAGACAGATAAGCGATCAACTGATCTTGTCTGATTTGAGGCTCTGCGGCTTTTGCTCAGGTTTTAGTTATTGTGAACATTTCCTGTTCTAACAGTAAAACTGGCAGTTAATAACTAAGAGGTATCAGACGGTAAATCTGAGTTCATCTGCTCTGTTCTGAAAGGAGGACCATCAGTATAAAGTCTTGAGGAAAAATGTTTAAATTATAAAAACATGTTTGGCACCCTGAGAACCTTTTGCAAAAAGTCCTGGTTCTGGTCTGTAATTGACGAGCTGCAAGACAAGCCTTTCTGCCTGTCTGAAAATAGGCAGTTGATAAAACTGACAAAGGCATTGTGCTTAGAGGCCACCTGATACTAAAAGACTGACAGACAGCTAAAAATATATCCACAGGACCCGGAGAGGAGGGGAAACACTATTGGTGCCTGGCCAGGGTGGGAAATTGGATTTTTTTTTCTGGTAGTGTTAACCGCACTGTTTCAAATGCAGCATGCATACCGTGTTCATGCTAATGTCTGAGAGAGCAATGCATAAGATGGAGTTATTCAGGGCGGGAGTCCATGGTTCAGCACTTCCACACACAAACAGACACACACACATGAAGACTGCAAATACAACAGCTAATTAATCAATTGCACACATGATTAAGGTCCTCTGTTGACTTTGATGTTTGTTATCACCAATGGTAGTATGCACAGGGGGGTGGGAGCAGTCTTATTTTGGAACAGAACAGCCCCCCCCCCCCCCCATTCTTTCTCCCACCCACAGTGCACCAGCCCATCACCACACACGTCACCCCTGACACCCCCAACACCGTCCAAATTTCGCCCATCTAGGTTCTTCCCTCAATGTTACAGTTTGTCCTCTGATTGGCTGGTTGTTGCCTGTCAGTCATCTCAAGTCTGTGGGTCAAACGTTAGCAGGTGACACTAGCAACGTCACCACATATCCAGGAAGGTTTTTCACAGGTCTCCGTTGGCAGGGTAACAGAGGCCTACTACAATTTTCTGATAGTTAGATTATAGGTTAACAGCTTTCACATGCAGTAACCAGCACAGGCAAGAATAACATACTTCTCATTTGGAAGAGAGGGGGATTATGGGGGCAATGATGTATTTCAGAAAAAAGTCAAACTCAGAAAAGTCACCCCCAGCTGTAGAGCCATGTTACTGCTATCCTGTGCTAAGAGGTGTGCTGGAATGCTGGGCTGACAGATAATGTGAGTATGCGTTGTGTGTGTGTGTGTGTGTGTGTGGTGTGTGTGTGTGTGTGTGTGTGTGTGTGTGTGTGTGTGTGTGTGTGTGTGTGTGTGTGTGTGTGTGAGTGATACAGCATGCTTTGAGAGTGAATAAGAGACAGAGAAAGACAGAGCGGAAAGAGTGTGAGAGAGTAAGAGAGAAAGAGAAAAACAAAGAGAGGGGGAGAGAGAAAGAGACGGTGTAAAACAGGGTACATGATTCAGGACACTGCCCCCAGTTTAAGGGCAGTGCCTGAATGGAACACCCCAAGTACAACAGCATAGAGTGAATTATTAATCCCAGGTTCCACAACCTCCTGATCCCTCCCTCCACCCCAAACCCACCTCCCAAACTCATCTGTACCCCCTACCACCAACAAGAGCCCCCACCCCCCCACCCCCACGTTGGCTTCCCCTGACTTGGCAGTGTCTGTCACCAGCTGCATCAGGCCACTCCAGTCCTGGCCCTCATGACCAGCCTCAACCCCCCCCCCCCCCCCCCGAGCCCTCCCCCCTGAGCCGAATGACAAAGGAGAGCCCCGGGGGGGGGGGGGGGGGGGGGGGGGTCCTCAGTTCCTACAGTCAGTGTGGGGTCTACTTTTGGGGGGGGGGGGGCTGCTGCACAATTCAAATGCAACACTGCAGCCTGCAGCCCATCTACATACTTGCTCACACACACACACACACTATGACCCACTCTCTCACCACACACACACACACACACACTATCACCCACTCACTCACTCACACACACACTATCACCCACTCGCTCACTCACACACACACAAACTATCACCCACTCACTCACTGACACACACTCACTATCACCCACTCACACACACACACACACACACACACACACACAATATCACCCACTCGCTTACTCACACACACACACACACACACACACACAATGCGGGATGCACACTGTCGACCACAGACAGTGCACACGAAAACCTGACGTGTTGTGTCAGGTGCAGCCATGGTGACAATTCTCCTGCGCTTCTTTGCCACATACTTTTCGGCCCATTTTTTGTCGGCAAGCTGCACTCCTTCATGACATGACCTACACCATGTGGTCCGGTCAGAGGCCATAGTCTCCAGTGAGCCACGGTCTAGTCTACACTTCCTGAGGGAGATCTTCAGCTGGTCTTTAAAGCATTTTTTCTGCCCACCACCAGAGCAACGACCGAGTCTCAGTTGCCCATAGAGGATTCTCCGGGGAAGGCTGTCTTCTGGCATCCTGATGGTGTGGCTAAGCTACCTGAGCTGGTGAAGCATGATGGTAGCTTCTACGTTTCTAGATGTGGGACACAGTCTTGCCTCACGCCAGTACCTACACCGAATGACTCCTGTCCGCTTACTGTAACCTTGGCTCTCATTCCTTTGTGAAACTGCCACAGGATGTTCACAAACCTCTTGGGACATCCATATTGCAGGAAAACTTTCCAAAGAAGGTCACGGTGCATGGTGTCAAATGTTTTGGAAAGGTCCACAAAGGCCATGAACAGGTCTTGATTTTGTTCGCGGCACTTTTCCTGAAGCTGACGTGCAGTAAAGATCATGTCCACAGTGCTTCTGCTCTTTTGGAAGCCATACTGGGATTCTGGGAGGTGATCCTCAATGATGTTATCGATCAGTCTGCGAAGCATGATCTTTGCCAGGACTTTGCCTGCAACTGCAAAGAGTGATATCCCCCTGCTGTTGCAACAGATGGATTTGTCACCTTTGTTCTTGTAAATAGTGACTGAATATTTGCATCCCTCCATTGACGTGGGACACATTCTTGCCTCCACACCTCAACAATGAATAGATAAACTGCTCGGGTGCAGAGGTAGCCTCCATGTTTAAGGATCTCAGCAGGAATAGAGTCAGGGCCAGGGCTCTTGCTATTTTTCAGTGACCTGATAGCAGTGTAGACTTCATTGAAGGGTGGTTCAGCATCAAGACTCTGCATGGAAGGCAGGGTGGGGAGCTCATCAAGGACAGAAATGTCCACGGGGTTGTTATGGTTGAGGAGAGCTTCAAAGTGTTCACCCCACCTTTGGGCAATTTTTGTCTGATCCTTAATGAGGGTGGATCCATCAGCACTCCTAACGGGACAGAGAGAGCAGCTTCTCGGCCCATGGGTGGTTTTTATGGCTTCATAGAAATTGTGCATGTCATGCTTGTCTGCATAGGATTGGATTTCTTGGGCTTTGGTAATCCACCACTCATTCTTCAACCATCTCAGTTCACGCTGCATTATCTTTCTCTGCTCTTGCCATCTCTGCTTGAGAAGTGTTGATGCAGGGTTGCTGAGGCTGGCTTTATGGGCTCTGTGCATGCTATCCAGAAGGGTGGAGACGTGTGTGGAATTGTCACCAAACCAGTCCTGATGCTTTTTGCTGCTGTAGCCAATGGTGTGGGCTTCCAACTGGTAGAGTGACGTACTGATGAAGGTCCATTTCTTGTCAATGGACTCATCAGTGTTCAGCAGGAGCTCAATGTTTTTAAGCTTCTCTGCCAAAACGCTGCACAGGTTGTTGTGTGCCTCTGCACCCTCAAGTTTGGTGCAGTGCAGCCTCTTTCTGGCAGATTTCTTAAGGCGGACAACTGGGCGTACCTTGAGATGGAGTTTGGCTATAATCATTCGGTGGTCTGTATTACACTCTGCGCCTCATAGCTTGTGTGATACAGACATCCGTGACATCAGAGCGTCTTACAATGACGTAGTCAATGAGGTCCCAGTGCTTTGACCGCGGGTGCATCCAGGAGGTCTATTTTTTCTTCATCTGGAACATGGTGTTGGTGATGAAGAGCTGGTGTTCAGCACAAAGGTTCAGAAGCCTCACCCCGTTTGCATTTGAATGCCCAACTCCATGGTGTCCCATCACTCCTCTCCAAACCTTGTGATTGTTCCCGACCCTCGCATTGAAATCCCCCAGTAGGAGGATTTTGTTACTCTTGGGAACTCTTCTGAGGGCATCATCCAACACCTGGTAGAAGTGGTCTTTTGCTTCATCATCCATTGGTAATGTTGATGCGTATGCACTGACAAGGGCGGCATATTGTTTTCCAACAAGAGGGATGCGGAGGGTCATAAGTCTTTCACTTATGCTTACTGGTGTTTCTGTAAGGCTTGGTAGGAGGCAGTTTTTTATTGCTAGACCGACACCGTGTAGATGTTTGCCTTCCGTGGGGTAACCCTTCCAAAAGAAGGTGTAACCCCCACCGTCTTCTCTTAGAGACCCTTCACCAAGGAGTCTGGTCTTACTCAGAGCTGCAATATTGATGTTATATCACTTTAGCTCTGCTGCGATCAGTGCAGTCCAGCGTTCAGGCCTGTCAGTACCACGGCTAGAATCCAGGAGAGTCCTTATGTTCCATGTTGCAAGGTGTAGTGGAATAATTTTATTTCTGTATTTTCGACCACGAGTGGAAATGTCCTGATAGGTGCGGTAGCCTATC
>CM056380.1:89507797-89568323 GCA_029718625.1 Synaphobranchus kaupii
TTCTCTAGTTAGTACATAGAACAGAATATTTTTGTTGAAATTCTCTAGTTGGTATATTGACTCATTTTTGTTGAAATTTTATAGTCAGTATATAGAATATCTTTGTTGAAATTCTCTAGTTGGTAAATCTTTGCTGAAAGCTGCTAGAATGGGGTCCTCTTTGGCTTCTTCTCAAGCAACAGAAGTGAAGCTGCACTGAGTAGCAGCCTTCCTTCCTTCCTTTGAGGGGGATGCTCTATAACAAAAGAGAGTCAATTTTTCCCCTCCACACAGCTCACTGTCTGATGGGTGCCCTGGTTAGCACACACAAAGACAATTAAGGTTAAATTAAAGTTGGGTTTGTCGGGTGCTAATTGAATCCTGTGAAATCTAATTAAATTCAGAGTGAGGTTATTGTATTTTTTAGCTGCGTATCCTATAGATCTGTAATGGGGCAGGGGAAAGCTCATCATCTGAACACGCTGATTGTCATGTGTCAAAACTGGGTTACGGTAAGAAAAGGGAAAAAAAACGATAGCAAAAATGTGGGTTATCGTGTTTTCTTTTTTCCCATATCACAGGAAAGGAGATGGTAATGATTTTCATGGCTGTGGCAGACACACAGTTTTGTAGGAATACCAGCGGAATCCCAGAAGAAAAACAGACACATTTCATTAAGGCTGGATCAGGACAAGCTGCTTTAAGGACAGTTTTCAAACTGCTGGAAAACCTAACATAATCTTTCAACTGAAATATCTTTAGCTCCCATGCATGGATATCTACCCTAGGTAGAAACAATTTGGGTCCAAAATTTAAAAGTAAACCAATTTGGGTCCAATGCCTTTGATACAAAAGTAACTGATAAAGTAGTCTGTCTCTGATAAATTATAAAAGAATCAATAAGAAATAATCAATATCTTATAATAGTATGTGTTTCTATTTTATTAATGAGAACAATTGTTGGCTATCATTAAATGGCCTCCATGTGCAGGGGCTGAAATATGCATCTCTCACTGAGAATGTTCAAAAGCCTCAGAACTCTGTGTTCAATGTTATCCAAAACCTTGCTTAATTGTTTGGGGGGGGGCTGAACTGATCACCAGTTCAATGGACGAGTTGTGAAAGGTTGTGTGTTGAGTCCAGATCTTTAAGAAAAACTTTCTAGAACAATAATGTTATAATGAGAGCATTCCCCAAACAGTCTTAGAACCTTTAATTGCTCCAAACAACTTATGTCAAAGTAACAGAAAAAAACATTCCAGGCAAGTAACATGCAAACTTGGAAGATTTTTTATGTCAACGGGACTGTCCTGGTTGGATAAGGGTATACATACTGTATAAATAATAAATAAACAAGTTTATAATGCATTAGTATACTCATTGCATGGCTGGCAATGCTGGCACTCACTGAAGATGATGGCTTGGACGGACATGCCTCATTTATGTTTTCTCTGGCCTTATATGATCTGCATGATTGCCGTTCTATTGCCACATACTGGACAATGTTGGGGAGCTTAATATATTACATCAACTCAAGCCAAAAACCATTCTGTTGTCAGCCAAGGAGATGATTAATCCTTGAACAGCATTATAAAGGTATATTTGCTAAATTTACAACAAAAAACCTTGATATTTTAGAACAACATATCTATATTGCTCAAACTATTGATTGTTTGGCTCTGCAAGATGGTGTTTGCTTGTTATCTTGCTTTTATCCTTTTTTAGATCATATCCTCCTAGGGTTTATTTTTAGGGTCACCATTTTTTCCAAAGCAGTTTTTTCACCTGAATTTCATCCCTGATGAGGTCAGTAGAGCCTTCATTGATCGCACAGTGAACAGTTATAGCATTACACCTCCCTAGTCATCCACATTGATAAGTCAACTGCCACTTAGCAATGATTGAAAGAAATATCCCCACATTGCTACATGCTGCATTCAGTGTGGTCATAGAAATCACAGACATGTGGCAGTAGCATATTGTTAGTGTTGTGCTATATCGTTGCTTAATACATGGGAAGTAGCCTATAAAAAGTGTATTTATGCCACATGCACAAAAAAATAATAAACAGAAGGCTTGTAATAATCATTAAATGGTTTACCCAGGGGTAGGCTAATAAAAAGATAACAATTACAACAGATAAACTGAAATTGCATGAAAATGCAAAGTTTAAACTGCTTGAATTTAATCATAGTCAATTTGTAAACAGTATTCTCTGTCACTGCTGCATGATGCATGATGTAAACTTGTCCATATGAAGAATGCTCTACTCTTAGACCAGTAGATCTTTTCAATGAGCCTTTTGCCATGCTACATGATTAATCTGTAACAGGGTAACAGACTTTGGTGAGATGTCCATCTGCAGGTCCACATATCTGGAGTAGAAACTGTGGTACTGAGAATGGTAGAGCACAACAGAATTCCAAATGCCACATCTCATTTTGCATTGCTCAGGTTGGAATTTTATTAGTAGGTCTGAACCTTGCTCCATTATTGCATTCCCGAGAAGTAAAGTGTGGCACTACTTTCTACTTGGACAATGCTTAACCTCTTTAACAACCCTCACACGTTTGTCAACAAACAGATAAATTGAAAACAAATAAAATGAGCAAAACAAAACTGCCTGTGACCACAGACATGTTGACTTGACCAATTCCTTTATAGTTTCTCTATGTGCATCAGTAGCCTCCAGCACATACTGCAGCCTAAGCTGTTTCAAAGGGATTTCCCCACCACTGATTACATGCTTATTGGGAAATGTGTGTACTTTGAGGTTATCCAGTTTTTCTCATGGAATCTTTGCACTCAGAAATGCATCTGTCAAATCGTGGATGACATCTATGCCACTAAAAGCTCTCTTGTGCCCTGCTGACAGATGATTTTCCGTGAAACACGACCAGAGTTGATGTTTTCTTTATTGTAAATCCCAATCTATGTTTGTTTTGTCTGCCTGTATGGATATTAGCCATTTAATAATTAGCAATTTAAATGCAAAAATTGCCATTGAAAATTAATTGAGACCACTCAATAATAGATGGATCCAAGCTAATGTTAATGTAATGAAAACCAGGTTTGCTCAGTATAGAGTCTATCTGTGTGCAGTGTACCAGGCAGATACTGGTGCACTTGGTTGCTCAAAGATGGCTTTTTTTGTTTGTCATTCCATCCATTGCTTTTATGAGGGTCACAATTAACCATTATTTGTATGATTAGTCAGGTTATTGTGCTAATCTAGTGCCTATGGGGACCCCACATGGATATCGATTGTAATGAAAGTTTAAATCCCTGGGCCACATGCTTCAGAACAAATGGTGACGATAGTCATAGACAAGGTTCAAATCAAGGGTGGAGAGGTGTGGATGTCATCTACATTATATGAAAGTGAGTTACAATCATCCACATCTTTGACTTTATAATGCAATGTCACTAATTTAGCAAACCTGGTTTTCATTACATTAACACTAGCTTAGATCTATTTATTATTGAATTAATTTTCAATGGCAATTTTTTTCATTTCAATTGATAATAATTAATATACTATGTATTATTAATATACTATCAGTATTATAAATATTTTGAATGGCATACGTCTACACATATAGCAGGGTATAGTACGAAGTAATGTAGTATTTTGTATGGGTAGTATGTAAACTGTAGGACTAGATAGTGTTTACAAAATGGGATGAAATTGAAGAATAATAAGACAGATCCTGAGAAAGTAATAGTACTTAAAATGTTTAACATTCAAACAAATAACTTCCTAATGCCGCCCACAAAATTTACTTGGGACATCTCTGAAACTGTACATGCGTACATGCTGGGAACATTTGCCCTAACTGTTCTAATGTTACAGGAATGCACTGTTATCTGGGATCTGCCCCCTACCTATGACACACCACAACTTATGAAAATGGTGCCCTATGCCTCTGCGTTCACAGACACGCATTGTGGGTAATGGACCTGCCGTGGAGTGGAGTCTGTTTTTGTTTTGTTTATTTATTTATTTAGTATGAATTAAAAAAAGAATAATTTAAACCACAGGCATGAAAACATTTGGACAGGCGTAGACTCCTTGATCTATCCGGATTCTGAAAACAACACATCCTCTAAAGGCTTTTTTATGTTAAGGATTATCAACTTTTATGTTCTTAGAAATGGCCTTGTAATTAAAATTTTAAACAACAACAATAAAGGTTAGGGTTTCTTTGCAGAAGCATTGGCTAAATATTCTTTGTTCCTCGGCTGCAGATTCTGCGTGTAGCTATGCTAAGTAGCGGCTGTTGACCGTCCTGCCAGTAGCTCTGCTTTTTGTTTAGTTTTTACTATCAGCAAATCAGCAATCTGCACATGTAGAGAGCGAGGTCCTTATTCACAAAATGAAAAGACAAACGAAAGCGACGATGATCTTTTCCAAAAAACAATTTATACGGATAGGTTGATAATAATAATAATAATAATAATAATAATAATAATAATAATAATAATAATAATAATAATAATAATAGGTTGATGAATAATAAGAAGAAATATATGTGTTTAATGGTAATGGTAATTCCACGGTCCAGACCAGACTGTTTGGGGCTGCGGTGCATCCTTTGGGGTTGCATTTCTGTACTTGCGTCACGCTGTGGAAACCAAACGTAACTTTCTTTTAACATTAAAATGTTACATATGCGTACCACAAAATATGATGTATTCCGATTATCAGAACGCATGGAATGCCCGGCAGATAATGTATACACCCCCCGCCCCCCAACATCCCTCCCGGTCTCGTCCCGTCCCGTCCCCCCTTCGCCATAGTTTGGGCAGGCGCGCGCTCTCTCTCTCGCTCTCTCACACACGGTTCTCCTCCATACCCTGACAGAGATGGAAAGTGATGTTGTACCATACTATATTTTAACAGCATTGAAAGAAAGTACATGTACACTATGATAAACTGCGACGCGTATCGTCTTTCCCCTCTTGTCTCCTTTTAAACAGCAAAGGATATGCACATCACTGTCATTCAGTTGGCGGGACAAAACCATGCAAATCTTCCAGGCAGGGTGTATTTAGCATGATACTAATACTGTACTATCGGTACTGTTACGAGGCAGTGGCGTTGCTATGGCAGCTGGGTATGATAGTGGCACGGTACAGCACAGTGTAGCCTATCTTTTGCAGGACAAACCAGTGCTTTATGGAAACCGAAGACAAGGGGTGGTAAATCACCTAAAAGTTGTAATTAAATGCAAGTGACATAAGGGGGTGAGGGGGGCCTAATGGGTGTAGGTGTGATTGATAACACGGTACACAAAAAAATAATTTGCATAGACAAACACAGAACGCTTTGAATGCGCACACACATTGCCACCGAAGGACGCGGTGGAAAACACACTTTGACTAACCGTTGATTTGACAGGGACGTAAAGAATTGGTTTTCCAGGCACTCCTTTCTTGTTATGGTCGCTAAGAATGTTGCTCCCGACCTGAAAGCCTTTAGATTTCACCCAGAATTTGAATTTGGCGTTGATGTGGCTGCTTTCGACGTAGACGCCGTCCGACTCTTCGCTTTGCAGGAGGGTCTGCATGATCTTGTTGTATTTTCGCCGGGTGACCGTCTTTGTTTTACCCGAGTCGCCGTAAGTCCGGAGGCACCAGTCCTGAAATTCGCTGAACATCTCTGCGTCCAACACGACGGGACTCCGGTTCCTTTTCGTTAATTCCACGCATGCTTTTTTAGTTGCCATGGCTTTCCTCTAGATCAACCCCTTTCCCCTTTCTTTTTTAAACAACGAAATAATTCGAATTCTTGCTCCCATAAACGTAATTAGAAATGAAAATTATCCCCGTCCCGCAACAAGGACGAGCGCAGCTCGAATGGGGGTGATGGTAACGCTCCCGAACAAGCAGGAATACACGGCGTAGCGTAGCCTATGTGCTAGATTGGAGCTGCTTCACACCTGTTTGCAGAAACGCTTCGCCTCCTGTCCCAAACCGCAACAGCAAATGTCAGTCGTTCGCATCATCCGCCGGGGAGCTGAACGCGAGGGGGGCTGTCCTACCAAACGGGTGTCTCCCACCTGTACATAAAATGTCTCCTGACTTCGATAATAAATGCAGTAGCCTACTATGTAAATGACAAAGAAAATTAACAAAAAACAACGATAATTCGATGTGCCAATCTATCTTTTTAAAAATTAAATAATCAAAACAGGAATAGTGGATGACGAGCAAGTTGCACATATGCCAAAATAGGTTGAGACCAATTTTTACGGATAAAAAAACATTACTCTTGGGAAAGTACACCTCCCACCATCTCTCTCTCTCTCTCTCTCTCTCTCTCTCTCTCTCTCTCTCTCTCTCTCTCTCTCACACACACACACACGCGCGCACACACACACCACCTAGCCCCTTATTCTTTCCACCTGTTTGAATTGGACGGGCGCGTGCACCGGCCCGTTCGTTTCGAAAAAAAAAAATTAACTTGGGTGAAATTAGAAACGGATAATGCTGAACGATCAACGAGGATTGCGTTGGTCGTCTGTGGGCTATTTCACGTGACGCCTGCACACAAAAATGTTACGGGACGACCGAATTTCCACAGGCGAGCCCGAAAGGAAGACAAAGCCGATCGACTCACAGTATCCGGAGATAGGCTACGAGCCGTGGGTAGCCTGCAACACAGTTCAATTGTTTGTGCTTGTGTAATTTTTTCACAAAGTAATCTATAGTTGATTTTTCCCGAGACATACAGTGAATGAAATAGCCTATACTTTTACAATATCCACATCTTTCCCAGATAGCAATTGAACGATGGACCAGACCTGGCCCAGTTTTTTCGACTGTTTCGACTTTCTCCCAGGTAACAGTGGACGTCCCAGGGACGACCCCTTTTAGTCCCCTCAAAGTTATGATGTGACGTTCCCTAGCGACGTCCTAAAAACATTACTAGGATGTTATTATAGTCATAGGAAGGTCACTGTTTGGTTACAATATGACATTTAATTTTTCGGAGACGTTCAAGCAACGTCCCTATCCGGCTGTGATATGACGTTGTGCGCATAATATTCATGGGACATTCAGGGACGTTCCTGCAACGTCTGTTACTGGTTACAATATAACGTCATGTAATTAATGTCTGGGGGACTTTACTAGAACGTTCCGGGAACGTCTCTGCGACGTCCACGTAACGTTTAGAAAACCCTACAAAAATACGTCAAGGCGACGTCCTGATGACATTTCGAGACGTTCAGGGACGTCCCACGGACGTAATTTTGTTAGTTGGGCTGTTGGCCCACATATCGCATGGAATAGGCTAACCTAGATTAACTCAAGTGATTCCGGTTGCCTCAGTTACTTAGGTTGACATAAGCCCTAATATAGCCGCACGTAAGACAGATGAGTAGCACTGTTTTGTTGGCGTTGATGTGGTTGTGAATCAATTTCCCCTCAATAATCGTATCAGATGTTACAAATCGCATTTGGCCCTAATGCAAATTCCGCAACGAAACCATATTTTTTTCACAGCCAACTCGGCCCATGTTCGGCCCACATGACACTTTCCATTGCCGACAGTATACCAACTGTAGGCTACCGACAAAAAGCCGACACTGGCCCGGAATCGTGATAGTGATGCTTTGGCAAGACTCGGAAGACTGGAAGCTAGTCTTTAAATCACTTCGTCTTATTCTTCTGCTTCTTCCTCCCCATAAATAGGCCTACTGGTTACCTGTTAAAAAAAAAAATATATATATATATATATATATATATATATATATAAGAACAGACCTTGTCATGCTTAGGCTACCCACACATTCTCATGTACATGCATACACACACACTCAAACATGTACATAAACTCTGATAAACCAACTATGTGCCATTTGTTGTTTTAAAAATATTGACTGTAACCAGAGTACATGTGTTGAAACTGAAGACATGGTGTTGTGACTATGAGGTCACTACGAGTACTTAACCCCTGTTAATTTGACCTGTTTGGTACAGTGTTGGATATCACGGCATATGCTAGGTGATGATCACCATCATCAGCCAGCTCTGGCACATTGTTAGCTATGCTGCAATGAACCAATCATTGTTAATCTAATAGCAGCCAATATTGGTCCATTAATGCCAGGCTACATTTATCCAATAGTACCTGATCAAAGTTATATTCTGCAAATAATATATATCTGCCACTTATGTTGGTGTGTGTGTTTGAGTAGTTTGTGAGTGTGTGTGTGTGTGTGTGTGTGTGTTTGAGTAGTTTGTGTGTGTGTGTGTGTGTGTGTGTGCGTGCATGCATGTATGGGAGAGAGCCTATGTGTATGCTTGTATGCAGCAGGTTAGCAGGCTGTAAGAGACAGACAGACAGACATCAGTGTTGAGATCAAGGCCAAGCTGTGGTATTGGGTTCTCAGGGAGTGCTCTTGTGCTCATAACCGTGCAGAGTAACGCTCTCAGGCCAGCAACAGATGCACTCTGGGGCAGACTCTGCCACTGAGCCCCTCCACTACCCCACCCAAATGGCATGCACAGGTTTTCATTGTTACGTAGGACTACATTTATTCATTAAAGCAGCTGATTGCACAGTTAACTCACCTCATCTGATTTCTTAGGTTTCTAATTTTAAGGTGAAACCAGAAACCAGACCCTGCGGCTCACCAAGACCAGGTTTGGAGAGCCCCTGCCGAATGCATAGTAACTGCACTGCCTTTGAGTTGGGTAGTTGACAAAGTACTGTAACAAATGTGGTATAAGTGTGAAATATTACTATTATCATTTCAGTGAAATATTAACCTTAGCTCTCTCAATTATTAATTATCCACACTCAAATATGCATATCTAACTCAAAAAGCTATCATTACTGAACAGTATACCACACACACGTGCGCATACACACATTAATACAAGTACAGGAACACACACACACACACTGTCATGCACATACACACATGTACGCTGGCTCCAGTCCCCTCTACAAGACACACAGTATCCAGATTTTTTTGTGCATCAGGGACGAGAGCGGAAATGAGGTCACTTGACTGCAGAATGTGATGTGCATTGCTTAGCTGGCAGGAGAGACCGTGTGGTGCAGTCTATGGGGTGGCTGACTATTAATCCATGAGTGAGACCCCCCCAAACAGAAGGGAGTTCAGTTCCCTGCCATGGCACTTTCTGTGTTGAGATCCCATCTCTATCCTTAACTCTCTCTACTTTCCCCCCGTCTGAGTGGGGTGGAAGGGTACATAATGAGGGCAGGCTGTCAACTCTCTTACCTGGCACACACAGGAAGTGGCTGCCTCACTTCCTGTTTCCGCTGAGGACTCAATCTCACTGCCTCTGGAGAGTTGGGGGGAGGGGTGGCAGGGGCTTTCCTCCTTTCCTTCAGCATTTCAGATATCTGAAGTGGCTGCTGATTGGATACGTGAGGTTTCTGCCATATTGCTTTCAACTGTCCATCCTCTATAGATCAGATACAAGAAGGATGGAAGGAGAGTTTTCAGATGCAGTAGTACTCAAAAAATGTATCCTCCTTTCCTCCACTACCACCTCCTCTCCTCTGTGCCCCGGAAGCCTATCATTGTGTCCAAATCTAATGTTGCTGATTACATATTAATTGCATATTAATTATTACAAATGAATTAATGTCTCGACTCAAACCACAATGTCAGGTACACTGTATACTGTACATGCAACTACTTGTACTTGAAATGTACAGGCAGTTTTGCATACTTCCGGGTAGGGGACGAGTGGAGGAAAGGAGGTGAGGAGTAAAGATTGTTGGGATGCATCCATAGCCTGTTGCTCCCTTGTCTCTTCTTTTGCTAATTTCTCAGTACAGTATTTTTTTGTATTGTATCTTGGTGTGAGACCCTGCCTTAGAGTCTTGGGCTATATGTAATAAGTCACAATGCAGCACATCCTCGGTGGCAGTGTAGAGTGGTTAGAGAGCTAGTATTCTAACTCTGAGAGTTGCCAGTTCAAATCTCATCTGGGGCCATTCTGTTATAGATGAGCTGATTCAGTCAACATCCAGGTGTGTGCATGCGTGTGTGTGTGTGTGTGTGTGTGTGTGTGTGTATGCATGTGTCAAGTCTTGACACTTTCAGTCTTTGTGCAAGAACGACTTCTCTGGTTGAAGTTTAGAAGGCATAATTGACAAAGACTTACAAAGACAACTGGGCATTTCACATCAACCTGCATTTCATCCTGGGAGAAAGCGAAAACAATATCAAATAAAGGCAGAAAGACAATAGACTCATGGGAGAGGCCAGCACCACACAGCAGATTTTGAGTTCCAAACTCCGCAGGTTATCTAAATGGACAAAACTCCACGTATATAGTTTACAGCAACCTGTTCACATAGCCTCAAATCAGTCGACTACAGTGTTGAAAATTTGTTCTCCCGTAATCAATAGCATTCCTTTTAAATGACAGCTTGTGATGTTACATGCACAGCCAAAAATCAATACTTTTCATAAATATGACAGGTTTGCTTTCAACCGATAAAGAAAATCTAATTAAGCAGTTATGGCTTCATGCAAGACAATGAAACAAATGCCAATTAAATTGTTATTTTTTAAATTTATTTCTACTAATTATATTAGTGATGAAAGAATACAGTCAGTCTGTGCTAATTATAACATGGCTGTATTCAGGATTCAAAGCAAACAATGTAATTTGCATTAACAGTATAAAAGTTGCCATCAACATAACTCATATTCAGGGCTGTAAATGTCTGTCATATTTTCACTTGATCCCTCCAGTCAATCAAAGCATTGATCACATTTGAAAAAGGGATCGGATAAATGATAAAGATGACTGAACTGAGAGCTGGGTATTACAGTATCTGGGTCACAATGGGCTTGCTCAGATGTTTGGAGAGCTGTTAGGACCATCCATTTTACAAGCAATTATTTAAAAAATGTTTTTGCTTAGACCACTTTGTATTTTTATTTTTATATAGCTTCTTGTTCAGATAACGAGCTTTCAAAAATTCCACTGCATCAAGATTGTATTTGCATTTATTGTATTTGTGCATATTGTGTAAGCACATCTGTGTTTGCTGTTCAACCTGTAACAGAGTATGGCGTATTGTCTTTGGATGTTTGGGAGGGTTAACAGAACCTTCTATTTTGTAAACAGTCAGTGGCATATGAGGTCCTTTGCAGATTTGGTAAGACATCACACACATATCCTCTGCAGATTCAGTAGGACCTCTCACACACGTCCTCTGCAGATTTGGTAGAACCCCACACACACACACACACACACAAGTCCTCTACGTTTCACTCTGCGGTGCAGCAGATGATAGGCACAGCGCGGGCAGAACGCAGGCACTCCGCCCTTCAGAGGACTCGCTCTTGGGCAATGAGGTGGGAAATGCTGCATTGACTTAAACCCCCTTCAACCCTGGGGTCCGCATTGGGCAATCTCGCACCACCTACGGGGCTCCTGACTGTAGTGGTCAATGATACAGTCAGGATATGATTCCTGACAATGAGGTTCATCTCTGCACTGAGGCCCAGTGCAGTTCTTTTTCCGCATGCCCCACTCCGGAACCCCTCAGTAAAAACAACCAAATGTCCCATTAATAATACAAATAAAATACTACATAAATACATAATACATAACCACACAAACAGGCCATTCAGCCCATCTTGCACACATCATAGCACGTGACTGATGTGTCGTAAGCATGAATAAGACATATGTTTCTCCCCAGCTAGAAACAACACAAGGATCTGATGAACGTCCAAGGTAAACAGCTCTTTTAAGTTCAAACCAGCCAGCATAGTTACTGCTGGATATCCAATGGGACACATCTGTGTTGTCGAACACTCCTTGGCAAAGTGAGTGATTTGTCAGGAGATCAGCCTTTTTTGTTGTTGCTCTCTATGTTTCAGAAAAAGTCACTTTCTTGTGTAATGGTAGGCTGTAATTTTGCTTTGGCTTGAATGATCTACATTAGGATATGCTAAGACAGGTCCAGTCCTGGTCTTACAACCCTGGAATTTCTGCATTCCTGTTCAAAATCTGAGAAAAAAATGTGACCACCTTGCACTACTTGCTCTTAACAAATTTACCTATACTGTACATTCACACAGACTGCCACTCACACACTATAAACAGATTTCCCTGTATACTCACTTACTCCCATACTCCCACTCAAAACAGGTGTACCTGTATATTTACATAGACCCTCGCAGTCACGCCCTAAACAGATTTATCTGTATATGCACACAGACTCCCATACACAGACTAAATAGATTTACTTAAATATTCACAGACTCCCATACACACAAAGTAAACAAGATTTACCTGACCCACTGACTATAGTTGTCAATGCAACATGTCTGACCGTGTTTTCCAGTCCCACTGGAGCTCAGGGTTATTGTCAGCTGTAGGACCCCCACCTCCAATCCTGCCCCATTGTGCACCCCTGCCCTTGTACGCCCCAGTCCCCGGCCCCTGCACAACCCCCCCCCCCCCCCCCCCCCCATTAAGGCTCCTGGGCTCAGTGCTCACTGGGACTACCAGCTTTTTCTGCTGTTGCTATGACGACAGTTAGCTCTGGGGAAAGGAGGATCTGAAAGAATGGAGCTACCCTGTCCTGCACACACAAACACACACACTACACACAGACGACATATACACGTAATACATTCGATACACTACATGATACACACACAACACACACACATATACACACACAAACACACATTACAGACACATACTACATACTACACACACAACACACACATACTGTATATACACACTACACACACAAATACACTACAGACACATACTACATACTATACGCTACACACGTCGCACACAACACACACATACTGTACACACACAGACACACACACAGACTACAGACACATACTATACACTACACAATAAGCACATTACATATACTATACACATTATTCACTACGCAAACACACTACAAACTACATACACTACACACTCACATGCTACACACTACACATTCACACGCATTACGGAGTACATACTCACACATGCTATACCCTACAAACCAGAGGAGGCCTGTCCCGACCATAGAGGATAGGGAGGACCGTCCTCCTCAAGAATTTGAAGGGGGGAAAAAATCTATAAAAATAATTCTATAAAAATAACAACATAGGGCCGGATTTAGAGATGGCCAACTTAAGTCATGCGCTTAAGTGCCTCTCCTGCACGGATTTAACATGGGATGAGATACGGCGTATTCTAACCTACGCAACGCGGGTGCGTTTCTCAAAATGTGGGTGGCACGGGGCATGATATTCTAATGACCTGTTTCTTGTACCTGCCCCCTGGGTTGCCAGCTTTCTATAAAAAATCTTTGTGGGGGTATACATTTTCAACGTGTCAGTGACATTGCCTTTAATAACTGCATTTGCCTTTGTAAAATCCTACGTTTGTGCATTGTAGTTGCTCGTGCGTGATGGGGAAAGCAGTGAACGTATTAATCCGTCGCATTGATAAAATGACCATAGTTCCTATTGACGACTTGGATATACCCATCACACAATCAAAAGAAATAATCGCTGGACAGTGGTTGTATGCAATATTATTAAGTAAACAAATAAATCGTTGGATTTACTGAAATTTTTATTTTTATTTTTTATCAAATCTTTTTTTAACGATTTACCTAATAAAGTCATGTAGCCTAGGCCTACGGTGGTTGAACGCAATGGGCTAGCCTATATGCAAAGTCTTCAACTTAATAATTTTGGATAAGCTGTTCTGACACAAATCGTCTCTCTGTCAAAGCGAATATGATCCAGGCACTGTCTATCAATTAATCCATCTAATATGTGTCTGGTATGATATACCAGATGGTCAATCATAGCCTACATATTTTTCTTTTTATGACAGCTCTTTGATAATTGCAAGTTAGCTATGAAAAGGAAAATATGACCAATATTACGTTCAAATAACTTGCACTCATTCTAATATCAATTTAAACAAAAGATGCTGTATTTTTCATAATAATCTATTGGCGGCGCTAGACATAAACTACCTTTTTTTCCGAACAAAGTTGCGAGGAAAAAAATGATTAGTGAAAACTCTGAATAGCCTCCGCATATCTTGCACAACTTGCAGACATGCCTCATTTTAATCAAATCTCCACCCCGCGCGCGTAATGCCGCATATATAGCCTACTGACGAGACAATTAAAACAGCAGATAAGTCAAATGTCTGAATCACAAATTTAAGCTACGCGGGATTTCGGGAGTAAGTCCCATTTGCGCGTACTTATCTCAACTCTGAATCTGGCCCTTAATATCCATTTCTAAGCATCTACTATACACCAAATCTCTTTTTCCAATGGTAAAATATCAAGAGTGCCCTCTAGTGCAATGAAAAAATGTAGCAGGAGGCCACGGATTTATCATCCTCCCCAGAGCTCCATAAACTTCCATTCAAACGTAACCTAGTACCGCGGCTTCTGCTCTCCTATCTTTTACATTGCAAAAATGGCATATAGGGAGAACATACTCCCCAACGCTGTCAGACCAAATAGCCATCAAAATAAAAAATTAGGTAACTTATTTCATATTGGCTAGCAAAGAGAGAAGCGCGTGATGCGATAGGCCTACCTGTGCAAATTTCTAGATTTTTAAAAAAAAATTTCTAAGGAGGGAGCGAGCTTAGCTAACGTTAGCTAGCTAACAATAGCCAGAATGGAAAGAGCGTAGGAGGACATGGTACATTTTTTATTGTAAACTCCATTCCACTCACTGGAATACAGGGAGAAGGTGCAGATTAAAATGGCCAGAAGCTTCCTAAAATCAAGTTCACCAAGAGAAACGAGAAGGTGGGAATGTTCAATGCATCATTGGGTGCAATCGCTTATTTTATCTGTCCTCTTCTCCTTGGTCCTCGTCTGACCCAAAAATAGATTGAGGTTCGCCATCTTTAAAGGTTGTATCAGCGATTTTTGGTGGAAACATAAATGATCACATTCATCTGATTTTTCCTCACGATCCGCTAGCTGCCCGCCCCATAAGCAGGCCGTCAAAAAACCGCGTCTCTGTAGGCAGCCTATGCTCCGAGATCGTACACAAAAACAAATGGTACTACCAACCACTCAAAACCAAAATAAACAGTATTCCAACCAATCACAATGATCTGAACAAACGCTAATACTCTTATCTCGCTGAAATCTTGACGGATTTACAAACGGTTTGGTTTCTTACAAACGTTATTAACGTGGTTATAATTCTGGATGCTTGAACACTATTTTTTAAAACATAACATAATTATTCATAAGTATGTTTGTTTGGGATTTCGCTTCAGAAGTGATGTCACCCAAAAATCGCTGATACAACCTTTAAGGACATTTCAAACCGCTAAATGTTCCTCGGAGGAGCGAGGAGTGGGGAACGATAAGTTTCCCGGAAGGTGCTTCAGTGAGGAAACACAAGTGTAGCCTTTGCGGAAGCCTTTTCTCGGAACACGTGATATGTATAAATCAGGGCTGCCCAACTCTGTTCCTGGAGATCTACCATCCTGTAGGTTTTCATATCAACCCTAATTTGGCACACCTGATTCTACTAATGAGCAGCTCAACAAGCTCTCTAGCTGTTGAATGAGGTGTGCTTTGTTAAGGTTAGAGTGTAAACCTACAGGACGGTAGATCTCCAGGAAGAGGGTTGGGCAGCCCTGGTATAAATTATCCACTACTCTTCACACCTGCCACGTCGCAGGCACACCCCATACACAAATGCCATTTTATCGTTCCTTTCCATTTATTATAAAGCACTAATCCATAATGACACTCATTGTTTATAACAAACAAAAGCACCGTTTATTCATCAAAAAATAAGCTACAAAGCATTATAGTTAAGCACGTGAGCATAATATGATGCTGACACTTCATTGAGCAAGGACGTTCCATTTGCCTAATGCATGTTGCCTCATTTCCTCCATCCTTGTATCTTATCCTTACATCCGTTCCTCGCGTCCTCCGTTGGGCAGAGTTAAGGAGCAAGGAAAGGATGTGAGGAAAGGAAGCACGGAGTAAAAATAAGCGATTGGAATGAACCCATTGTATGAGAGGTAGGGTACACTACCTACACTAACCAAACAGGATCACACATGCAAGCACCACATACAGTATGTGCTAATGTTCGATATAAGTTGCTAGGAAGGAAGCCAATTGACCAAGTGCTCGAAGAGGGGAGAGAGATGCTCTTAAATATTTGATTGACACTACAGCATTACTAGGCAAGCAAGAGCTGGCATTCTGAAAGAGAATTCTGCTAATAAGGGTATGACGCTTTACAAACATCGACTGTGTTCACCGGCATGTCGAAAACGATCCAGAATGATTTAATTTTTGCAATAGCCACCACTATGAAAAATGAAATAATACAAGGTAGTAGTCCCTTCTTCTTTTGGCAGGTTGATGAGAGTACAGACGTAAGCTGTCACTCACAGCTGTCTGTCATTGTCAGATACTGTATGTAGATGACCAGGGTTCCCGTTTTTTGCATTTTCTTTCTATTAGTTTTACAGATTTTTTTTGTGTTTCTTTTTTTTTTGCTCGACAGCTCCAAGCTCTATATATTGGTATTTGTTTTCATATACGGATGTGTCTGAACATAGGCACTCTCTCAAAGCAAAATGTGTAAATAATTGGTCAGGATTTGGAGTCTAATGTTCCTTTGGGTAGTGCGTCTACTGTAGATACAAGCAGACTGTGGCCCCTCACCCCCCAGGATTGAAAGCTTTGTCTGAGATTTTATGTGGGTAATTACAGGTTAAGCATATCTTAATAAATACAGACACTCTCACCTAAAGAATGCTGTTCTTACAATGCAAGAGGAGCCGCATTTCTGTCTGTTGGCTACTTCTCTCGTCTCACAGCGTGTGTGCGTGCATGTGTTTGCACGCAGGTATTTGTGCATATGTTTGTGTGTGTCTCTCTTTCAATGGTCAGACTATGAACACTGACATGTTCAGGATCTGTCTTTGTTTTGTATTTCGGGCAGTGGAGCAACACGCTGTAAGGCCACAGTTTCAATTCAGGGGCTGATAAACGTCAGATTTAAAGCAGGGATTTAGTTTTATTGTTGCAGGGTTTCACATATGAACACTCATCATTTTGTTTTACTGCCAGGGCCCAGGGCTGGCAATACTGTTCTAAGAGATCCCTTATGGAAATGTAATATACTGCAGTATATTTTAAATATATTGTGAAGATATATTAAAAATATACTGCAGTATATTCCTTTTCCATAAGGGGAGTTACATTTAGCTGCACCTGTTGTTCTACAGCAGTACCAGGTCATCTTTGTATGCATATGAGGAACTTAAATTAAATGTTATCAAAATGAAGCATGCCACCACTCTATCTGTGAAATCTGCTTCCTTTATTTATTCCCTCACCTTTGTCTCACTTTCCACATACAAAATATTGGAAACACCTACAAAAACTGAATATCTAGTAACTAATAATGAGTAGGCCCACCCTTTGCCTTCAAAACAGTTTCAATCCTTCTAGGAATGCTGTCATACAATTTCTGAACTGTGTGTTGTGGGATATTGGCCCATTGTTCAAGAAGGACAGTCTCCAGTTCTTTGAGAGATGAAGGAGGTGGAAATCTAGTTTGCTCCAGAACTTTACATAAAGGTTAAATTATGTTTAGATCTGGTGATTGTGCAGGCCATGGAAGGCATTTGATGTCATTCTCGTGTTCTTGGAACCATTCTTTAATGTTTTTAGCAGTGTTTATGGGGGTGTTATCATGTTGGAATATGGGGACATCATGCGGGAACAGTGTTTGCAACATAGGGTGCACCTGGTCTTATAAAATTGTTTCATATTGTTTGCCTGTTACACGTCCATGGAGAGCAATCATTGGACCCATTGATTCCCACAAAATGGGTGCCCATACCATTACAGAACCACCACCATACTTAACAGTTGGCAACAGACATTGTGGATTGAATGCCTCCTTAGGCTTTCTCCAAACAAAAACCCATCCAGATGTATTAAAAAGAGTAAAAGATGACTCATCAGACCATGTCACTTTTCTCCATTGCTCAGTGGTCCAGGTTTTGTGTTCCTTACACCATGTTATGTGTTTTTGTGCATTAGCCTTGGATACAAATGGTTTCCGAATGGTGGCCCTGCCATAAATACCAGATTTGTGAAGCTCACAACGTACTGTTTTTGTTGAGGCTGGTTCCGATATGGATTGATTCAATTCTCTGGTGATTTTTAGAGCTGTTGTTCTGTGGTTATTAGCAACTATCCTTCCAAGTGTCCGTCTCTCCCTGTCGGAGAGCTTGCGGCCACAGTTATTTTTTCCTGATGCTGTTTTTTGGTGTTGGGCATGTTGTCATAATTTTTGACACTGTTCCCCTTGCCACCTTAAATAATTTAGCTGTTTTTGTGACCGACGCACCTGCAATTTGGGCACCAACTATTTGGCTCCTTTGGAACTCTGTTAGTATCCTTATCTTGCTTTGGGGACTTACCTACCAAAGTGCTGCTGGTTAGACCTCTTTTAAGCAGACACATGCTGCTAATTAGTATTCAAATTAATTGGAATTACCTGTGTAGATGCTTTTATACTTGTGCTTTAGATGCTTCAAATTAAAGCCATTTTTCAGGGGTGTTTCTTATATTTATATTTTAAATATGCAACAAATGTTACTCCCTGTGCCAGTTTGGAGAATATGCCCCTGTGCCAGAATGAATCTTTTCTCATCACTGAAGCATTCACAACCATTTCCTGTACTTTTGGAATATTTCTTTACCAAATAGAGTGTGTGGGATGTAAATACGGTCAAAAACCAATCTCATTCTTATTCAAGACACTGCATTCACATTATAATTTACAATTTAAAAGAAAAAAATGCTGTCCACACATTCTTTTTCTTTTGACTAGCATCCAATCCCAGCTCCACACACCTGGACCTACCTTTCTAAGCATATCTTCAAGTTTTCAGTGGAGCAGTCTAGGATACTTTCCAATTTACAGTTTAGCAGACCCATTTAGCCAAAGCGACTTACAAAAGTGCACTTCACATGGTAAGCATGCACTTATTGTACGTCGCTTTGGATAAAAGCGTCTGCTAAATGAATGTAATGTAATGTAAGCAAACACCATAAGAGTTAGAGATCATCATCATACAATCATATAAATGCCACCATCAAGGTGCATGCCTGAAGACCTGTGAGATAAAGGGAGAGAAGGGTTCATTTTTTATATATAGAAACATTGAGTTAAATATAGAAACACTAATGTTTCATTTGAAAAGGTCAGTTTTTACATGTTTATGGGAAATAGCCAATGAATCTTCTTTCCTGACTGATTAGGGAAGGTCGTTCCACCATTGTGGGATGAGGGCAAAGCAGAGACAGGGCCATGAGGATCAGTTGACAGTGGCTTGAAGGCTTTCTCAAACCATTAGTCTCAAGCAAAAACTCATTTTAATGTCAATTTTTTGTACACATTTTGCAAATAAATAGTTATCATCCACCTTTTTGTGCTGTTATAATGTCTCATAACTGAACACCTAATAGAGTTGCGACAACCCCATAATGTGAATAAGCTAATGTTGCATTGGTGTTGATTGGAAATAATATTTAAAAACATAATAGTATGTATCTTTCAACGCACTGAAAGCTTCAGAGCACAGTAGTTGAAGACGTTGTAGATTGTGGACAGAAAAGTATTCTTTCCTCTGAGTAGTCCTGTTATTTGAGACATGAGGTTTGTCATGGGTGAAAATTGTAAGGTCCAGTACCCCAGAGGATGCTGGCCATTGAACACATCTGTCTCAGGGAGGTTCCACTGTGTGAAGACCTATTGACCTAGATGATATTTGACCTCTGACCTGTGAAGACGTCCCCCATTTTGACCCCTGGCAGCACATGTAGCTGCGGGTTGGAGGTGTTGGAAGAGTAAGAAAGCAAGAGGGCAGTGGGCAGGCAGGTGTGCGGGAAGGTTCCTTACACAATGCTAATGAGTCCACTCTTAATTAGACCCCCCTCCCCCCAAGTACCCACCCCCCTGTAGCCGATGGTATGTACTATATCGGGTTCATCAATCAGTGAATTCCCTGATTAGGTAGGTGGTGAAATGTGGCACCCACCAGTCACATCTACTCTGGTCAGTCAGGTGCCTGCAGTCTGCCTGTGGTACCTGCTTAGAAAGACCTCCTAGACCAAGATCATGGAAATAACAACTAAATTAGTCAACTGAAGATTACATTTATATCGCCGCTTGTGTCTTCTATGTCCATCTCAAGAGAACCAACAGTTGTTAACTGCTGACACTTGGTGTTGAAATGCCGGTACTGCATCTTGAAATTGCTCCATTGAAACTAAAGGAATATCACTTCCTTCATGTGTGGGTGTCTGTGGTCTCTGCTGCTGTGAATAGCTGCTTCACTCCCACTGATTTATGTGTCCCTGGCAACACCAAGATGAACCAAGCATACAATGCCCATCATAATTATTTCCAACATCAATTAATATGAGCAAAAATTGCAGGATTGAATTCAGTTTATTGCTTATCAAATGCCTTCTATGCTCAGAAAAATGAGAGAATTATATAGTTTAATTTTGATACCACTGATCAGAGGAAAAACAAACCTTTTTTCCAGGGTTGCCAATAATTCTGGTGGGAACTGTATATTCTTTATTTGCAGATAACGATCTCTAAAAATGTACATATTACACTGGCTGTTGATAGTGCTATAGGCATATAGAAAGGAATTGTTTGGGGTTCAGTTTGTACCAGCAGCATTGGATTAGATTTTTCTCAATTTTGGCAGAACACAATATGAAATTTACGTCGAGTGCACTCACAGCTAGGACTGGTACATTAATTCAGGGCTGCCTAAAGTTGCTGCGTGTCTGTTCAGTGTTTTGTCCATTTGAATTAGATTTTTAAGAAATAATTATCTTCTGTCTCAAATTTGGTGTTATCAGTTGTGCCTCTCAGGTTGCTACTGTGCCACACTCACCCCCACTATGAGCACTGCAGCTGAATCACTGTGCCACACTCACCCCCACTATGAGCACTGCAGCTGAATCACTGTGCCACACTCACCCCCACTATGAGCACTGCAGCTGAATCACTGTGCCACACTCACCCCCACTATGAGCACTGCAGCTGAATCACTGTGCCACACTCACCCCCACTATGAGCACTGCAGCTGAATCACTGTGCCACACTCACCCCCACTATGAGCACTGCAGCTGAATCACTGTGCCACACTCACCTCCACTATGAGCACTGCAGTTGAATCACTGTGCCACACTCACCCCCACTATGAGCACTGCAGCTGAATTGCATGTGCCACACTCACCCCCACTATGAGCACTGCAGCTGAATCACTGTGCCACACTCACCCCCACTATGAGCACTGCAGCTGAATCACTGTGCCACACTCACCCCCACTATGAGCACTGCAGCAGAATTGCATGTGCCACACTCACCCCCACTATGAGCACTGCAGCTGAATCACTGTGCCACACTCACCCCCACTATGAGCACTGCAGCAGAATTGCATGTGCCACACTCACCCCCACTATGAGCACTGCAGCTGAATCACTGTGCCTCACTCACCCCCACTATGAGCACTGCAGCTGAATCACTGTGCCACACTCACCCCCACTATGAGCACTGCAGCAGAATTGCATGTGCCACACTCACCCCCACTATGAGCACTGCAGCTGAATCACTGTGCCACACTCACCCCCACTATGAGCACTGCAGCAGAATTGCATGTGCCACACTCACCCCCACTATGAGCACTGCAGCTGAATCACTGTGCCTCACTCACCCCCACTATGAGCACTGCAGCTGAATCACTGTGCCACACTCACCCCCACTATGAGCACTGCAGCTGAATCACTGTGCCACACTCACCCCCACTATGAGCACTGCAGCTGAATCGCTGTGCCACACTCACCCCCCACTATGAGCACTGCAGCTGAATCGCTGTGCCACACTCACCCCCACTATGAGCACTGCAGCTGAATCACTGTGCCACACTCACCCCCACGATGAGCACTGCAGCTGAATCACTGTGCCACACTCACCCCCACTATGAGCACTGCAGCTGAATCACTGTGCCACACTCACCCCCACTATGAGCACTGCAGCTGAATCACTGTGCCACACTCACCCCCACTATGAGCACTGCAGCTGAATCACTGTGCCACACTCACCCCCACTATGAGCACTGCAGCTGAATTGCATGTGCACTCCTCCAATGCAATCACCTGCAAAACAGTGACTATCTTTCACCCTGCAGGCGTACAGTACTACAGGAAAGGTAGGGGGCTTTGCAGTGATGACATATCAGAAAACATTACCTCTCTGGTTGCTGGGTGGCTCATCCTGTTAAGGCACTGTTCCACTGCGTGGGTGGGCCCCATGATCTGGTACCGTGTTCTGACTGTGCCCAGGTTATTGTGGCCAGCAGTCCCAGAAGGTGGCGTATAATCGGCCATGGGGTGTCCCTGCCTTATTGTGCACCAATAACTCCCTGTGGTCAAGCTGCACACTAAGTCCACCTCCTCAGACTCAGTGCCTGTGTGAGCTGAGCTCAAAGTGAAAAAGCAGCAGCTTGACATCATGTGTTACAGTGGAGAGAGTGTGATGGTTTCCTGATCTTCTTTAATCAAGATAATTGCTATTAATAATAGCCATAATATCAGTATCACTACTAGGCTACTACTACTACTACTAATAAAAATAATAATAAGCATTGTCATCATCGCCATCATAAATATAATAATTTTGATTCTTCATTATTACATTTACAAGAACCACTGAATCCATATCTACACTTGCAGTGTATGTAGGAGGCCAGACTGGAGGTTGCTTTTACAGTAATAACTTGCTGCAGTGCGTGTGCGGTTTGTCCTTTCACAGAGGCACGAATCTGTCCATTCCGTGGCTCAGTTAGTCTATTAAAAACAGGGAGGCCACCGGCAGGTGTTTAATTACCGGTTTGGGACAGCGGGGGAGGGGCGGCATCAATAGCACGCTGACACGCCCTTCCCCCCGAGATGTGCATTATGCCGGGGGTCGAAGTCGGGAGCGAGTAACCAAAACACAGCTGGAGACATCGGCATGGGCACGGTTGTCAGGGAAACGAGATCGA
Organism: Synaphobranchus kaupii; assembly: GCA_029718625.1. Classification (NCBI taxonomy): domain Eukaryota; kingdom Metazoa; phylum Chordata; class Actinopteri; order Anguilliformes; family Synaphobranchidae; genus Synaphobranchus; species Synaphobranchus kaupii. Next base: position 89,530,913 of record CM056380.1, read on the forward strand.
GCTTGGGCAATCCCGTGGCAACCGCTAACTAACATAAATAACAAGCAGATGAACAGAAGAATACAGAGGGACCCCCAATCCCTCGAGGGAGTAGCCTACAAAGGTTCTGATTGCTGCTCCGTGAATGAACGAGAGAGGGCGCTATTTACCCTGCACACAATATTCAAGCGCATGGTAGAGCCCTCACTCCACGCACAGACCGTAACATCACTGTGTTGGTACATATGTCTGTGCATATGGTGTAGGCCAGGGGTGCCCAAATTCGGCCCTGGAGTACCCCTGTGTATGCTGGATTTCATTCCAACCACAATTTAAATCCCAGATTTTTAACAAGCTGTGCTTTTCGGTGCTTTTCATATTTTTATGGATTACTTACCCTCTTAAGCCACAGAAATAGGTGTGCCTGCTATGAAGAATAAAAGTCCTATGTTCACGTTGTACTAATTGTGCTATATTGCTAAGAATTACATAAAAAGAGGTAACAAAATGTATGTAACTGATCAAATTAAACCTGAGGTGAATCAGGCTCCTAATTTGTGAAAATGTGTGGGGAAGAATGACCACATAATAGTTCCTTACTCAGATCTGCTTAAAAAAATAATGGAAATATACTTCAATTAGGTTTTGTTTGTAACTATTTCTAGCATTGGCAATAATTGTGACATGTTTTTTGTGAAGATTTATTTTTGTTGAATAATTTTACTTAAATTTACTTAGATTAGGGTTTTCTCATATTTAGAATGTAAGGTCAGGCCGAAAAATGCCAGACACATTTATTTATAGCCTTTTTTGGTTATATTTTCCAAGGTTGGCAATAATTCTGGTGGGCACTGTATATTCTTCAATTGCTGATAAAAACTTCTGAAAATGTACACATTACACTGGCTGTTGCTAGTGCTATAGGCTTATATAACGGAATTATTTAGGGTTATTGGGGGTGGGTGGGTGTCAAACTGAAATATGAGGGGAAGAGGGCTAGCCCCCTCCCAACACCCTTACAGTATCAGGGCAGAGCAGTGAGCCTGATCCGGAAACCATTGACATGAAGAAACACATGGTGGGTGAGTGAAAGAATGTGTATGTGTGTGTGTGTGTGTGTGTGTGTGTGTGTGTGTGTGTGCGAGAGAGTGAGAAACAGTGTGTGTATGAGTGCGGGAGAGAGAGTGCATGTGTACGTGCAACTTGCTCATCATCCACTAGTCATTCCTGTTTTGATTATTTTGTTTTTGGTTGGTAGTGCAGTGTAATGGGTAGGGAACTGGACTTTTACCCCAAAGGTTGCAGGTTCGATTCCCAGGTGGGACACTGCCGTTGTACCCTTGAGCAAGGTACCTAACTTGCATTGCTTCAGTATATATCCAGCTGTGTAAATGGATAAATGTAATGTGTGTAGCTGTGTAAGTCGCTCTGAATAAGAGCGTCTGCTAAACGCCTGTAATGTAATGTAAAAAAGATAGAGTGCCACATCGAATGATCGTTGTTTTTTTGTTCATTTTCTTTATCATTTACATAATAGGCTCTTGCATATATTATCGAAGCCAGGAGACATTTTATGTACAGGTGGGAGACACCCGTTTGGTAGGACAGCCCCCCTCGCGTTCAGCTCCCCGGCAGATGATGCAGAGAGGGAGAGGTCATGTGGCATGGTCTGTAGAACTCATATGAACTCACCAACATGGATGGGGGTCAACTGAATAAAGTGAAAGGGAGGACTGTGTTTTTTTAAATACACTTTTAATTATGTCATGGAATGATGTGAAAACATTGCATTGTCTGGAATTTCTCCGACTTGGGTACTCTGGATCCCTTTGCATACCTGCAAGGTTGTGGTTTGGGGAGGTGGGTGCAAAAAAAAGATTGCTATTCCACACCACAAACTAATCTGAAAGGAAGTTCAGCAATAAAATAGGTTCATAGCCTATAACAGGGGTAGGAAATCCTGGTCCTGGAGTGCCGGAGACTGTCCAGGTTTTTGATCCATCCAGAACTATAACTATATAACTGGATTCATTTTAATTAATCAGGTGTAATGAATGCAGATGACCATGTGCTGGAGGCACTCAAAGTTTCAGCATTCAGAATATTCAGACTCATCCACAAAACTCTTGCGATCATGCCCAGATGGAACAAAAACCAGAAACGTCACTGGCACTCCAGGACCAGGGTTGCCTACCCCTGGCCTATAACAAAAACATAAATTATATGTAGACTACCTGTTAATGAGCACTCTGCCTTTCTACTATCACAAATGAAAAAGTAATTTTTTTTTCTCAAAATCCTATATAAAATTTAAACCTACATGGGCTACGTATTAGAGCGTATAAAAATTAACGCATGTTTTCGAATTAATTACTGCTACTCTCACTGAAGTGGTGCAATTAATATTTTGTAAATTAATAAAGAACAATTCAATTCTCAAGACGTGTGACATTTTCACATTGCGCACAATTAAAAAGTACATAGACGACACATAGGAAACAGTAGCTTACTAATTACATTTTGAGATTAACTTTTTTTTTTAACCCTAGAATGCTGAACATGGGTCCAAATGGACCTGTATTCATTCCCTATGGAATTCTCTGCTTAGCTGAGGGTCTCTTTGTTACCTCTTTTTAATTAATTAATCTATTCATTTGCTATTCAAAGTATTCATTAATTATCTTGTTTTTGACGATCACAAATTATCATATTTATTTTTCCTTTCTTAGGTTTTGAATAACATGGGTCATAAAGGACCTGTATTAATTTCCAATGTTATTTGATGTATGGCTGAGTGGTTCTTTGCTATATCTCTGAGATAAATTATTTTCATTATGTAATGATACAAAAATGCATTAAATTCATTAAATATCATTAAAAAAGTACTTTTTCCCCATTTGTTACTAGATGTGAGTGTGCATGCCCATGCTCAAGCATGTGTCCCTGTGTGTGTGTGTGTGTGTGTGTGTGTGTGTGTGTGTGTGTGTGTGTGTGTGTGTGTGTGTGTGTGTGGCTATGCTATAGTTATGTTGTTAAAACAATTATAAATGATTTGGACACACAAGAATGCTTGACATTTACTTTTCAGCACATATCACACACACAGTAGGCTATATCCGTCAGTAACTCCGTTTTTCAAGCTCTAAACATGTTTGTTACAAAGCAACTCTATTAACAACTTAATTCATTCAACGGCAACAGTGTGAGCTTTTCTTTGTTTTATTTTCTGTTCTCTATTCTCCTAGTACATACAGTCATTACAGATCACGTGTTTGGCGCTGAAAGCCAATGATGGTTGCAAGGTTACCTGCAATTCGTGAGTAAAAATTAAAATATGGCAAGTTTAATGTGTTATAAATAAAGTTAATACCGCTACCTGGAAGGATTTCTAGTCAGCGCTTCTACCTTTGACCATCAACGATGGATTAAAGCACAGCTGACTTCCTATATCTGAATCTATAACTGGCAAAGGTAACGAAGCCAGACTAAAGCTATAGTACGTGATAGATTACGGATACCAGCTCACTTCCTACAAAAAAAAATCATAGACAGCGTCTAAGCATAACTGCTACTGTAATGTTGCATTTATTTCTGTTCTTCCCAAACGCATCCGATACATTTGTAACGTCTCCTCTTGTTGCTTCCCGTAGTAGTTGAGGAACTCGTCTCGTAAACATCGCGTTGGTTGAAGCAGTTTCGTCATTTAATTAGAATTCTAGCACGTGAGGTTACGCTGCTGTTAAAGTGCCCGTGTTCAGAAAGTCAGTGAATTAAAGGAACTTTTGTTTCTCTTCTCTCCACCCTATTTTACACTGTGTATCTAAGAAACATAGTGAAGGATGTAAAAGTTCCTTCATATTTTAAATTCCATCTATGGGAAAGAGCAATATATATATATATATGTATATATATTTCCCTGTCACTGCTCACGCAGTCCCCTCCTCTGTTTGACCAATTTCCATCTGGGATGCTGGGATACTATTACATTAGCCTACATTTTGCTGTGTTACTATCCTGTCATATCTCTAACTTAACAAATTGGTGAAAGACTAAAATCCGTACCAAAACAAATCATGGGCACATGACAGATATTGAAATCACGGACATTGTCTAAGTAGTGTCTAAGTTGAGGTCTTACAATAAATTACGCAACATGCTTTCAACCACACATTGAGTTATAGGCTACATTTAAGAAAGTGTGTTTTTTTCTCAGTTGTTCTTTACTTGTTTTGTAAATTTCACTGAATGTTGAATGCACTTGTTATAAACAAAACTATTGTTTTGAACAGGGGTTTACTGTGGTCAGAGAGCTGCAGGATCTGCTGGGGTCCTTAGCTCCGGTCCTGGGGAGCCACACGATGTGCTGGTTTTTGTTATTACTCAGAACAGAAGTGTTTAAATGAGTACATTACACAGTTAACTCACCTCCCCTGATTTATTTGGGTTTATATGATAGCTGATTTTATGGGGAAGATAACCAGCAGATCCTGTGGTTCTCCAGCACCAGGGTTGTCAACCCTTGAGGGCTGTTGGCTGGCACGTGCAATTCAAGTGTGACTCATTGTTAAATTTAGAATCAATTAACAAATTTTACTTGTCACTAAGGCATTACATGGTCTGGCACCCAGTTATATTTTAGAATTATTAGCTCCATACGAGACTCAAAGACCTCTTAGATCCTCTAGCAAGGGCTTTCTATCTGTTCCAGGGTCCAAATTAAGAACTAAGGGTGATCATGCCTTTGCTGTAAAAGCACCGAGACTCTGGAACAGCCTCCCCTTGAGCATCACAGCTGCTGAGTCAGTGGCCTCTTAAGACCCACTTTTATTGACCGGCATTTTACAATGTATGACTTGTATTTTGACTTCTGTTGTACCCGTTTTAACCACTTTTTTTTTACTCTAGATACGCAGTCTCTCTATTTTATGTTGTAATACCCTGTTTCTATAATTTATTTTAAATTTATTTATATCTGTTTTATTCTATTTTTATTATTGTGTTTCCTCTTTTTCTGTTTTTAATTTGTATTTTAACTAAGTCTTTTACTTTATTGTGCTATTTTTACTGCTGTAAAGCACTTTGTGCTAAATGCTTGCAAGGTGCTATACAAATAAAGTTGTTATTATTATTATTATTATTATTATTATTATTGTCTTTGGCATCGTATTTTCAAACACAGTTTCTACTACACAGCTACCAAAAAATGAACGGGCTTATAACACTAGCCTATAAATAGGTCTATTCGGTCTCTACCATAAATTATTACAAAATTAACAGGTTTGTAGAAGTACAGTAACACCATGTGCAGTTCGTGTCGGGGAACAACCGGAAACTTAAGGGTTAAACTTTGAGGCAGGAAGGGTAAATGTAGTTTCATTCATAACTGTACGATTCGTGACCCGGGAAAAGTCACGCCTGAATATTGTGACCGAAAAAGAGAACATTTTCACATATTAAGCGTCGAGACTCTAAGGCACGCGATCGCCGACCAGTACGTGCACAGGTAGACAGAGAGACCACTTACATTCGGTTCCACATACATCTCGCAAGGTGCAAGGAATCAATATCTGTCTTTCGCTGCATTTCTTCTTTCTTTTCAGTTGCAGCAACAGGTAAATCTCATTGCTCCCTTTCACTTCGGATAGGCATATTTTTCCTCATAAATTTGGCTTTCTAGCTTGCAGAATACAGAACCGAAGTCATATCTTCCTTATGTCAGTGCATTTATCGTAATTTATTTGCAAGTATAGTAAATTCTTAAACAAAAGGATTTATAAATATGATTTTTTTTTTAACTTTAATATACTTATATACTTTGCCCTCATTGAAATGCATAATACATGTAGCCTAACCTAGTTTGTGCTTCCACTGGAAATATTTTATTTGCTTTCATAGGCAACACAAAGTGTTAAATATTATATTTCAAATATGCCATGCCTATTGCAATAATATTGTAATATCATGAATTCTAGTCCGTTTTTAAATGTATCGCTTGATTTCCGTAATGTTATATGTAGCCTAATGTGTGCCGGGCCGTTATATTGTTCAAGTCTGCAGGCGCAGTGTTACAGAGGCTGTATAGTTTATGTAACTTAGTAGGCTATAGTGGCGTGGCTTTCGCCTCATTCGGATTTGTGGGCTGCGCAAAGTAAAAACATACAAAACTGACTCATTGACTTTGACTGGCCGTAAAGCTCGTATTTGAAGTTTAAAAGTTTACGCTTTTAAGTTGTATGTTTGGCTGTAGGCTACTTCCTGCCGTCTCAAATCTATTCTTTTTTTCTATTGACTTGCTAGCCCAATGCTGACCTGTTTAGTTTTTTTTATCAGATTAAGATCTGTGTATGTATGTGCGTGTTTTTAACGTTTTTATGGGGCAAGGTTAGCTGAGCTGTCATTCATTTCATAATATAATTGGATATTAAATAGAGCAGAATTATATTTGAACTTGGTGCACGTTCTGCGTACACGAGCAGATTAATTGGTTTGAAATGTAGTTTATTGTTAAGCTGTTATTATTATTATTATTATTATTATTATTATTATTATTATTATTATTATTATTGTCCGGTCGTTTTGTAGTGCAGTAGTCATATAATAGTTTCATTACCTCATTTATTCATCCACTTGAGAGAGCATACTCATTTCAGTTTCACTGACCCTTAGGTTACTACCGCCAGCCCTGGATTTGGTGCTATAGGTTTATTGAGTAAAATTAACCTTGAAAGGTGTCTTGCATCTTATAATGTTTGAGTAAAGGAAAAAGGGTTTGTGTGTGTGTGTGTGTGTGTGTGTGTGTGTGTGTGTCATTGGACTACAGCCTGTGTCTTTTTTTCAGTTTGTCTTTAATAATCTTCTGAAATCAGGTGATTGAGGTGACACCAGTCTCTGATTGAGGTCCCTTGCTGTTGCTTGTGCAGGTGTTGGAGAGCATAACAGAGGAGTGCAGCCATGCCTCTCAACAAGTACTCCCCCTCCGCCATCATGGCTGAGAGTGACAAGATGACGGCCATGGTAGGCCTGTGTCTGCAACATGCAGGACCCAGCAGAACCTCTCTCTCTCTCTCTCTTGCTACCCCCCACCCCAAAATATTTCTTTAAATCAATTGTTGACAAAGAGAGCTGATTTATTCATTTGGAATATAAAACCCAAGCCCTGGTATATAACATTTATTATTGGTTGCTCCCAACTTGATGTTTCTCAACATTGCATAATGATTTAGCAGGTTAACCTTTGATGCTTTTGACCAGGTTTTACAGTTGTGTACTAAAATGAGTTTTGGGCCAGTAATTAATCGGCAGACAATGTCCTGTAGGTGGCATTGTGCATCACTTCCTCTGTCGATCTCAGTGCTTCTCCACAAAGCCAAAGATGGTGGAGGAAATAACTAGATACTTATGTTATAATGAGTCAACAGAGTCAGCAAAGTCAACAGAGAACACAAGCCACAAGTTGTAGTCAGATTGTAGTCCATCTGAGAATTTGCTATTCAGCCTGAAATCTTTATATATCAATATTACATGAATATTCAGGCAGTGTGTGGGCAGTAAACAAGCAATTCTCTAGAGAGCCAGATGGAAAGCGAGTGAGCTAGCTAGCCAGTCTATTTGTTGGTTGTGTAAGAAAATGTGACATCAAATTCATTAATTTATTCAATCTAGCAACATCATTTACCAAACACGTGTCAAATGTACTTAATAAATATGCATGAGGAAGCACCGTGTAGATAGGGGGTCAAGTCATATAAAGTTATTTTTCACAAAAGTGACTGACTGCATTTCATCAGAATATCTTCTTGACCACCGAGGCAATACTAATCAGTTATTCCAAAAAATATCAATCATTTTGCCTGTGAATAAAAAAGTTTACTTGTAACAAGGTTGGGGAAAAACATCCCACCGATTCCCTGTCAAACCAGGATATTGCTTCTTCTGCATTATGCTGCAGTTTGCATGGACAGAAAATCCAGCAAATTGTGTCTCTCAGTGGTGCCTATTCCTGTCTGGCAGAGCACATGGAGACAACATGGCTGCTGCCGTGACCAAACCTTCCCACTGTACACTGTACAGCCACCAGAGACACTGTAATCAGAGGAGGGACAGTCCACTAGGTGGCCATGTTGGTTGTAACACTAAGTGATTATTATCAGTTGCTAATATGACCAATCATGCCGGTTCAACCAGATATGAACTGAAGTTTTCTGACTGATGAGGTAGTGTAAGCACTGATTACATTTGCAGTTACATTGCCGTGTTTAATTGGGTAATTTTATTTATAGGCATCTTTTTCTTTTTATTAATTTATACATAGGTGACTCATTTCCTATTGTTCAATTGTTTTGTATAGACGTCTTTCTCTATCTGGCAATGTCATGTGAATGCGTCTTTCTTATTGGTAAATCTTTTCTGTTTGTGTGCTTCATTAGTGGTCAGTCTTGTATGTTGCCATATTTTCCTCTTTGTCAGTGTCATGCATATTAATTTTTCCCTATTGCTCAGTATTGTGTGTAGACAGGGTCGCCTATTGGTCAGTGTTGTAAATAAGCATGTTTTGCTATTGGTCAATGTTATGTGTAGATTTTTCCCTATTGGACGCTTTACAGAGAAACAGAAGGAAAATTGGGCAAAAACCAGGCCTAAACCCCCATTGATCAGTGTTGTATGTTGACGTGTTTCCCTTAGTTGTTGCCAAGGGGTAGGGGACTGTTGAGTGGGTGTAGCCCCCCAGCCGTGGTTTCTGGACTAAACTGTAATGTAGCCCAGGCAAGCTGTGAGGGGCAGTGAGGGGCAGTGAGGGGCTGTGAGGGGCTGTGAGGGGCAGTGGATAGAGGTCACCTGGGAGGTCACTGGGGTCCAGATGGTACGCTGGCTTTTGTAGCTGTTCAATGGGCTAATCACCTCGCATAAAAGCTTTTAAAGATGGACTCGCTTTCATTTTGCACTGCTCATTTAAAACTAGGGTTGCAAAAAAAACTTTCCATGGGAATTAAGGGGAATAGACGGGAATAAACTGGAAATGTTGGCATTATTTGTACTAGCTGTATTTATCTTGTCATATGCAGACATAAATATAAACATTTTGTTTTGTCATAAGCAGACATCCATGCAAACATTTTGTGAGTAGAACTTCTTTCATTGAACAAAAAACATGAATGTTGAATCAAAGAAATGTATTCCCCACCCCCCCCCCAAAAAAATGGATGTAGTCCTTGGGCTCAAATGCAGTAGTGTGGCCTCAATAGCCTTGCTGTAGTGTGCAGGATGCTGGGAATTATTTCTGCATGTGATGGAAGAATGCACAGTACATGCAGAGGGCCCTGCAGTAGTGTGCAGGATGCTAGGAATTAGCTGTACATGTGATACAAGAATGCACTGCACATGTCATAGAGTACTGAAGTGAGTACGTCAGACGTGGGCGGAGTTTGGTTTCGGAAGTAAATTCCCTATGACAGATAGAATGGAGTTCGGAGACTATCAACAATTTCTTGAAATCTGATTTATAGAATGAGCCGAAACGTTCCTGGATTAGCCTGTGTGGTATAAGGATATAGAGCATACACTGCATGTTCCAATTTTTATTTTTTAAAGTAATGATTTGTAGTCTGGTTTGTAGTCCACTTTAACGGACTACATATCCATTACTGTAACGCACGGGCGGTTCTCGACCAATCAGATATCATCATTGCTAATTCGGCCATTTTACTTCATTGATTCGTCGACGTCGAGTTTTTAAACAATGCCAGCCTTGGTATATTCACAAAAAAATACTGAAACGTAAAATATACTAGAAGCTGGTCCAGAAAAACAACATATTTTGTTATATTGAACAATCCAGGAAATTGATGGTAAGACATAATCACTAGAAATTGTTTAAAAGTAAGTTTTAGTTTATGTCTATGGTCTAAATGAATGGGGAAGTCACTTCCGAAACCAGTGTGGCGTAGTCACATGAGTACTCTATGGAAGAATGCACAGTGCAGGGTTGAAATTCAACTGAATTCGCATTTAAACCAAAGCATGCTGCAAGATCTAGAATTGCAGTTGTGTATTTTCCAACTAAATTTAAGTTCTATGTTATCGGCTAACTTTTGCAAAAGAAAATTGGTCAAAATGTCCAAAATTCCAGAGCTTAACTTCCCATGGTAAATTTCCAGAAATTTTCCACCCCTTTGCAACCCCATTTAAACTCCACTGTCTTCAAGAGGGTGTAAATTTCACTGCGTCACACATATTGCACAATAACTATTTATAAAGGAGTCATTTATGTAAATCTAGACAGATACTGCAATCCAGCTAAGTTGCACATCACACCTCGGTTGAGTTTGACTTTGATTGGTCCTGTGTGTGTGTGTGTGTGTGTGTGTGTGTGTGTGTGTGTGTGTGTGTGTGTGTGTGTGTGTGTGTGTGTGTGTGTGTGTGTGTGTGTGTGTGTGTGTGTGTGTGTGTGTGTGTGTGTGTGTGTGTTTGTGTGTGTGTCTATGATAAGATGGCAGTCAAGGACATGCTAACATATCCTTAACCAACAGTACATCCACTCCTATAAGACTTAGGCTCTCTCTCTCTCTCTCTCTTGCTCTCTTTCACTTTCTCTCTTACTCTCAACAATGCTTGCAACAGGGGCCACTCAAGGGGGGAAAGGGTGAAACACACACACACACACACAACCACACAAGTTCCAGGTGCTGGTGAGTAGAGGGAGAAAGTAAAGGGGGAGAAGGCCAGGATCTGGGACCTGTGACCTTTGACCTAAGTGTGTGGCTTTGTCTGTAGGGGACAGAGGTCACAGTGTGAGATTTGGCCTGGGGGAGTAGAAAACACAATGCACAGAAATTTATGGGAGGCAAATGAAAAGAGTGAGAGAGGTATGAGGGACACTGAGGGGAAAACAAAGGAGAAAGAGAAAGACAGGATGAGAGAGACAGGGAGAGAGAGAGAGACTGTCTGCTTTGCTGGCTGTGTCTTTACAGACTTCACTTCTCTGTCATTAGACTGATTTGGCCTGTATGTCAGAGTGACTACTAACCACCCCAAACCCTCACAACCCAGCCTGGGTCATCACTAGGTCAATCTTCTCTCTGGACCCACGTGAGCTAGCACAGCCGCTAACCCTCCTGTGTGGCCAGGTGATCATGAGCTAGCACAGCCGCTGACCCTCTTGTGTGGCCAGGTGATCATGAGCTAGCACACCCACTAATTCTTCTGTGTGTCTAGCATAGCCGCTAACCCTCCTGTGTAGCCAGGTGATCATGAGCTAGCACAGCCACTAACCCTGTTGTGTGGCCAGGTGATCATGAGCGAGCACAGCCGGCCGCTAGTTCTTCTGTGTGTTCAGGTGATGATCACAAGCTAACAGAGCTGCTAGTTCCTTTACGTGCAGTTGAAAGAGGGGCCAGAGGCCTAGTGATAGCTGAGATAACAACAGGAAACAGGAAACCCCCCCCCCCCAACCCAACCACACATGCATGCATACACACACACACACTCACACACACAAAGACACTTTCTCCCTGAAACCCAAGAAGGAGGTTGCACACTTTCAGTGCCACTTTTTCACCTATTTGTGTTTATATTTCAATGTTCCTTGCAGTGCAGTCCGTAAATATTATGACAGTGACACAATTTTTGTTGTTTTGGCTCTGTATTCTGACACATTGGATTTAAATGAAACAATGAATATGACGTTAAACTGGAGACTGTCAGCTTTAATTTAAGGGTATCTACATGCATATCCAGTGATCCATGTAGGAATTACAGCCCTTACCTTACGTTATAAATAGTCCCCCCATTTTAGGGGACCAAAAGTAATTGGACAAATTAACATAATCTTAAATAAAGTCATCATATTTAGTGCATGTTTGCAAATTCTTTGCATTTGATAACTGCCTTAAAGTCATACTAAACTTTGTTTGAACATAATGTCATATAGCTACCTGGCACTGATATTAGTCATAATATTCAAGCTCACCTTCATGACTGGAGTGATCATCAAACTGACCATGTTTTTTTCCTCTCCATTCACTTCCACTGCATGGCGAAAAAGCTCTCAAAAGCACACTTTTAGCATATAAACAAATTAAAACAACGTGGATTATGCCGATATATAAAATCACGACATCCAGAACCGAACGTTTGAAACTTTTGAACCAATTCTTGATTGATTTGATTTTGAGGAACTATTTTCTGAGAACTAGCAACTGTTGCTAGCTTCTTTGCTGTTCGGTTTGTTTACTGACGCACGCTTCAGGAAGTGAGTGGGACCATTACAGCGCATGAACGAAACAAGGAAGTTAAGCTAACGACCAGATCTTCTTCCAAACCTTTGTAAAATATTGTGAATGCCGCATTTTATTTTTTCAAACGCCCGGTTCCGGATGTTGTGATTTTATATATCGGCATAATCCGCGTCAGAGTGATCATGAGGAAACTTAGGCTTCTCTGTACAAGTGTTTTAAATAATCTCTGCATTACAATAGTGTATAATAAAAAATAATAATACATTTTATTAGATTGGCGCCTTTCTGGACAGTCAAGGTGAACTTACATAATACATAGAAATAGACATGAAAGAATGCACACTCCATTGAATGCATTGCTCTGAGAGAGGGATTACCAGCTGCATTGCCCAGAAAGAGTTACTCATTGTTCAAGGCCATCTTATTGCACTGATCGGTCAAGAGGTTAATTATTGTCTAATGACTGCACTGAACCTGTGTGTGTGTGTGTGTGTGTGTGTGTGTGTGTGTGTGTGTGTGTGTGTGTGTGTGTGTGTGTGTGTTTGTGTGTGTGAGTGAGTGTTTTGTTCTTTGGATTTTGAAGAAAACAAAAATAACATCTATCTTCCTTAAAGGGGAACGCCGGGTTATTTCTTAAACTTCTATATCGATTTCATATGTTTAATGTGAGTCTTGAAGTTTACCGCACTAGAACTGCGCCTTCCGGTTCCCTTGTTCCCAGCTTTGTTTCCAGACGCACTGTGTCGCGCTGATCTGTCAGTGGTAGTTCATTCCAGTTGCAGGCCTATACTGTATACTGGAAGGTTCGAAATTGATCAAATTCGCTGATAGATAAAATCGAAAATGTATATAATATTGCAGTTTCTGAAGCATTTTCAGTCAATTTCTGAAACTTTTGACTGCAATATTATATACAATATTTTTGATTTTCATAGCTAAATTATACATTGCCAAACTCGAACCTGAAGATACTGAGGATGGCATCCCTTTAGTCATATCAGACTTATCTATCGCCGAATCTGATCAATTTAAAACCTTCCAGTATACAGTGTAGACCGGCAACTGGAATTTACTACCACTGACGTAGATCAGCGCGACACAGCCCGTCTGGAAACAAGGGAACCGGGCGGCGCAGTTCAATTGTGGTAAGCTTCAAGACTGACATTAAACATATAAAACAATATAGAAATAACCCGGCGTTCCCCTTTAATTGTTCCTTTTTTACTTCCTAGTCTTTCTTTTAAAAAACAATAGTGCATAGCAATAGTGAGTGTAGTTTATTGTGTGGTGTATTCTGTGGTGTGTATAGTATGTCGTTTATAGTGTAGTGTATACTGTAGTGTATATAGCGTGTGTAGTTTATAGTGTGGTGTATACTGTAGTGTGTATAGTGTGTAGTTTATAGTGTAGTGTATACTGAACTTTATATAGCGTGTAGTTTATAGTGTGGTGTATACTGAACTGTATATGGTGTGTGCAGTTTATTGTGTAGTGTATACTGTAGCGTGTATAGTGCAGTGCACACTGGCATTATGCATGTAGTGTATAGTGTAGTGTGTATTGTTGTGTGTATAATGTAATGTGCACTAAATTATGCATCATATACAGTATGTAGGGTAGGTAGTGCATATACTGTATGTAGTGTGCGTATATAGTGTCTGCATGGGGTGTGTAGTGTACACTGTAGTGCACAGTGTAGTGCAACATAGTGCAGTGTATGTAGTGTAATATATACTGTAGTATGCATAGTGCGTGCCATTTTTAGTAGTATATACTGTAGTGCAGTGGTTCCCAAACTCGGTCCTCGGGGACCACTGTGTATGCTGGTTTTCGTTCCAACCACAATTGCAATCCCGGAATTTTAACAAGATGTCAATTGTTGTTAATTAGGTGTTTGTCATATTTAGAGGGATTATTCACCCTCTTAAGCCACATTATGTTAGCAATAGCTATGCATGTCATGAATAATAAAAGTACAATATTCTCATTGTGCTATATTGCAAATAATTACAAAAAGGAGCAAAAAAAAACAACATTTTTTAACTGACCAAATTTATTTTATTTTATTAAATAAAATTAAAGACTGAGGTGAATCAATAGGCTCCTAATTGGTGAAATTGTGGATATATGGCCACTAAAACTAACGATTTGATAAATACTGAAAAAAAGACAAAGAAAATGATAACGAGCCAAACTTGCAGTGTTAATACATTTAAGAAAAACTTGATGAGGGAACTTAACCTAATTAGGAGCCAATTGATTCACCCCAGTCTTTAATTTGATCAGTTTAAAAAAAAATGTTACCTATTTGCAAAACAGCCCAATAAGCACAGTAGGAACATTCTTCATGGCATGCATAGCTATTTCTGACATGATGTGGCTTAAGAGGGTAAATAATCCCTCTAAACATGAAAAGCACCTAATTAAGAAAAATGAACAGCTTGTTAGGATTTTGGGATTGCAATTGTGGTTGGAACGAAAACCAGCATACACAGTGGTCCCCGAGGACCGAGTTTGGGAACCACTGCTGTAGTGTATAGTGTGGTATAGTGTATACTGTATTGTGTGCAGTGCATAATATAGCATGTATAGTGTATATAATGCTGAGTGCCTTTGTCCTTGACCTGTCCCAGGCTGTGGTGGTCAGTGATGCAGTGCCAGTGGAGGGTGTGGGTCTCTCAGAGCCAGAGGAGCATCTGGAGAGAACCAAGAGGAACAGCCCCCTTACTGCAGCCGAGCCCCCCTCTACACCCAGCCCCAAACAGGGTGAAGACCATGCACCTACAGGTAACACACCCAGCCCCAAACAGGGTCAGGATCATGCTTCTACAGGTGACACACCCAACCCCAAACAGGGTCAAGATCATGCTTCTACAGGTAACACACCCAGCCCAAACAGGGTCAAGATCATCCTTCTACAGGTAACAAACCCAGGCCAAATAGGGTTGAGACCATGCCTCTACAGGTAACACATCCAGCCCAAACAGGGTCAAGACCACACCCTTACGGGTAATACACACATCCTCAAACAGGGCTGAGACCACACCCCTACAGGTTTTACACATGCATGCACACTCTCCCGCCGACTCCCCCCCCCCCCCCTCTCTCACTCTCTCTCTCTCAGATATGAGTGTGAGTCGGCGTTCCAGCAGAGGGAAGAGAGCCAGGAAGAGCCCAGAGAGGAAGGGGAACTGGGACCCTTGCCATCAGGTACTTTACCTACAGTCAGGTACAAGGTCATCCACACACAGGTACATTACCTACAGTCGGGTACAAGATCATCTACACACAGGTACATTACCTACAGTCGGGTACAAGATCATCTACACACAGGTACATGAACTACAGTCAGGTACAAGGTCATCTACACCCAGGTACATTACATACAGTCGGGTACAAGATCATCTACACACAGGTACATTACCTACAGTCAGGTACAAGGTCATCTACACCCAGGTACATTACATACAGTCGGGTACAAGATCATCTACACACAGGTACATTACCTACAGTCAGGTACAAGGTCATCTACACCCAGGTACATTACATACAGTCGGGTACAAGGTCATCTACACACAGGTACATCACCTACAGTCAGGTACAAGATCATCTACACCCAGGTACATTACATACAGTCGGGTACAAGGTCATCTACACCCAGGTACATTACATACAGTCGGGTACAAGGTCATCTACACACAAGTACATTACCTACAGTCAGGTACAAGGTCATCTACACACAGGTACATTACCTATAGTCGGGTACAAGATCATCTACACACAGGTACATTACCTATAGTCAGGTACAAGGTCATCTACACACAGGTACATTACCTACAGTCAGGTACAAGATCATCTACACACAGGTACATTACCTATAGTCAGGTACAAGGTCATCTACACACAGGTACATTACCTACAGTCAGGTACAAGATCATCTACACACAGGTACATTACCTATAGTCAGGTACAAGGTCATCTACACACAGGTACATTACCTACAGTCGGGTACAAGATCATCTACACACAGGTACATTACCTATAGTCAGGTACAAGGTCATCTACACACAGGTACATTACCTACAGTCAGGTACAAGGTCATCTACACACAGGTACATTACCTACAGTCATGTACAAGGTCATTTACACACAGGTACATTACCTACAGTCAGGTACAAGGTCATCTACACACAGGTACATTACCTACAGTCAGGTACAAGGTCATCTACACACAGGTACATTACCTACAGTCGGGTACAAGATCATCTACACACAGGTACATTACCTATAGTCAGGTACAAGGTCATCTACACACAGGTACATTACCTACAGTCAGGTACAAGATCATCTACACACAGGTACATTAACTACAGTCAGGTACAAGGTCATCTACACACAGGTACATTACCTACAGTCAGGTACAAGGTCATCTACACACAGGTACATTACCTACAGTCAGGTACAAGATCATCTACACACAGGTACATTACCTACAGTCGGGTACAAGATCATCTACACACAGGTACATTACCTACAGTCAGGTACAAGGTCATCTACACACAGGTACATTACCTACAGTCAGGTACAAGATCATCTACACACAGGTACATTACCTACAGTTGGGTACAAGGTCATCTACACACAGGTACATTACCTACAGTCGGGTACAAGATCATCTACACACAGGTACATTACCTACAGTCAGGTACAAGATCATCTACACACAGGTACATTACCTACAGTCGGGTACAAAGTCATCTACACACAGGTACATTATCTACAGTCAGGTACAAGATTACCTACAGACTAGGGGTGTAGCGATTTCCATTCAAAATCTAAAATAGAAAAAAATTAGTGTTCAGTTCAAACGTATCGAAATTAAAAACTGGATCACAAGTCATTCTTTTTTATGTGGAGAAGGAACAAGAGCTCCTTCAACCAGGAAATATTTCCAGCTCCACTACTGGCTGAGCGACAACAAGACAACGGCTGTATCGTAATTAGCAGCCGTGCCAGAGGCTGGATGCACAGATGAGTGAGAGAGAGCCAAAATAGCTAGGCCATGTACCATCGCTTTTGACACTTAGCTAATGCAGACAATGAATAAATGGAGCTGGACAATAATCCTGCCTCCCCCAGGTCAGCAGTATGGCAACATTCTGCTTTCACCATAACGTATGATGAAAACAACATTTGTCTTGTTGACAACATGACAGCCACACAACGTGCGCACATGAATAGATGTGCACGTGGCCACTGGCATCACACGTTCATCTTTTCCCCACTCGCGGTTGCAACTAGAGCCTACTGTTGATTTAATTTGATAAACAGTTAGCCTACCTTTCATACCAACTTCTGAGCCACACAGTTGTGGAGAACATTAGCTTAACCACTGGTAGCCCATTTGCTACACTGCCTGGCCAAAAAAAAGTCGCACACATATTTTGTTGGACCGCCTTTAGCTTTGATAACGGCGCGCATTCGTCGTGGCATTGTTTCGACAACTTTATGCAACGTCACAACATTTATTTCCGTCCAGAGTTGCATTAATTTTTGCTCGAGATCTTGTATTGACGACGGGAGAGTCAAACTACTCTTTACTAAAGTCTTCTCCAGCACATCCCAAAGACTTTCAATGGGGTTAAGGTCAGGACTCTGGTGGCCAATTTATTTCACAATTTGAGCCCGATGAATCTTGGCATTGTCGTCCTGGAATATGCCCATTGAGGGGATAACCTGGTCATTCAGTACATTCAGGTACTCAGCTGACTGCATAACGTTGCTGAGCCTAGACCTGACCAACTGAAGTAACCCCAGATCATAACACTGCCTCCAGAGGCTTGTACAGTGGGCACTATGCATGACGAACGGCGACTCTTTTTTTTGGCCAGGCAGTGTATTTACAACCATAAGTATAGCCCATTTGTCATCTTTCATATAACACACCTAAGCTAGTTTGTGTAGCCTATACTCACTCACTTTCTCAGTCTCAGTCAATCAATCATTCACTCATTCAATGAGCTACTACCTCACTCATTGTGCCCCTAACTCATTCACTTACTGCCTCACTATAACTCACCCCCACATTCACTCAGTCAATCACTCACTCGCTCTGAGTGACTCAGAGCATGTGATACTGATCTGGTGTTGTCCTCCACAGAGTCATGCCAGGATTAGCCCCTCCCTTCCCTCTGTGGAGCTGCTGGAGCAGGACTCAAAGGACTCCACCCACAGCCTTAACTCCACCCATAGCCTCGACTCTGCCTCCTCCTCCCCCACAGAGACTGCTAGCCAGCCAGAGTACAAGGCAAGAGAGTGTGATCAGATTTGTTTTTGTTATTTCGTTATGTTTTATATCTTCTGCAGTGATAGCTTCATGTTCTGACCCTTTCCCTGTCATACACATAATGGCATATCTCCTCAGTTTCTCACTGGCTAGGTGTGATTGGTTAGCTATCATTGGCTGGTAGTGACTGACTGGCCGTGATCACCTCTCCTGTGCACCCTGCAGGACAGCAAAGGCTTTGGTGTGGGTGAGCTTGTGTGGGGGAAGATAAAAGGCTTCTCCTGGTGGCCAGGCATGGTAGTGACCTGGCGCGTCACCGGCAAGAGGCAGGCCACACCTGGTATGCGCTGGCTGCAGTGGTTCGGAGATGG
Organism: Synaphobranchus kaupii; assembly: GCA_029718625.1. NCBI lineage: Eukaryota > Metazoa > Chordata > Actinopteri > Anguilliformes > Synaphobranchidae > Synaphobranchus > Synaphobranchus kaupii. The sequence goes on from CM056380.1 coordinate 89,549,782, forward strand.
CAAGTTCTCAGAGGTGAGAGAAGGGTCAAAGGTCATAGGGGGCACCCATTACTACAGCTATGCGTTATACATGCCTGCAAGCCTGTGAAAACAGGAACAGTGTAAAACATCTTCTCTCTCTTTCTCCCAATCTCTCTCTTTCTCTGCCTGTCTTAAATTCAAATTCCAATTTGAATTGCTTTATTGGCAGGAAATGCATCTGTAAATATTGCCAAAGCATTCATCAACACTAACACAGACAGTAAACACAGTAAACACTATATACAGTGGGCTGAAAAAGTATTCACCCCCCTTAGACTTTTTCATATTTTGTTGTGTATGAACATTTGATAAAAATGTATTGAATCAGGCTTTTTTGCTGACACTAAAATGTCAATGTGAAAAGTAAAATCTTTAATTTTCTCCAAATTATTTGCAAATATACAAGAGAAAACAATCAATTCATTAAGTATTCAGCTCCCTTGCTTCGTTGTACTTTAACAGCCATACAGGCAAGACTTTTTCCTGTCTGGTTTCACTATGGAAGTCAATGGAGAAATATGACGGGAAAAAGTTACTGAACTTGCACCTACTACATTTTCGCATATAGTCATGGAGAGGTGATAATTTATATATTTTTTCAACCTCCAGGGACTGGTCTCAAATGTCATCCATGAGTGAACAATATGACATATACTGTGTTTCAGTATTGTGATGTAACGCTCATTGTACTTCCTAAAATTCCATTAACTCTATAAGCTTCACCCCTAGTGGTTTGAGACGTATCCGTCTCAATTACAGTATCATGTTCATCTGAAATTATAAACTACAGCTTTAAGAAAACCCCGAAAATTTTGACGCAGTATTTTTTTAAAGGGTAGCTTCTTGCGAAAACCGCAGCTTCTCCAGTTACACTGCCGTGCAATAAATTAGGAGGGTGCTATTAGTAGCCCACAGCACTCACGCACCCTCCTCTGGCTACAGCCACAGACTGTAAAATGCATCAAATGCACCGTTTATACACGCTAAGAAAATCATGTTGATGTATAGAAACAATAATATTTTTTTAAAACGTTGTACAAATGAGTATTCGCCGTTTTCCCTTGCTTACTGTACTATATACAGTACCTGATCCACTTTCGGTTTAGAAGACACCTCATTTTTTGCTCCAAAATCTCTCGTATAAATATGTTTAAGAAACCAAGTACTTACCAGTATATTCAGCTACAGCTGTTTTCTCATGAACCCTGAAGAGTTTATCTTTTTATATTTCGCCAAAGTCCCATACAGTCGACATTTCCGCAGTGACCTCCCCTCGCACTGAGCGCTGAAATTCGTTGCTGTACTTGTGTGAATACGCACGCGCTTTCGTACGTTCTTTTTTAAACGTATTTAAATACATTAGGCGACGTATGTTATGGTTATTATATATATACTGTATGTGACTATTCTGAAATAAATGTATTCTGTAGCAAATTTCTGAATGATACAGCTTCTTCTTCAGTTCAAACTTAAAACCATGGATTTTGCAGGGAATATTTTTTTTAGATACTGACATTTAAATAAAACTAGTAGAAACCAGGAGAACATTGCCTCAAAAGGGCCAAAGTAAATAGGGTTAAGAGCCATTAAAATGCATGTTAGCAAGAAACACAGCGTAAACACACATTTAAAAAATATATATTGTTCAAAGTCCTTAAATACAATCTATACATGATGTCTGGGCAACTTATCACATGCTTATGATGTTTTGCCTGTATGGCTGTTAAAGTTCAATGAACAAGAGGGTTGAATACTTAAGGAATTGATTGTTTTCTGTTTTATATTTGTAAATATTTCGGAACAAATAGTTTCAAATTGACATTGTAGAATTGTTTGTGTTGAATAGAATACCAGCAAAAATGTGTGATTAAATCAATATTTTTCAAATGATCATACTTGACAAAGGGGGCTGAATACTTTTTCAACCCACTGTAACTGTGACAATAACTATAACAGTAAGACTAATACTAACAAAACTAATGATAGCAAAATGTTTACAAAAATAAACAATGCTTGATGAGAGGAGATAAATCGAATAATAATTATCTCTCCAGGTCTCTGCTGACAAGCTGTACTGCATCACTGCTTTCCCCAAGTACTTCAGCCAGGCCTCCTACACCAGGCTGGCGTCCTACCGCAGGGCAGTCTTCCAGGCCCTGGAGGTGAGGAGGGCTGGTGGGCTCTAGTTAGAGGCCTCCAACCCGTCTGTTGTGGTGCAAAGCATTGTTTTGCTGTGTGTGTGTGTGTGTTCCTATTTCTGTTTGTTTTCTTATTTTTGCGTGCGTATCTATGTATTTTTGTGTGTTCTCATTTCTGTGTGCATATGTGTTTGCGTGTGTTCTATTTCATGTGTGTGTGTTCTTACACCTTTGTGTGTTTTGTTTCTGGTTGTGTCTGTTAAAGACTGCATGCTTCCACTTGATTGTGTGCCTGCTGGCTTAATTCTTCCTATATATCTTTCTGTCTCTGTATCTGTCTGTATTTTTATTTTGCCATGTGATGTGTCTATCTGTGTATACCGATGTCTGTCCATATCTCCGTCCATCTGCCTGTCCATGTCAGATGGCGGGCAGACGGGCAGGCCAGGTGTTTCCAGCAGGTGAGCAGGACAGCCCGGAGGAGCAGGTGAAGCCCATGCTGGAGTGGGCTCATGGCGGGTTCCTGCCCAAAGGCCCTGAGGGAGTCAAACCCACCACCCATAACACAGGTTTGTACTCCATTACCCACAATCCTTCTCTCTCAATGCTGAATGAGCTTTTATCCGCTTATTTTACCTCTGTTTTCTTCTTTTCTGTTTCACAGAGAATGGTTCACTGAGTCCTCAGGTCCTGGGCGCTGGTCTGTCCGAATATTTCCCTCCTCCCAAGAGGCAGAAGCCCAGCCTGGGCGGGGTCAAGGCAGGAAGTGAGGATATCTGCAGCAGAGGTCAGAAGTCACACTTAACACATGATCTCACTCATGGTTGTTCTTTGCTAAAAAACAGACTGAGCATGGAAGGTATATCTAGATAAAAAAATGTATAATTTTTCTATTATTACACCGATGATAAATCATGTATTATGATCTTTATTTCTGTCGTAGACATTAACATATTTTTCAAATACCTACATTAATGGTCTTTATTGTTGTATATTGTTTCAGAACAAATGGTGTGTGAAGTTTTGAAGGGTAGCAAATCTATAGAAGGTAAACAACTTCCTTTGTTCCTTCAGATTATAAGTGTTTGTGCCTTAGCTGCCTGTTCTCACTCTCTCTTGGTTCCTGCAGAGTTTTGTCTGTCCTGTGGCAGGGCCCCAGTGGAGACCTTTCACCCCCTGTTTGAAGGGGGACTGTGCCAGGCCTGTAAGGTAGGGAAGACACTTTGGAGCTTCTTTTTGGGGAATGCAGACATCTTATATTCCAAGTCCCGTAGGACATCCTGTCTGGACTGTCCCAGGACGTGTGATTAGAGATCTGTGTGTGAATGTCCCAGGTGTCATGGTTTTGCAGCCTGCTCTGCTGTTTCTGCGAGTGTTGCCACTCGGGGCCACGAGAGGCTGTCCCTGTAGTTTTTTCCGCTTCCCGTGACCAATTATGGTTATGGGTTTCAGGTGCGGGCCGGCTATTTAAGCGCCACACCTTCTTTGTTCCATGCTTTTGTGTCACTCTGTGTTCGCACAAGCCGGGTAATTTGGTATAGAACTTAGAAGACTGCATTTCTTTCTGTGCAAAAACATGCAGGAACTTCTTTAGATTTGAGTTTAGGTTTAGTTCCATAGGACTACTTTTTTCCTTTTCTCGTTCTCTTTTCTAGTTCTTTCCTCGGTTTTCTTTTCAGTCCTCGTGGAGGCTGTAACCTTGGTTACCTTTTTCTCCTACCTCCTCGTTTTAGCTCATTTGTATTTTATTGAGCTGGAGGTTTTTTCTTTCTCGTTCTATATATTCTGCTCAAGTCTTTGAGCCTGTAATCGTCCTCTTTTCTGGGTTGTATTTTGTTGGCTTATCTGGTTCTCCGACCCCTTCCCCTCCCTCACACCAGGACGTGTGTTTAGAGATCTCTCCGTGTGACTGTCCCAGGACGTGTGGTTAGAGATCTCTCTGTGTGACTGTACCAGGACGTGTTTTTACAGATCTCTCTGTGTGACTGTCCCAGGACGTATTTTTAGAGATCTCTCTGTGTGTGACTGTCCCAGGACGTGTGGTTAGAGATCTGTCTGTGTGACTGTCGCAGGACGCAGTGTTTCCCCCAGGCTGTCTTTGAAGGTGGGGTGGTGAGATGCCTGGCATGACTGCACACACAGTTAGTTATTCACTTTACTGAGTTAACGCAACCTAAACAATTCCATTATTCTGTGCGTGGCCAAGCAGCCAATCGTTGTGAGATTACTGCAGCTCGGCATTTTTTATTTAGAGATCTCTCTGTGTGTGACTGTCCCAGGATGTGTATTTAGAGATCTCTCTGTGTGTGACTGTCCCAGGATGTGTATTTATGGGTCTCTCTGTTTGACTGTCCCAGGACGTGTATTTAGAGACCTCCTACATGTATGATGATGACGGCTACCAGTCCTACTGTACTGTGTGCTGCGGGGGCCGTGAAGTGCTGCTCTGCGGGAACGCCAACTGCTGCAGGTGAGGGGGGCAGGGGCATTACATTACATCACATTCATTTAGCAGACGCTTTTATCCAAAGCGACGTACAGTAAGTAAGTCTAGTACGGGGCACTTCCTGCATGGGGGAGTGTGTGTGGGGGGGGGGGGGGGGGGGGGGAGGTAAAGCAGTCGCTGACCTCAGAGTCAAGGGCAATGCTGTGGTAAATGTGTGGGTTGCATGTATATGTGTCTGACACACACAACGTCTCACACACACACACATTTACCCCACTTTCTGTGTGCAGGTGTTTCTGTGTGGATTGCCTGGATGTGCTGGTGGGTTTGGGTTGCTCAGAACAGGCCCGGGCGCTGGATCCCTGGCGTTGTTACATGTGTCAGCCTCCACAGAACTATGGTGTGCTTGCCCGTCGTCATGACTGGACCCTCAAACTGCAGGAGTTCTTCATCAGCGACAACGGCCAAGAGTTTGTGAGTTTAAACCACAGCACTGCAAAATAGCGCTACACCACTCTACACTGAGTCCACAACACAGCACTACACCACTGTACACCATCTACAACACAGCACTACACCACTCTACACTGAGTCTACAACACAGCACTACACTGCTCTACAATACAGCACTACACCACTGTACACCATCTACAACACAGCACTACACCGCTCTACACTGCATTTACAACACAGCACTACACCACTGTACACCATCTACAACACAGCACTACACCGCTCTACACTGCATCTACAACACAGCACTACACCGCTCTACAGTGAATCTACAACACAGCACTACACTGCTCTACAACACAGCACTACACCGCTCTACACTGAATCTACAACACAGCACTACACCACTCTACACCATCTACAACACAGCACTACACCACTCTACACCATCTACAACACAGCAGTACACCACTCTACACTGAGTCTACAACACAGCACTACACTGCTCTACAATACAGCACTACACCACTGTACACCATCTACAACACAGCACTACACCGCTCTACACTGCATTTACAACACAGCACTACACCACTGTACACCATCTACAACACAGCACTACACCACTCTACACTGAATCTACAACACAGCACTACACCGCTCTACACTGCATCTACAACACAGTACTACACCACTGTACACCATCTACAACACAGCACTACACCACTCTACACTGAGTCTACAACACAGCACTACACTGCTCTACAACACAGCACTACACCACTGTACACCATCTACAACACAGCACTACACCGCTCTACACTGCATCTACAACACAGCACTACACCACAGTACACCATCTACTACACAGCACAACACCGCTCTACACTGCATCTACAACACAGCACTACACCACTGTACACCATCTACAACACAGCACTACACCGCTATACACTGCATCTACAACACAACACTACACCGCTCTACACTGAATCTACAACACAGCACTACACACTCTACACTGCATCTACAACACAGCACTACACCACTCTACACTGCATCTACAACACAGCACTACACCACTCTACACTGCATCTACAACACAGCACTACACCGCTCTACACTGCATCTACAACACAGCACTACACCGCTCTACACTGCATCTACAACACAGCAGTACACCACTCTACACTGCATCTACAACACAGCACTACACCGCTCTACACTGCATCTACAACATAGCACTACACCACTCTACACTGCATCTACAACACAACACTACACCGCTCTACACTGCATCTACAACACAGCACTACACCGCTCTACACTGCATCTACAACACAGCACTACACCACTCTACACTGCATGTACAACACAGCACTACACCGCTCTACACTGGATCTACAACACAGCACTACACTGCTCTACACTGCATCTACAACACAGCACTACACTGCTCTATAACACAGCACTACACCACTGTACACCATCTACAACACAGCACTACACCGCTCTACACTGCATCTACAACACAGCACTACACCACTCTACACTGCATCTACAACACAGCACTACACCACTCTACACTGCATCTACAACACAGCACTACACCACTCTACACTGCATCTACAACACAACACTACACCACTCTACACTGCATCTACAACACAGCACTACACACTCTACACTGCATCTACAACACAGCACTACACCACTCTACACTGCATCTACAACACAGCACTACACCACTCTACACTGCATCTGCAACACAGCACTACACCACTCTACACTGCATCTACAACACAGCACTACACCACTCTACACTGCATCTACAACACAGCACTACACCACTCTACACTGCATCTACAACACAGCACTACACACTCTACACTGCATCTACAACACAGCACTACACCACTCTACACTGCATCTACAACACAGCACTACACCACTCTACACTGCATCTACAACACAGCACTACACCACTCTACAATGCATCTACAACACAGCACTACACCGCTCTACACTGCATCTACAACACAGCACTACACCGCTCTACACTGCATCTACAACACAGCACTACACCACTCTACACCATCTATAACACAGCACTACACCACTGTACACCATCTACAACACAGCACTACTCCGCTCTACACTGAGTCTACAACACAGCACTACACTGCTCTACAACACAGCATTACACCACTGTACACCATCTACAACACAGCACAACACCGCTCTACACTGCATCTACAACACAGCACTACACCGCTCTACACTGCATCTACAACACAGCACTACACCACTGTACACCATCTACAACACAGCACTACACCGCTCTACACTTCATCTACAACACAACACTACACCGCTCTACACTGAATCTACAACACAGCACTACACTGCTCTACAACACAGCACTACACCGCTCTACACTGAATCTACAACACAGCACTACACTGCTCTACAACACAGCACTACACCGCTCTACACTGCATCTACAACACAGCACTACACCGATCTACACTGCATCTGCAACACAGCACTACACCACTGTACAGCATCTACAACACAGCACAACACCGCTCTACACTGCATCTACAACACAGCACTACAACACTGTACACCATCTACAACACAGCACTACACCGCTCTACACTGCATCTACAACACAACACTACACCGCTCTACACTGAATCTACAACACAGCACTACACTGCTCTACAACACAGCACTACACCGCTCTACACTGAATCTACAACACAGCACTACACTGCTCTACAACACAGCACTACACCGCTCTACACTGAATCTACAACACAGCACTACACCGCATCTACAACACAGCACTACACCACTCTGCACTGCATCTACAACACAGCACTACACCGCTCTACACTGGATCTACAACACAGCACTACACTGCTCTACACTGGATCTACAACACAGCACTACACTACTCTATAACACAGCACTACACCGCTCTACACTGCATCTACAACACAGCACTACACCACTCTACACTGCATCTACAACACAGCACTACACACTCTACACTGCATCTACAATACAGCACTACACCGCTCTACACTGCATCTACAACACAGCACTACACCACTCTACACTGCATCTACAACACAGCACTACACCACTCTACACTGCATCTACAACACAGCACTACACCACTCTACACTGCATCTACAACACAGCACTACACCACTCTACACTGCATCTACAACACAGCACTACACACTCTACACTGCATCTACAACACAGCAGTACACCACTCTACACTGCATCTACAACACAGCACTACACCGCTCTACACTGCATCTACAACACAGCAGTACACCACTCTACACTGCATCTACAACACAGCACTACACCGCTCTACACTGCATCTACAACACAGCACTACACCACTCTACACTGCATCTACAACACAGCACTACACACTCTACACTGCATCTACAATACAGCACTACACCGCTCTACACTGCATCTACAACACAGCACTACACCACTCTACACTGCATCTACAACACAGCACTACACCACTCTACACTGCATCTACAACACAGCACTACACCACTCTACACTGCATCTACAACACAGCACTACACCACTCTACACTGCATCTACAACACAGCACTACACACTCTACACTGCATCTACAACACAGCACTACACCACTCTACACTGCATCTACAACACAGCACTACACCACTCTACACTGCATCTACAACACAGCACTACACCGCTCTACACTGCATCTACAACACAGCACTACACCGCTCTACACTGCATCTACAACACAGCAGTACACCACTCTACACTGCATCTACAACACAGCACTACACCGCATCTACAACACAGCAGTACACCACTCTACACTGCATCTACAACACAGCACTACACCGCTCTACACTGCATCTACAACACAGCACTACACCACTCTACACTGCATCTACAACACAGCACTACACCGCTCTACACTGCATCTACAACACAGCACTACACCACTCTACACTGCATCTACAACACAGCACTACACCGCTCTACACTGCATCTACAACACAGCACTACACCGCTCTACACTGCATCTACAACACAGCACTACACTACTCTACACTGCATCTACAACACAGCACTACACCGCTCTACACTGCATCTACAACACAGCACTACACCGCTCTACACTGCATCTACAACACAGCACTACACCACTCTACACTGGATCTACAATACAGCACTACACCGCTCTACACTGCATCTACAACACAGCACTACACCACTCTACACTGCATCTACAACACAGCACTACACCGCTCTACACTGCATCTACAACACAGCACTACACCGCTCTACACTGCATCTACAACACAGCAGTACACCACTCGACACTGCATCTACAACACAGCACTACACCGCTCTACACTGCATCTACAACATAGCACTACACCACTCTACACTGCATCTACAACACAGCACTACACCGCTCTACACTGCATCTACAACACAGCACTACACCACTCTACACTGCATCTACAACACAGCACTACACCGCTCTACACTGCATCTACAACACAGCACTACACCGCTCTACACTGCATCTACAACACAGCACTACACTACTCTACACTGCATCTACAACACAGCACTACACCGCTCTACACTGCATCTACAACACAACACTACACCACTCTACACTGCATCTACAACACAGCACTACACCACTCTACACTGGATCTACAATACAGCACTACACCGCTCTACACTGCATCTACAACACAGCACTACACCACTCTACACTGCATCTACAACACAGCACTACACCGCTCTACACTGCATCTACAACACAGCACTACACCGCTCTACACTGCATCTACAACCCAGCACTACACCGCTCTACACTGCATCTACAACACAGCACTACACACTCTACACTGCATCTACAACACAGCACTACACCACTCTACACTGCATCTACAACACAGCACTAACTCCTCCTATATCACACCCCCCCCACCCCCCCGGGCAACACCTACACTAAAACATTTTCATTACATCTACAACACAACATTGTTTTACACTGTGACTACAGGTCTAAACCGGACGTGGGTGTGTGTGTGTGTGTGTGTGTGTGTGTGTGTGTGTTTACTGTAATTAGTGTGTGATACTCTTCATTACTCCAGGAGAGTGCGAAGATCTACCCTGCTGTCCCAGCTGAGCAGAGACGGCCAATCAAAGTCCTGTCCCTGTTTGATGGCATCGCCACTGGTGAGCGGGACCACACATAGGCATAGTATTGCCAAAGCAATCATTTACATTAAATGAAAAACATCAGTAACAACAATAACAACAAAATTTGAAATACTCATTTATACCTTCAATGACTATTATTTTTATGGCCAGTTAAGTAATGATTAAGATACATGGGCCGCTGCAGGTGGTGTAGTGGTAAAAGCGCAGGCTTTCAGTTTGTGCAGTTGCGCCCCGAGGAATATGGCCGGTGCCTTGAGGGGGTGGCAATTAACGGCTGCTCCCGGGGTGGGGGGAGGAGGGACTCGGAGAGAATCGTCGCCCATAAGACGACCCTGGCCGAGTTGGAATCACGGTCAGGAGCCGCGCCCTGAAGTGGGTGTGGCGCCCTCTTTTCTACTGCGGGTTGACGGGGTTGTGTAGCGGCGATTCTCTAGCGGTTGCTACACGGGGGGAATTTAATTACATAGGGTCCAATTGCTACCAAATTGGGAGAAAAAGGGAAAAATCTGAAATAAATAAATAAATAAACTAATGATTAAAATATGACTAGATAATATGTCACTCCAGCACATATCACCATCATCTTTTGTCCAAGATATATGTGGACTGCCTTTGAGGAATTAACACTTATCTCTCTCTCTCTCTCTCTCTCAGGCTACCTGGTGCTGAAGGATCTAGGTTTTCGGGTGGAGTTGTACATTGCTTCTGAGGTGTGTGAGGACTCCATCTCTGTGGGGGTGGTGCGACATGAGGGGAAGATCAAGTATGTGCATGATGTGCGGAACATCACCAGGAAGGATGTAAGTGCAGAACTCTGACCTCTGAACCAACAGGGAGTCACTGTGGCTCCTTTAAAATTAATGCTTTCACCTGCTTTCAAACACACACACCTGTTGCTGTTTCTCCCAGACATTTGGTTAATTTTCTGCTGCTCTAATCTCAAATTCCCCTCCCCCACTCCCCAAACTCGCCCTTTCAGCCCCTTCACAAAGGAGGCCCATTGTGTCTTTTGACTTCTGAAATCCACCCCAAACCCCCCTACATAGAGTAGAAGAATTGGGGTGGAGCACCTGCCAAAACCCTGACCTGAGCACCCCCTGTTCAGCTGGTCATTTGCTCGGACAGCACAACACAACGAATATAAGATTGCGTTTGGACTTTCAATGTAATGGTACTTATGTAATTTTGATGGTATTATTAACAAACTTTACTTGCTGCTTTAACCTACAACCACCTTTCCATTTACTATGAGGATGCAACATACATTCAGAATGGGAACTAAGTTATATAGCTGTGTATGGGTTTGCCATCATTTACAGAATTTCAGATGCTTTGACTGAAAAATACAAGTCATACATCATTTTGACAGACAAGAAAATTAATTGTTACTGTAAAAAGATAAGTTGTAACCAATATGCTTAATGCAAACAAAACACTGGCTTCATGCTAACACTTGCTTGAAAGGTAGACTAATTCTCTGTGGCAGATGTAAAGTTGTAGAGTTGCTGGCCCCGGAATTTGTTACAGTATGTGGCATGACAATATGAAACTTTTTGCAACGGAATGGTGCTGATAATGATTTGATTTTGGGTGAAATAGGAGAGCAATGTTTTTGGCCAGGATTTGAAAGTAGGCAGGATGGTGAAACAGGAGCACACGTGACTTATAGTTTATGTTGTTTTTCTTGTCTGGCTGTGCACTGCATGTAACCGTAGTGCACTGAAACCTTTATGCACATTAAACTTTAATAAAACAGACCATGTTAAACTTATCTGCACACAGAGTAATACTTTGCACCACCAGCCAATAGCAAAGAGGAGGCAACAGTGTGTTTTTGTGGGGCTCACGGTGGTTATGTGTCTAACTGCATTACCGTGGTAACCTGAGAAAGTTATTATATCCCAGTGCTTTCACTTGCACTCCTGCCCCAGTTCAGATGCCTGCAGAGCTGTTGCTCTGGGGTGTGAGAGGACAAACCTGCAGTACCCTCAAACTGACACTGCGTGGTGCTGTTTTGTCATGCAGATTGCAGACTGGGGTCCATTTGACCTGGTGATTGGCGGGAGCCCATGCAATGACCTCTCCATCGTCAATCCTGCCAGGAAGGGCCTGTTTGGTAAGGAGAGCCACTTCCGGGGATGAGCATTACTACAAATAATATGTATTTGAAGGTTGAATTTGCGTGTATGTATGTACAGTATGTATTTCATTTGTAATACGTTTTGCTCACCTCCACCGTTGCATGTGCAATGTAAAAACTATTTATATTACAGGGTCCTGCTGTGAAATCAAAGTTCACCACTGTGACCTCACAGGGCACAGGGGCCTTATTACAGAAACCTCCTGGCTCTGAACTAGAACCATCTCGTCATAGGCTCAAATCATATTTTATCTGTATAGTACCCATGGTCATTTGTGTTAGCTGATTTAGGAAAATATGCATTACAGAACAGAAGTTCCTAAGTCCATTTTCCTATCCTAACCTCAGATAGGAAAAGCATCCTAACTTGCCAAAATTCCAAATATAGTGCCCTAACTTTAGGATAACCCTGTTGGTGTCCTAACTTCACTGTTGTTAGAATAGAATATAATACAATAGAATAACTTTTATTTTCCTGTCAGGGAACTTCATTTGTAGTCACCAGCAACAGCAAAAAAATACATAGACAGTGGGGCAGACCCACAACAAAACAAACACATCAAACAAAGACATTCAAAAGAATCATTGAATCAATCAAATTAATTAAGTGCGAGCAGTCGAGCATCAAAAACAACAACAGCTCCTCACCTGCCTCTGCTGTCTTGAGATGTCCAGTGTCGCTAAGCAGTCCAACAGCCGCAGGGACAAAGCTGCCCCGAGTCGACCAGAGCAATGCGTCTCACGGATCACAGCTGCTCCACTCCAAGCCCCGCCGACACACACAAACTCCGCATCTGCGACTCTCCTCCTTGCACACACAGTCTCCGTCCAGTCGAAACAGGTCACCAAATCCACTCAGCCTCCCCAGTCGTTGCCTCACTCCTTCCCCGTCCTCCTCTCCCTCTTTTCCCAGATGGCCTTTCGAGGATTACCCGCAGTCCCCGATCAGTCCCGATACCAAGCCACTCAAACTCCGGTGAAAAAAAACCCTGTCGTCGCAGATCCAACGGACATTCCAGAGTACATTTTATGAATGTGTCTCCACGGTGACGACCATAAACAAAACCAGCCCGACTGGACAATTTGGTAATAATTATAAAAAAAGCAGCAGGAGTGCCCCAAAAATGTTCAGCTTGCCTTCCCGTCCCACAACAGACACACCAGTGCATGAAAAAACAAAAGACAAAAACTCGACACAACAAAACACATTCAAATTAACAAACACGAAAACGAGAGACAGCTGGACTACATGTCGCCATTACAGCACCATGTGACGTCATGTGACGTTAGCCATTGGAACTACCATTAGCTAGCTGGTTAACTACCATAATGGCTGCTCTTTTATTACTGTTGGAGAATAAGGAAAATGTCGATAGGCTCCAATTAATTGTGGAAAGACTTATGGCAGACCCAAACAATTTGTTGCAGTTTAGTGAAGTGACAAAACACTTATTAGCACCTATCGGCTCCCAAGAGTCATGACCCTGCAGTTAGCGGACCAGCTGCAAACGGTGTTGGAGAGGCTTCCTATGCATCATGGGGCTCTCCCAGTTGTGGTAGCCTACAACTTACTAATGTCCTGTATTTTTTTTCAAAAGGTGATTTTCAGAGCGAAGTCGCTGATTTGGCAAACATTTGTCAATACCGTAAACTAACAGAGGCAGCAACCGCAATCAGCGGTTTGGCTCCATGTTATATACTAAATAACGTTGGTTTGTTTCTTTACCCGACCGATCAGCTGTGCACAAGATTTAAAAAACTGGCACCGGTTGTTAGGTAACAGACATGAAAGTTGATCATTGATTTCAGATTGAGTATTTAGGATTTCCTAACCTGAGATAAGATAGGATAGTGTAAGATAAGATACGATGCTTACAGTTAGTTAAGATTTGCTTCTGTAATATGAATTTGTGAAACATCTTATCTTAGACTTGTCATATCTCAACTTTGGACTAAAAGGTGCACTATGCATGATTTTCAGTCTTGCTGTGGTCCTGTGTTTACAATCAAAGAAGTCTCCTCCTCTGTCCTCAGCCCCGCCCAGCCCACTCACCTCCATTGCGGACAAGAACAATTCTTGTAGCATGCAGGAATGTGTATAGAATGAACAGATTGTGAGCCAGAGAACGAAAAAGTTACATGTTGAAAAAATACATTTAAATACAGTACCAGTCAAAGGTTTGGACACACCTACTCATAGAAGGTTTTTTTTCTGTTATTTTTACTGTTTTCCACATTTTGGAATAGTAAAGACATCAAACTGAGATAACACAAATTAAATTATGCAAAGACCAAAAAAGTGTTAAACAAATAAAAAAAAGTTGATTCTTCAAAGTAGCCACCCTTTGCCTTGATAACAGCCTTGCACATTCTTGCCATTCTCTCAAACAACTTCTGTGGTAAACAGGTATTCCACGGGTAAACAGGTGATGCCATCATGACTCTATATAAAAGGATATCAAAAGACTCCTGATATCTTATTTCCAGGTACTCTTAGAAGCGATACTATAACCTCTGCATTTGAATGGATCTCTATGGGAATTGGGGGGTGGGACTAAATTAAGCTGTAAATTACACGGGAATAGTATGTAACCCATGGTTGGCTAAATGGCTGTAAGTCATCAAGGGTCTGAGGTATCAAACGAGCCTCAAACCATCACTCTGCTGCCAGATATGCAGTAGATATGGATGGATCACTTTAAGGGTTGTTTCTCCTGACAAAATTTCCTATTGAACTCTATGGAAAAATAAGTCAGGAGAAGAAACCCTTCAAGTTATCCATCCATATCTACTGTATTTCTGGCAGCAGAGTGATGGTTTAAGGCTTGTTTGATACGTCAGACCCTTGATGACTTAGAGCCATTTAGCCAACCATGTGTTCCACACTGTTCCACTGTAATTTAAAGCTAAATCTAGTCCCACCCCCCAATTCCCATAGAGATCCATTCAAATGCAGAGGTTATAGTATCGCTTCTAAGAGTGCCTGGAAATAAGATATTAGGAGTCTTTTGATATCCTTTTATATAGAGTCATGATGGTATCACCTGTTTACCTGTGGAATACCTGTTTACCACAGAAGTTGTTTGAGAGAATGGCAAGAATGTGCAAGGCCGTTATCAAGGCAAAGGATGGCTACTTTGAAGAATCTAAAATATATGACTTTTTTTAAAATTTGTTTAACACTTTTTTGTTCTTTGCATAATTTAATTTGTGTTATCTCATAGTTTTGATGTCTTTACTATTCCAAAATGTGGAAAACAGTAAAAATAACGGAAAAAAAAACATCTATGAGTAGGTGTGTCCAAACTTTTGACTGGTACTGTATAATAATCCACTATCTTATCCAGTAATGTACTGATTAGCCTACCATGGCTTTAGCTTTATATGAAAGCATCTCAAATCTCACCAAAGGCTTTTGAAAAAAAAAAGAATCTTCTCCAATCTTCTCTGTAGAAATGCAGGAAATTAGTTTTAAAAGTCTCAAAATCTTCTGGGTGACGACCCCCATACCTCCCGCTACTTTGTTCCCCCCTGTGCCCCATCAGCATCTCTTCATGCCCCCCCAATCAAAGCAGTCTAGAACCGGGCCTTGGGTTAAATATGGCTGATGTTTCGACTTAGCGTCTTCTTCAGAGTAAACAGGTGGTATAAGAATATTTATCCTATAAGTGCACCTCATAGGATCATTGTTACTGTAACGTAGCGACTCCCTAGTGCATTTTCAGCTATCTTGTGGTCTTTCAGTTGCAGCTATCTTGTGGTGTTTTTGTTCAGTATTTAGCTAACATTATTCTGAACATTCATTCAGAAGATGGAATTGTGTGTGAGATTAACATTAGCAGGCCATATCTTTTCTATCATAGCTAGCTATACCCATGTAAAGTAAATGACTTTTTCTTGAAGATATTTGTATACAAATATTATTTATTTTCAAAATAACATGACATTGTTATACTCATTTGATACTAAAGGTACCAAACTTTGGCCATCTAGCTACCTAACGGGGTAGCTACTAGCTGAGTAGCTTTGTGTCTCTTTTCATCATCTTGCTAAACTTCAGCTGTCACCATGGAGGAAAAGTAAATTCTAGGTTGACTCTGCTTCTTGAATGTGGGCTTGTTGTTTGGCTTCGCTGTACCTTCACTTCTTTACCTCTGCCATTGCAGTAGCTACCTGGCAACAAACACTCCGCTGAAAGTAACCTGATCCCACCCCACAGGCTCTGTAGCCACACCCACCCCTCCCCACACAGAAAAGAGCACCATGCTCAGAAAAGTCCTAAGCACATCTTAGAATAATAAATACAGGCAGAGGAGCAAGGTTTCAGTAATTTTTTTTCAGAGATTGTAAGTGCATCATAGATATGACTGAGCATAGTTAATTTATTATATTTTCTAGGTAAAATTCCTGCATAGTGCATGTTTCTGTAATACGGCCCCAAGACATTATTCCATGTCTCCTATGGGTTGTATAATATTCCTGCTTACAAGATTATTTCTTATTTCTTAATATGATTGATCAGGTGATTCATCACAGATAAACTCACTGAACCCCCAGAACATTTTTTGCATGGTCAAACTGCCCCCTTATGTGCCAGCAGAGGGGTTGGATGGAGTGGTTAAAGGGACTGGGCGCATGTCACCAGAACATTTGTGGTTGAGTCCAATATAAGAGCTTGCTATTCTGCCAGGGCACGTAGTCTGAATTGCTCCAGTAGGCATCTAGCTGTTTGAGTATAAGATGGAAGAGGAGCAATATGACTTAAATGCATGAGTGCAGTAACAGAAGCCTGCCTGTCTGTGCGTGCCATGTGCCTCCTGTCCTCCAGAGGGCACCGGTCGGCTGTTCTTTGAGTTCTACCGCCTCCTGAATGCCACCAAGCCCAAGGAGGGAGAGGACCGTCCTTTCTTCTGGCTGTTTGAGAATGTGGTCGCCATGGGGGTCAGCGACAAGAGAGACATCTCCCGCTTCCTGGAGGTAAGAAACACACATACACACACACAGCTTCTTGTGAAATGCCTCATCTCTGTGCAGTACAGTCAGGGCCGCATTAAGACTATTTGGGGTCTACGGGGGGCTACAACAACCTTTCTTTTACAGTGTAGCTCACAGTCAGTTGCAACAACTCATTACATTCCAAGCAGGTCAGGGCTTTAATGAAGAGAGGGGTAGTGTACCGATTTAGAAGCTCTTCTTTCTTTTCAAGCCGATAAATCCATAATGATATCATTGAATTACAGGGTTCTTAACGAGTCATTTTCTAAAGGCTTGCAAGTTAGATTGCTTTCTTGTCCCATGGTGGAGATCTCATTTGTAGGTTACTTTATCAGTGACCGTTTAGAAATGAACACTCCTCAGATGCATTAGTCACAGGCAAAGTTAAAGCACAACTGAACTTTTGGTTGTGTAGTTACTTGGCCATGATATGAGTCCAAATGGTGGCGAAATATGTTTGTTAGTTGCTCTGTGCTCCCCTGGGGTGATAATACAGAATATGGTATTTGTCGCTCTCCATTCACTTCTATAGTGCAGCTAAAACGGTCTCAAAATGACACTTCTAGCACCTATATGAACGCGAACGAAGCCGATTCTGTCAATACAAACAATAACCATGGCCGGTAACTACACAACCCCAAGTTCCACCAAAGTTCAGTTGTGCTTTAAGTAGATTCTCAAAGCCATGTCAACATGTGTAATGTTCCTTTTTCTTATGAGCTGCAAATGTTCCCTTGCGCATTGATGTGACTCACAAGTGGCTGTTGGATAACTAGCTAGCTAGCCCGAGCTAAATTAGGCATCTGCCGGGAATTGTGTGTGTAGCTAGCTAAAAAATCGAAATCAACTTGTGATTGCAAATGCTGAAATATATGATAAAGAAAACTTGTTTTACATCGAACATCTTCATTACATCTGAGCAGTTTTGGTGTAAAAATGTGTGGCATGGCTATCTCCTGGAATAGTGAAGTAACGTTTACAATGCAATGGAGCATGTTTATTGCGAGATGGCAGTGGTTGGTGGCAGAGTCTGACCCTCATGTTTTTCCAGGGAAAATATACCTTTCTTAAAAGCAGCACA
>CM056380.1:89568823-89620335 GCA_029718625.1 Synaphobranchus kaupii
GAGTAGGGGATGTATTAGATTGGATGAGGGATTTAAAGTGTGGAATGGGAATATGGGAGGCAGAGTATGGCCGTGACCGAATTCGATCCCTTAACCCCTTTGAGGGCGCATATTTGAGTCAACTTCGTCAAAAAGCTTTTGAGTGGGCGACTTTTTCTCACACTTAAAATACCAGGATGATATCCTTATTTCTGGGGGTTTGTTGAGGGGATTCAGGAGCACACTCATCCACAGAACTGTGCACTTTGTTCATTAAATCCACAACTAAAAGTCATCAATCAGTATAGACACAAAATATTTTGAAAGTAATGTGCCTCAAAGTGTCCACCTTGCAATAGTGGCACAAAAGCTCAAAGTAGCAGTGACTAAAAAAAATGCACTTGAAAATCATACATTTATCCTTACAATGTCATCAAAAAATCATGGAAAATTTAAACTGGATTTCACATTACATTACTGCTATTTGGCAGAAGTTATTATCCAGAACGATTTAGATCAGGAAGACAAGTGCAGTAGTATCCTAGAGATGGAAGTACTGTCCTAAGTGACAGGCAGTGAAGTGCTAAAGTGATAGACTGAGAAGCAATAGGTAACACAGTTATTATTAGAAGCCTCAAAACCCCTTTCTTCTGCCATTGCTCATGGCAGCGTGAACAGCCTGCCAGACCACAGTACTTTACAGCAGTCTCTTTCTGTCTGATCAGCAGTCGTTACTGATACAGTCAATAACATGAGCAGAGCCAGACTCACACAGGTGTATTTATTCCAGTCTATAACCTGAGCAGAGCCAGGCTCACACAGATGTATTATTCCAGTCTATAACCTGAGCAGAGCCAGGCTCACACAGGTGTATTTATTCCAGTCTATAACCTGAGCAGAGCCAGACTCACAGAGATGTATTTATTCCAGTCTATAACCTGAGCAGAGCCAGGCTCACACAGGTGTATTTATTCCAGTCTATAACCTGAGCAGAGCCAGGCTCACACAGATGTATTATTCCAGTCTATAACCTGAGCAGAGCCAGGCTCACACAGATGTATTTATTCCAGTCTATAACCTGAGCAGAGCCAGGCTCACACAGGTGTATTTATTCCAGTCTATAACCTGAGCAGAGCCAGGCTCACACAGATGTATTATTCCAGTCTATAACCTGAGCAGAGCCAGGCTCACACAGGTGTATTTATTCCAGTCTATAACCTGAGCAGAGCCAGGCTCACACAGATGTATTTATTCCAGTCTATAACCTGAGCAGAGCCAGGCTCACACAGATGTATTTATTCCAGTCTATAACCTGAGCAGAGCCAGGCATGTACAGCAGGTAACTTCCAAAATAAAGGAACACTTGAATAAATGAGGGATCCGAACTATATCGAAAGCAGGAGCTTCCCAGTTAATTAAGCAATTAACATCCCAGCATGTTCACACTTGTGTATAAAAATGCTGGACAGCCCCAGCTGCCCATTATTTTGGCTACCATAGCTAGAAGATGAGAGATATCAGTGACTTTGAAAAAGGGCTGGTTGTTGGGGGCACATTCAGCAGGAGCTTCAGTGAAGAAGACTCGCTGATGTTTTATGAGGAACAGAGGCTAAGGAAATGTCGACATGGAAGAACAGTCTATTGTGAACTTCAGAGAGGTATACGATGGTTGGTGTTTCCTCTATTTTGGCAGTTACCCATACATGTGTGTATGGTTCAGTCCATAACATGAGTGGAATCAGGCTCCATTTTGACCCAGAGCAGTCACACGCTTGCACACACGCCAGAAGTGGAGCCAGAAACACATATGCCTGCGCATACTCAAAAGTACTGTGTGGAAATGGGTGCCATGCCTGTCGCTGTGCATTCTGTATAAAATGCGTCCTAAGGCTTCATACATGAAAGCAATTCTCATAGTGAATACATAAACCAACCAACCAACCCGACCAAAACGTTTTAAATATAGCCTGTAATGCAACTTGCGATGGTAATAAAATTACAATCGGAGTGAGGAATAATAAATGTTACTTTTGAAAATATATTTTAAAAAGAACATTTTGCAGCAACTACAATCATTATTAGTACTATTATTATTTCTGAAAATGTCCTTTCTAGGTCTAAAGTAGCTGCACATAGAATGTCAAAAAGTAAAACACAATAGGGTGAGAACATAACAAAATATATTAAGTAAAGCAGTCAAAATGCAAGAAACATTTTAAATTACTTAATTGTAACTTGAAAATATATAATAGGCCTACAATTATAATGCAATCAAGATAAAAGCTACATCTTTTGATTGCATCTTCTTTACTGAGCCTCATTTTAGATTTAAAAATGGCATTGCACTGTAGGCCAATTGCTACAAACGCTATACGCTATATGCATTCCCCCCCCCCACCACATGTTTACTTGTCTATTAAAAATAAGCAATTATGTTCATTGTATTTTTTGTATCCTTGTTATGACGTTGCACCAAAAAAAAATTAAAGACTTTCTCCCTCTGGAATTCTGGGGGATATTTTTTCCGGTTTGGAACCGCCATTTCGTGAACGAATGCACACCGCCACATGGAACGCGTAGGCTACTGGATTGCAGACTGAAACGCGAAATTTGTCATAGCCAATGTTAATAAAATCTAACTATATTTCCACGCTCGTCTCAATCGCGCCTCATAACGATGTTGCAACAAAACTTGAGGTTCGCAACTATTGTAGCTAGCCTTGAAGTTTAGCTTGTAATCAGCAGATGCCTAGTCAGTGCCCAATGCCCACACTGCCCAAGTGGGTGGTAGGAGCTGTGCGACGGAGGTTCTCAGACTCAATCCAGTTACAAGGATATTATTACTCGTCTATGTAAAGGAAGCAATTATTTTTTATATCCTTGTTATGACGTTGCAATAAAAAAAATTCAAGTCTTTCTCCCTGTGGAATTCTGTGAGATTTACCCCGGTTTTGAACGAACCGCCATTTCGTGAACGAATGCGCACTATCATTTTTGAACACTCGTGGATTGCAGACTGATAAAACGCGAAATTTGCACTAGCCTATGCTAAAATATAAATCTGGCTACATCTTCACGCTAGTCTCAATTGTGCCTCATAACGATGCTTGACGTTCGCAGCTACGTCAACTAGCTAGCTTTGAAGTTTATCTTGTAGCTAATTTGCATATGCCTAGTCAGTGCCGTAGACTAGAAAAAGACCGAGGTGAATTAATAGGCTCCTAATTGTTGAAAGTGTGGACACATGGCCACGAAAACTAACCATTTTGGTAAATAATGAAGAATTCAAAGACAAAGCAAATGATAACGAGCCAAACCTGGGAACATTGGAATTTTATTATTCGTGGCACGCATAGCTATTTCTGACATAATGTGGTTTAAGAGGGTAAATAATCCCTCAAAATTCTTGGATTACAATTGTGGTTGGAACGAAAGACAGCATAGCCTACACATGGGCTCCCCAGGACCGAGTTTGAGAACCACTGATCTAAACCGTGTGTAGGCCTACACTGGTTTCCAATCCAACTGCAATTGCGATTCCCGAATTTTAACAAACTGTTAATTTTTCTTATCGAGGTGCTTTTAGAGGGATTATTTACCCTTCCATTGTGTTTATGTAAAATTATTAAAGGACTTAATAAAAACATGTGTTCAACAACCTTAATTGAGCAAGAGATTGGTTGGAACGAAAACCAGCATACAGGGGTCCCCCAAGAACCGAATTTGAGAACTACTGGTCTATGGTGAGTAACCTACTGCCCCCTGCAGGAGTAGGCCTACTATGCATGTCATTTTTGGTCAATATTGTTATAGTTAACTATGTTGACATGTTGGCTAATCGATACGATAGGTTATATTCTTATTTTACAGAGCCCTTAAATTATTAGGCCTAATCAATCAAATAGGCTAACTAAAAATATTTAATTTCCCACTCCTACTGTCTACCCACAAATTAGGTTATGCTGTCAAACATTCAATTTCGGGTCTCTCTGGGCTATTAATTGATTATAACCATCAATTAGCCTACTTAGTAGGCCTAATTTTCATCCAGTATCCAGCACTGGATTTATTCATTTGAAACTTGAATTTGGGTACTAGCCTAGCCTACTAAGGAGCCATTCAGGCTACTGGATTAATTTGAATTGCTAGATTAGGCTACTTGGAGAGGCTTTGAATAAATATTAAATTTGCTTCGAATTTGTATTTTGATGTTAAACTAGGCTACCCTAATAGTCTAGGCTAGCCTACGAAATTAAGTAATTTAATTTTAAAGAGCTTTAAAAAAAAAAAGTGTAACAAATAGGCCTACGCATGCAGTTTTACATAGCCTACTTTGCTGATGTAGCTGAATCAAAGTAGCTATAGGCCACTAGCCAATTAGGACCGTAAATAGAAGGCTAAATGTTGACACCAAAGTAAAAGAAAGTCAAATATGACATGGGGGTTTATTTAAAACAACATACATAGCCTACCTAATCAACTGCTACATAGGCTATAGCAAATGCCTATTTACAATTTTAGACCATGAACACATAATCTTGGTATTTTCATTGGAGTACCTCGAGCTCGTGTAGCCTATATAGTAGCCTAGGCTATAGGTGTCACCCATACCATTGTGGTCACCCATGCTCCTTTAATCTATGGAAATACCTAGAGAATCGCTCGCACTGAAATTTTGGAAATATGTGTCCCATGTTTGCACCGCCATTTCATGAACGAATGTGCACAGCCATTTTGACACCCTTTATTCTGATAAACCAAATAGGCTACTGTTCCTCGCAAAAACCTCACTAAGCCCGATAAAAAGCCCAATTTACAATGTTTATTTAGGCTGTTTACATATGTGCACATTGCACGATGTTGCACATTTCACTTAATCACTGATAGTGTGTATAATGCAGTCTGGCATTGTGATGCTGTCCCAATCGCACACACACAAAAAAAAAACCAAATGGGGCGTAGAAATCGGAAAGGTTGCCTACAACTACAATTGCTAACAAGCATTGTTGGCTGCATGGCTCCGAATCCATAGACTAAAACACTCCCGGGTTGGGCGGTGCCGCTTTGTCTCCATAATTGCAAACAAAAAAATTTGTACAAACTGTGTAACTATGGATATAGGCTATGTTAAGCCAAAAGTCTAGGCTGACAGATGTAGCCTAATGGCAATTTTGCTTTTGTGAGAAATTAGCACGACCACCAATGCTGTTGCAGACTCTGCTACTCAAAGTCTTCATAGGGACCGCAGACAAGCACTTGCCCTAATTCGGGTTTGTCATAGCTTTCTTTAGCTATTAGGCCTAGCCAGGCTAGCTACGGAGTCCCTGTAAAGTTACAACCCTCTATAAATGTTAGGCTACTCCTTGCAATGTGATTTTTAATATGAGTCCATGACTCGTTTGAGCCTTCAATGTGCTCTTCTGCTGTCAATAAAATATAATACATTTGTAGCTTTGTTTTTTATAAGTGTCTAAAGGTTTAAATCTGGTTTGGATTAGGATATCCCAACAACCGCTATTGTAGGTTTAAAAGGACAAATTAGGCTACATTTAGCCCCATGCCACAAACTCATCAAAGACCCGATGGAATTACGGAAGCCACTGGAACTCCAAGAGAGCGATTACAAATCCCGATCAAAGTTAACCTACAAATTACAAAACCCGCAAAAAAAAAAAAAAAAAACTACAATGCCGCCATTTTGCGTTCTCGACTGGACAACAACCGCAGTGTGATGGCTCCTAACTGTCGCGAAAAGTAGGCTAGCCTAGGCTATCCTAACTAAAATAGCCTACAAAGCAAGAATTTGGAACAATAAATCGCAAACATGGGCTATACAGTCGTAATATAATGTCCAGACTAACAACAAGACTATATAGGCTATTAATAGCATATAGCCTATATAATAATATATTATTTTAGCCGTATTGGCTAATTTAGCCTATTTAGGAGAATTCCACGTGTGAATTTTTTTACGCGGGATTCTTTTTGTTTCACTCAATAAAAAAGTAGAGCAGGTCACTCCTGAAAACAATCGTTGTTACAAAAATGTAACCTACTGTAGCAATTCTATATGAAGGTCTTCCTAATAAGAGCTTTTAGTTACAATGTTTCTTTATCAGTTGACTGGCGATATGAAGGAGGGACAACTGTAGGCAAGCTATTGCCACTGACGGATAGCCGAGTGGTGGTTTTAACCTATCAATATTACATTATAGTTTATAAAAATTGATAATAACGAATGCTGACTGGTGTTTCATTGAGGGATTCGCAATTTGGCAGCATTTAGCTACTCCCAAGAACGGAGGTGATCGAAATGGCAGTAGCCTAATCATTGATTCAACGCCTGTTCTGTTTGCATAATTAGCTGTACCATAGCCTATTCAAAAGACATAATGTCCGCCATTTACCTCGAACGAGCCTTTTAAATGATTGCTATAGGCATTAGGCCTAGTCCGGGTCTTTTAAACATTATTTAACGTTACGCGTTTGGGCTTGTAAAACATAACCATTTAGGCTAGGCTGTTTATTAGAGCGCGTACGTGGATAATCGTCCACTATAGCTAGCTCCATTCGGAAGTCATGTCATTTTCAGTTTGCATAGCTACCTATGTGAATTCGCCACGTGCCTTGCGCTTTCAATGCGCAACAGTTAAAATGCAAATGGTAGTAAAGAATGCAATAGCCGTTCAAAGAAGCCCCCCCCCCCCAATGTCTATTAGCCTATATTAAGATAGGATAGCCTACAATGCTATGTACCATAGCTAGCATAGACAGGCGAAGGGGACGACCCGAGAAGTCATTCGTCCAATCCGCAGAGTTTGCCTGAATCTTATGGGTGTCACGTGGGGGGTTGCACCAGTAGCTAGATAGATCTAGTTTCAACGCCGGGTGTCAGTACCCACCCGGAGCAAGGAGGCGCAGAGGTAGGTGCGGGAAAATTAATATTTAAGAGGGTGCTTGTGCCAGTCTGATGCCAGTCGCTTTACTCGGGAAGAGTAGAGTAGTGGTGGCGTTTGTCAGCGGGTCAATTTAATTTTCATCAATCGTTTCAACCACTCCATTCAATGGATAAACAGAAGCACAAAGGCTCGCTCTAGTGATCAAGCTGACACAAAGGCTGTAGCGTTTAAGAGGAGAGAATAAGGAAGTCATGCACAAAATTAAACTCACAATAGGCTACACTGGGGGATATGTGAGCTTATTCTGTGTTGGTAACGCTTTTTTTGTTTTGTTTTCCTAATGCGATGTAAAATGTGCAGCCTGTAGCATATTTACAAATGATCACCTTATAGCCTACAGGCACCCACCGTAGCTAGCAATAGGCTAGCTAGACTGCTGACAATGATTGCCATATGCGATAGCCACCTACAGGGGCGAATGAGTTCAGTTTAGTGACATGTCAACATCACATAGTTACTTCGCATACTGGCAAAAGACGATGCAATTCCGAAGTTATGTTTCAGTGTCAGGCTTTTTATTTAGACTTTTTGTAGGCTATAAGCCTACGGTAACATTCAAATGCATAGACAATGGAAATTAGGCTGTGTCTATATGTTATGACTATGAGGCATCTTGAATACCACTAGCGAGCGCTTCTGTAGTTATTGTCCCGCAGAACTGGTAATATGTTCTGTAAGGAAATTACAATGTTTCCGAGGCTGTTTGGAACGTTCGCGGCAAAAATGTCCCGCGAGGTTTTTTCCTCCATACATTGAGCAGGGGGAGGAGATATAGAACAGCGTATAGGAATCCACTTCGAGAAGAAGCGTGCAAGAAATTGAGAAAATGACGCGTGGACATTACAAAAAGAAAACTACTGGTACAGTTTCGCAGGATCTTCGGATCGAATAGTAGGCTATACATTGCAACTAAATAGCCTACTTTCACCTATAGCCACGTGTTTGAAGATAAGATGCGTTAAATCTACATGAGACGGATTTTTGTTTGAATTGTTCTTAGTTCTGGTTTCACAATTGCATGTCATTATTGTGGCTTGTTGATATGGCCGAATTAATTATTCCCGTTGTATTTTAGAAGGAAAATAGTAGCCTAGTCCATCAGGGTAGTCAAGTCATAGGCGACGCTTAAATGTCAAGAATAAAAACGAATAACAAAGCAACATTTGTTGCAGAACAATAGACCCGACAGTTCGGTTCTATCCCCGTCAGACTTTAACCTAACCCTGGATTTATGCCAACACGGATTTATGCCAACAGGGGATTGGCACGACAGATGTCATGACAACCCCGACGCCAGCTAGCTCGAGTCAAGATTGCGCTCCTACCGGCAGATGCGGTATCAACATTTTCGCACTCACAAAACAAATTAAAAGAACTGGTTTCCCCTTTAAACGGAGCTCGCTTGTCAAAAAACCACAACTTCTGTCTTTGCTATAAAACCTATGAGCATGTCATGATCAAAATCAAAGGTTCCTATGCAAGAATAATTCGTAAGCTTGGACCTCTTCCATGCCAGGATGGGCCATCACCCCTGTCTTATATCCTCAGTATTAGACCCGATTAAAACAGGTTTCCAATGTCCATATCCCAAACCATATCTATCATGAAATAAAAAGCTAAAGTGATCCTAGCACTCCGACTCTAAGATGTTTTGTGAATTCGAACCCTGGTTTTACACAGATCCTGTCGCCTTTAGTAACACATAGTATGATTTATGTCTGAAAGAGCCGCATAAGGAGAACAATGGGTGTTCTAGTCCAGAGTCCAGGAGCTTAATGACCCTTGCACCCACACAGATGCACCACACAGCTTCACCAGCCAGAGGTGCAGTCCAGTGGTTCCCAAACTTGAACAGGCCATGGCCCATTTCATAATATTCAGTTAAAAATATGTTAAGATATAGAACTAAAATAACATGTTTTTTTTTTTACTGTGTAGTTGTCTGTCTTTGTCTTGCACTGAAAATTATTTCCAAAATTAATGGATGAGCCACACCTGTGTGGCAGCCTCTGCTTAATGGATGAGCCACACCTGTGTGGTAGCCTCTGCTGTGCGTAGTTTTATTGTCCCTCATTTACCAAGGTGTTTGTAGTTTTTGTTTACCACCTGTTTGTGTGTAGCCTATTTATGTTTGTCTGTCTTCCTCCAGGAAACATGGCGTTGAATGTGAAGCTAACACCAGATGCGGTTGATAAGTGTAACCGGTTTGTGCTGCTGGCCTGGCTCAATGAATCTCTGCAGACCAAATTCATACAGGTGGAGGAAATATGCTCAGGTATGGCTTGATTTCCAGAATGTTCCACTTTTATCTGGAGAAAACCTCTGGTTAGTATGAAATGATAATGGTGTTATTATATCAAAAGACAATAGAATGACAGCCTTACGTGCCTTTAACAGGTGATACCTATGTATTACGCACGTAAGAAATTAAAAAAGACTCAGTCCTTCAGTTACCTTCTTACTGTTTTGGTATGTTGTTACTGAATTCAATTAAGAGAAATGAACATGGACCCTTCAGTGGTGTCAGTGGAATTATTGTACAAATGTACAAATAACATCTTAATTTCTGCAGAAGTCCATCCATCCAATGACCTTTTTTTGGAAGTCCATTCTGTGTGGATTATGGTCTCTCCAGGTGTGGGTTATGACTTCCTGCCTGATGTTTTCTCCAGGTGCAGTGTATTGCCAGCTGATGGACTGGCTGTACCCCAGATCTCTGGACCTGGCACAAGTGAAGTTCCAGGCACAGGAGGAGGCTGATTTCATCCACAACTACAGCCTGTTACAGGCCAGCTTCACAAAGATGGGAGTGACTAAAGTGAGCCCTGCCCACATTCCTCTTACTTTATTGTATAATAACAATAATAATTGTAATAATAGTAATAGACAGGATTCTCCGTCTCATTATGCATGAGAATTTTAGCAAATGCAATCAAAAGTTATGTGTCATGGTTTGGCTGCCTTTCCCTCTTCTTTTTGGTCACTTCCCTTCGGAGCCACGTGAGGGCGCTCCTGCCTTGTTTTTCCGCCGGCCGTGCAGTGTTTTTCCTCGTCCCAGCATTTACCTGACGCACCTGTTTCGAGTTTCCCGTGGGCTATTTATACACGGTGCTTCAATGTTGTCTTACATTTTGACACAAAGCCGGTACGGTATAGGTTTAGGCACTTTAAGGAGACCACATTACCCCATCACCTTGCTTTTGAGTAACGCAGGACTTGCCTTCTAGTGCATTAGAGTTCTTGTTTAGGATTTTTCTTTCTCTTTTGCTCTTTCTGTCTAAACTAAATTGTCTAAAGACAGTTCTTTACCATTTCATTTTGCCTCTCTTTTTATGTCCTCTTATTGAGAGTGAAAAGTATTTTCCTTTGTTTCTCTTCTACTCTCGAGCCGGAGTTACTTCGCCCGATTGTATTTGGGTCGCTATTATTTCTCCTCTTTTCCAGTCTCCTTATTGCTCTCTAGTATTGAGTGGGAGCTGTTTGTTTTCTCCCTTTTAGTCCTCCTTTCACAGGAACCCGACTTCCCCCTTACAGTAAGTTAATAAAATACTCACATTTTATAATCGGTATGGGAACACCCCTGAAAAATGGCTAACTTTGAAGCATCTAAACCACAATTACAAAAGCATCTACAAAGGTGATTCCTATTCATTTGAATGCTAATTAGCAGCATGTGTCTGCTTAAAAAAGGTCTAACCAGCAGCACTTTGCAAGGTAAGTCTTAAAAGCAAGATAAGGATACTAACAGAGTTCCAAAGGGGCCAAATAGTTGGTGCCCGAATTGTAGGTGCGCCAGTCACAAAACAGCAAAATTATTTAAGGTGGCAAGGGGAACCGTGTCAAAAATGACAACATATGACCAACACCAAAAAACAGCATCAGGAAAAAAGAACGGTGGCCACAAGTCAAACCTCTCCGACGGGCCGACAGCCACTTGGTAGGATAGTTGCTAATAACCACAGAACTACAACTCTAAAAATCACTACAGGATTTAATCAATCCACATCTGAACCAGTCAACAAAAACAGTAGGTCGTGAGCTTCACAAATGACGGATGCGTGAGGGTAGGACCCGAAATGCACGACTCAGAAGCAGTAGAAAGTCCTGTGAGGGCTTTTAATGAGGGAATGTCCAATGAGCGTGGTCAAAAAAACAAGCAAGGTTCATACACAAAAAATCCAGCCAAAACCAATGTACAGTACCGAGGGAGAAGGCAGTCTCAGAATCGGTACACCATGCAATAGTCCAGTAACCACAGTAGCTGTCAGAGGGGCAGAAGTACAGGCAGACGGTAGGCAGGCTCGGGGTCGAAGGCAATGCAAGAGTCAAGACCGAAGTCCGCTCCGCGGGGCAAAAGTACAAAAGACAGCAGGCAAAAACTTGTGGTGCAGGGAGTGGTAAACAAAACAGAGGTCAATAACAATGGTCAATAACAGGCTTGGATCGTAAACAAAAAGGCAGGCTTGGAAAAATGCTCAAAAGTGCACTGACAAACAGGAGGCAACAATTTTGCAAAGACAAGACATGAACACCGAGCTTAAATGCAGGTGTAGACAGGTGCAGACACTTAGCTTGAGAGCAGCATGCGAATGGAAATCAGGTGTGGAAGGCTGACAAGGTAACAAGATAATTAGTAATCATTAGTAATAAACCTATCCTGACCTAGCGTTAGTAAATTAGTAAATGACATGCATGAGAAACGTAAGGTAAACATGAACACATGGTTAGAGAGTTAGTATTACCCAATCCTGATCTAACGTTAGTAGATTAGTAAACTAGACACGGGAGAATGAAACTATTAGGGAAGCGTGAGCGACAGCAAGAGAGAGAGGGAAACAGCATGAACGCAAGGCTGCGGAAAAACACGAAAATGTGTATGCTAAACAATGAACGGGAAACGTAACATGAATCAAATATAAAACGTGACATGACAAGACTAGAAAATAAATCATTACAATAATCAAACATAAAACGTGACATGACATAAAAATTAAACGTAACAAGAATAAAACATAAAACGTGGCGTGACTAGACTAAACACAATATGTGACATTAACAAGAAATCTAACTAAGACAAGAAAATAAAACGTGACATGACAGCTGGAATCGTGACAACAAAGCTGGTATTTATGGCAGGGCTGCCATTTGGAAACCATTTGTATCCAAGGATAATGCACAAATACGCATAACCTGGTGTAAGGAACACAAAACCTGGACCCCTGAGCAATGGAGAAAAGTGATATGGTCTGATGAGTCATCTTGTACTCTTTAATACATCTGGATGGGTTTATGTTTGGAGAAAGCCTAAGGAGCCATTCAATCCACAATGTCTGTTGCCAACTGTTAAGTATGGTGGTGGTTCTGTAATGGTATGGGCAGCCTTATCATGGGACTCATTGGGTACAATGATTGCTCTCCATGGACGTGTAACAGGCAAACAATATGAAACAATTTTACAAGACCAGGTGCACCCTATGGTGCAAACACTGTTCCCGCAAGACGTCCCCATATTCCAACATGATAACACCCCCATAAACACTGCTAAAAACATTAAAGAATGGTTTCAAGAACACGAGAATGACAGGTAGGCCTACTCGTTATTAGTTACTAGATAGTCAGTTTTTGTAGGCGTTTCTGATATTTTTCCGCCCCCGTAAATATTTTCTAATCTTTATTTCTACATAGTGCCATTTACATGTAACTGGTTGTTTGTTACATGTCGCGTCATAACAGATATTTTTCAGAGGAAATAATATTAATAAAAAAAGA
Organism: Synaphobranchus kaupii; assembly: GCA_029718625.1. NCBI lineage: Eukaryota > Metazoa > Chordata > Actinopteri > Anguilliformes > Synaphobranchidae > Synaphobranchus > Synaphobranchus kaupii. Next base: position 89,581,531 of record CM056380.1, read on the forward strand.
AACAGAAAAATTAAAATTTCAGGCAAAATGGGGAAAAACTGGAAAGTGAGGTCAGGTAATGTTTTTTTGTGCATCGTACTGAAAAAGTATGTGTGTGTGCATGTGTGTTCTCTGCTCCCCGTAGTCTGTCCCAGTGGAGGACCTGATCAAGGGGAAGTTCCGTGACAACTTCACCTTCCTCAAGTGGTTCAAGAAGTTCTTTGATGTAAATTTCCGCGGTCAGATTTACTGCCCCCTGGAGGCCCGTGATGGCCAGACCATCCACTCCGTGAAGCTGATTGGCACGGCTCCCCTGACCAGGAGTGTCGTGGACCAGCCTGGTAAGGAGTACCAGCATGGCACACGTGCTGACACACCAGTATAGCCAGTTACCGCACCCTGCAGGGCAATAGGGAGGCCGCTAAAGCAGGGATGGCTTGGGGAGGCCGCTACAGCAGGGATGGCTTGGGGAGTCCGCTACAGCAGGGATGGCTTGGGGAGGCCGCTACAGCAGGGATGGCTTGGGGAGGCCGCTAAAGCAGGGATGGCTTGGGGAGGCCGCTACAGCAGGGATGGCTTGGGGAGTCCGCTACAGCAGGGATGGCTTGGGGAGGCCGCTAAAGCAGGGATGGCTTGGGGAGGCCGCTAAAGCAGGGATGGCTTGGGGAGGCCGCTAAAGCAGGGATGGCTTGGGGTGGCCGCTAAAGCAGGGATGGCTTGGGGAGGCCGCTAAAGCAGGGATGGCTTGGGGAGGCCGCTAAAGCAGGGATGGCTTGGGGAGGCCGCTAAAGCAGGGATGGCTTGGGGAGGCCGCTAAAGCCGGGATGGCTTGGGGAGTCCGCTAAAGCAGGGATGGCTTGGGGAGGCCGCTAAAGCAGGGATGGCTTGGGGAGGCCGCTAAAGCAGGGATGGCTTGGGGAGGCCGCTAAAGCAGGGATAGCTTGGGGAGGCCGCTAAAGCAGGGATGGCTTGGGGAGGCCGCTAAAGCAGGGATGGCTTGGGGAGGCCGCTAAAGAAGGGATGGCTTGGGGAGGCCGCTAAAGCAGGGATGGCTTGGGGAGGCCGCATTATGCTTTCACCCTTTAGACGCCAGTAATATTGCTCTAGATTGCAGACAATTTAAAAATCTAACACCAAGATTCGGAACAAAATGTATCTGTCGTATGATGAGACATTTTGGTTTGCAGCGTATTTCCTGAAAATATAGGAAGCTGCAGGCATATGTGCTGTCCAATTTTACTGGCATCTAAAGAGTTAAAATATTGCAAATACTTGTTTGATCAGCAGGTGTGGCTCACATCGCACTTCATGGTATTTTTTCCCCAGTGATAATGTGACGTAGCGAAAACTCAAGTGGATGTTTGAAGCGCAGACCTCTGTTAAAGTTTTCTGTAGAGCAGGGGTGGTCAGCCCAGGTTCTGGAGTGCCACAGGATGGTTCGGCTGCTGTTTGCTGTTGTTCAGCTCTTTAAAACACAAACCAGTAGAGATTGCAGCTCTCTAGGACCAGGGTTGGGTACCCCCTCTGTGAACCATAGTGAGGGTGGGGATTAAAGTGTAATTGGGTTGTTCCATTTATTTGGGGGCCAACTTGTGACATTGATACCAAAATTTAAAAATCATTGAAACCAGTCATATAATAATGATATAACATGTAATATGATATAACATGTAATATTTTTGAAACTGTTGAAATGATTCAATTTAAATGACATTTTTCCAAGCAGGAACAGTTCAAATAGGCACACATCTGGAAAGTTTTGCGTATAAAGGGGACACCAAAATCAAAAAGTCTATGTACCATAACTGTTACAAATGATTGAAATAAATCACCAATTTACACCAATTTGATACTTCATTTTGACCAATTTTAATACTGAACAACTTTTGGTTACAGTTGATTTAGACCAAAACCTTAATTAGGCATCTACATTTGTATTATTGTGGTTAAAACGTTTTATATTGTGACCACATTGGATCCACAATTTGTTTTCAGCCCCAAAATGGCATCTTACCTAAATATGTTTCATTCTAAATTGTGGCATAAAATGCATTAAGCCCACTTTGAAAGAATTATAGCCTACTGATCACATGAAAATGCCCACAAATTAAATCTGACCATTGGGTTCCATGTGTAAAGGGGACAGAAAAATGTTAGTGTCCCCTTTACATGCAGAACAAAGACCAAATTTCACTGTCGTTTTGTAGTTCATGTCACATAAATGAAGTCAATTTGTGTATGAACATACTTATGACTGAAAGTAGCACAATTACTGAACTTCCCAGCGTAAAAAAGGCTGAATTGGCCTTAATTATGTATGAAAGATTCCATGTGTAAAGGGGACACAAATCTTTGGTGTCACTTTACAAGTGGAACAAAGACCAAATTTCACCATTGTTTTTGTATTCTATGTTACATGAACAAAGTCAAAACCATAAAGAACAAAACAAGCACAGGAAAAAAAATAACCTTCAAAAACATTTTTAAATCTAGTTGCTGAATTACAAAACAAAATATTTTTTTATAACGCATACAGATATTTAATCACTGGATTGATTCAGCGCAGTGTACAACAAGGAACTGACAAATTAAAATAATTTTTTACTTCGGCGAACTTTGGCTGCATACGAGAGATACAGAACACAGATAATTAACCCTGACGTTTTTCAGGTAAACAGCTCACGAAAGTTTTGCTGTCCCAGCTCAGATCATTTACGCTGTGTGGATAGGCCTATACCTTACAGACACAACAGCTACTTCATGTCGGTTCTTCTTCACGAATCGCTTAGGCCTACTGCTATTATAAAAATAATTTAATATGTTCCAAGGTGTCAACTATAGCTCATAATGCAAGCAAAAGAGCATGTTTGGCAACTATCGATCACAACGTCAAACGGGACATGAAAATGTCGCTACGAAGTAGACCTCGCCTACAACATTATAACAGGTACATAACCTACGGCCTAACGTGCTTCGATGCCTTGCAACTAATCAACATCATCATTATCTATATAATACGATACATAACTTAATGAAAGTACTAACTTACCTTCAATTCCTTGCTCAAAGTGTAATCACAGCGTAAATTCAACAACAACGTAAAGAACGGGACAGTATACACTATTTTACTGATATTTTCGTAGTGCGGTAAATGGCGGTGGGGAACCAAGGTAACATCGTGGTCCTACTCCGCTGAGTTGTTTCGTTCATAAAATTGGCAAAGCGGGGTCAGACACGTTGGCGAATATTCCCAACGTAAAACATCTGCGGGACATGATTTCCTCACTTTTCATATTGAAGTTGTAATTTTTGCGGCGTATGCTGCTAGATTTTCATGCAATTTATTCCCACTTGTTGGTTGGTGTATATTAATATACAGAACAACTGGATTTAAAGATTGGCAGCTTTTAAGTAGCAAGTACACACCATGAAAAATTGAGTTCCATAGGTAAATGTAGGGGACATGCAGTGGCGGCTCCTGAGCTGAAAATTGTGGGGGGAGGGGGGGCAGAAAACCTCCCTTTAAACTGATTATTGGTCTTAATCATTTTTCAATCAGTTTCCTTGATTAACAACAGGCTACATCAGCGTTTAATTCACCAATTACTCAATGCCATCAAATGTAGCCAGTTCTCCTCAATTAGGCTATTAGGCAAGTAATTAAATTATTTGAACTTGCATCGCAAAATTGTGCACATTTTAATCAATATTATAATTGTGGATACATGTGCTCTTCGTTCTCCGCACTCTAAATATTCATGGAAATTAAACGATCTTAAAGCTCAGCTTTTGTTAGATTATTTTTTATTGCAGGTTGTGCTTTTTTCAGAAAAACTTTTACAGGACAAAAAACGAAGGAACTTTTTAATGTCGCAAAAAAATGTTACAAAATCAGGGGACAATACTAATAATTTGACAATACTAATTTAAAATGACCTAATCCTCAGATTTTTTGTTCCTGTGAGTGTATAGTGAAATACTCTGATACATGCCTAATAATAATATAAATACGAAAATGGTGACAGAACATAAATAATGACTACAAGATGAATACCTATTAATATCCCAGCTGGCCCCCAAATAAATGGAACAACCCAATTATTAAAATATATATTTTTTTGAATGGGATAGAATTCAGCTCATTGCAGAGCAGATTTTTTGTAGTGTTTTGATTTTTTGTTTGTTTTTACATGTGTTTGTTGTGGACAGCATTGAGGGTGAAGTCCGTACCAGACTGTGAGGAGAAAACCCTGCGCAAGACCAAGAAGCGTCTCATCTTCCAGGCTGATTGGCGGGAGAGTTACAGTTGGGCGGAGCCTAGCAAGCTGGGCGACGTGTACACCTACTGTCCGCTGTGCAACATCAACCTCAACGTCAACCACAGTGGAATACTGGACCTGAAACGGCATCACCACAGTAAGAGGCACCGCAAGAACACCAAGGAGTCGGGGAACGTCGCGGCCCCCAATTCACCTCCCTGCAGCCAGACCACGCTGCGCTTCATCAAGAAGTATGGCGCCAGCTCGGACACCCTGAAGAACGGACGTAATGGTAATGGGGGTGGGATTTCCGCTCGTGTTGCTCGCTATGTGCTGGGGTTGGGTTACCCGGCTGATCTGGCAGCAGTGTGTGGAGCGACGCCGTACTGCGTGTTCTTCTACCGTGGGGTGGAGCTGCAGGGCGGGGCCTCCACCTGCTGCGCTGTCCTGCTGGGGTTCTTCGATGAGGCTGCCGGGCGGAGCCGGGTGCGGCTCCTGGACGTGGTGAGGCCCGAGGCAGGTGAGGACGGCGACGTGGTTTCCGCAGTTTCCGCCAGCCTGGTGGAGACGCTGAAGCGCTTCCAGATCCCCGCTCACAAAATGGCTGCCTTCTATGTGGACGGCGAGCCAGAGAGTGCTGGGCAGATCAGCAGGCGGGTGAAGGAGCTGAGCTCCAAAGCAGTGCCACTGGCGGGGCTCTACGGGCTGGCCGATCGGGCCTGCCAGATGGGCATAGCGGCACTAAAGGGCCCCGCCTCCAAGCTTGTCGCCGACATTCACCGCCACTACTCCTCCGCTTGCTCCACCGCCAATGACAACCTGAAGGAGCTGTTCGCCCACCCGGGGGCGCTGCCGGACCTTTTCGGCCACTGTCGCTCCTTCGCTGGGGTCGTGCGGAAGATACCGGAAATGTGGGCTGACCTGGTCTCCTATTTCACGTCATGCGAGCCCAAAGACGAGGGGGCGGGGCCCATCCGGGCACGTCTGGAGGAGCCAGAGAGCAAGGCGTTGCTGACTTTCCTAGGCCACGCCCTGGAGCCCCTGTGCGCCTTCCAGGAGTTGCTGGAGGGGGGCGGAGAGGAGGGGTGGCAGGCCGACCTGCCCCAAATCCTCTGGGATGCCAGTGGCCTCCTGCACCAGTATGCCAACCGCTTACTGCGCCCACATGCTGTAGCCAAGTACCTGAAGGAGCGAGACCCTACCGTGCTTGGAAACAGGAAGTTCCATCTCCCGGGGGCTGATCTGGATGTGGGCTTGGCCGCTAAGGACTTCCTGAGCAGGGCTGATTTCACAGAGGAGGTCGTCTCCTTCTATTCGGCTGTGATGGGCGTGGTGGCGGACAGTCTGCCGCTGAGCGATGGGGTGCTGCATGACATGGGGTGCATCTTGAGCCCCGCTCACCGCCTGCAGCTCAACTCCAAGTTGGTGGAGGGTGTGGGGGCCCAGCTAGGTCTGTGTGGGACCCCCGATCTGGCCACACAACTTACGCACCAATTCCAGGAGTACCAGCTGGCTGAGGGGGAGGAGTCTCCTAAGGACCTGCCCTTGGAGCAGTACTGGGGGACAGCACTGAGGGACATGGGGCGGGACTCCATCTTTCGGAAGCTCATCCTGACACTGCTGGCCCTGCCCTGCCCACCGCTGGACTTGCAGAGGGTTTTCTCTCAGGTACGCCAAGCCTAAAATATATATTAATTATTCAAACATTATAACTGATGGGCTCTTTTTGATTGATTTCTGAGCAGGGTTGAAATCACATATTCATTCTGCATTACCTTGTGTGGCTTTTTATTTGGCTGTTCTGTTTTGTAGGTTTGCCATACAGTGTTATGTAAAGTGTGTGTGTGTGTTTCTGTATGTGTGGTGTTTATGCATGTTGTGTGTGTACGTGTGTGTGTGTTTGTGTGCATGTTCCCAGGCCCTGGAGAATGGAGATTCCGCCCTGTTGGATGAGGTAGTTACAGAGAGCGAGCTGGACCTGACCAATGACAGTACTCTGTCTGACGCCACACCTTCCTCTCCCCTCCGAAACGGAGTCCTCAAGGTGGGGCCAGGCACCTCTCCCGGCAGCTCTGCAGGCAAGTGGGGGATTCTGGGTAAAATGTAAGCTCCAACCTTGCATGCCATTGGCTGGTTTGGGGTGAGTGGGAGGGTTATGAGGATTCAGATAAGGACTGTGTCCGAATCAGCACCCTTCCATACTATTATGGGCGGCAGTGTAGTATAATGGTTAAGGAACTGGACTTGTAACCGAAAGGTTGCAGGTTCGATTCCCAGGTAGGACACTGCCGTTGTACCCTTGAGCAAGGTACTTAACCTGAATTGCTTCAGTATATATCCAGCTGTATAAATGGATAAATGTAATAAGAAGTTGTGTAAGTCGCTCTGGATAAGAGCGTCTGCTAAATGCCTATAATGTAATGTAATGTAATCTATTAAGTAGGCAGGCCGAGAAAGTAGAAGTAGGCCTCTGTACGATATACTTACTTCCGGGGTTTCGCTGAGTATATTCAGGAGCACACTTTTCAAGAAGTATGCAAACATTTTGGTCACATAAATATGACGTGCAGCTTCGTTTTAAAAAATGAGGCACAGCTTCGCTGTTTTCCTTCAATAACAACAAAAACAACACGTGACATGGCCTTGCAAGGGTGGGACGTCTTACGACACTTTCACAGTATGGTTGGAAAATAGTATGGAGGATATTTTTTTGTGTACTAAACAGTGCACATTAAACAGCACACATCTGCCAGTACACTGGAGACAGGATGCTCTGATTCAGACACAGCCAAGGTGTTCTTGTTGTTCCCCTGGTTCTTCCTAATTTAAAATGGCGGTTCTGTTTTCCAGACGTAACTGTGGACGCAGTGAAGCCGTGTGCTGTGGTCCTGGAGAAGATCCAGCGTGAGACTTTTACTGTTTATTCTGTGTAGCTGTTGCTTAAGCTGCTGTAAAATGGACGTACGGTCGACACTTACAGGAAGTGTACGTTGGACCGGCTCTATTACTAAAACGTCCTGCTTTTCACTGGTGATGATCTGTGTGTTCGTCGGCCAGTCAGTCTACCATTTTACAGCCACTTCGATGAAGGATGGGTCTACATAATACCACACAGGCCCTTAATAACACAGTCTGAAACACACTGGGAGTCAGAGGGAAAATTAGCACAGTCAGGATAAGAAAAAAGGGACCTGATGTAGCTGCATGTAACTATGGAGCTGTGTGTACATTCTGAGTTGTGTGTTAGTGTGGTACTGTGTGTAAGTATGGAGCTGTTTGTACATACTGAGCTGTGTGTTAGTGTGGTACTGTGTGTAAGTATGGAGCTGTGTGTACATACTGAGTTGTGTGTTAGTGTGGTACTGTGTGTAAGTATGGAGCTGTGTGTACATTCAGTGTTGTGTGTTAGTGTGGTATTGTGTGTAACTATGGAGCTGTGTGTACATTTTCAGTTGTGTGTTAGTGTGGTGTTGTGTGTAAGTATGGAGCTGTGTGGTAGTGTGGTGTTGTGTGTCAGTATAAGTAGTAATTCCTGAAGGACTTTGTCTCTGTTCCACAGAGGCGGACGTAAATGATTCCGAGACGTTCATTGAGGATGACATCATCTGGTCCACCTCCTGTGGGGAGGTAAGGCCCTGCTGGGCTTCACTTTTTATCCTTTATATCATCGCACCGACAGGCACCACACGGCCCTGCCTGCCTGTCAGGCACCACACAACCCTGTCTCTGTCTCTCTCTTTTTCTCTCTCTGTGTCCTTCTCTCTCTCTCTCTCTCTTACCTCTCAGTCTGTCTCTCTGAGTGTGCGTGTGTGTGTGTGTGTGTGTGTGTCCATAGGGCTCCATTAGGGGGATTTGTGGATGGGAAAGCAGTCTTCGACAGAAGCCTCAGGCTCGAACCGTGTTTCAGGCAGGGGTTGGGACCTGGGCGAAGCCGCAGAGCCTCGAGAAGGACAGGAACACCCCCAAAACGGCAGTAGAGAGCCCTGCTGGGGTACGTACCTGAGCCCCCACAGGGAGGGGGTGGGGCAGTGGGGCAGTGTGCTGTACGTTCAGCTGGAGGGAGCCGGATCGGCGACCGCGATGGATCTACAGCTTGAGCATTTCCTCATCTTTGTGATGGTCCTCATTGTCACTGTGTGGGAAAGTGTGCCTGGCAGCTGGAGGGGAGACATCAACTCAGGAGCGAATCAGAGAGAGGAAGGAATAGGGATGGATGGATGAGCGAATGAGAGAGAGGAAGGAATAGGGATGGATGGATGATGGAGGGAGACCAAGCTATGTGCAGTGAGGTGTTTGGTCATGTGGGCCTGCGTACCAGGATGTGATTGGTTACGTTGGTTTGTGTACCAGGATGTGATTGGTTACGTGGGTCTGTGTGCGTGGTACACATCTGTTTCCTTTTCTTTATTTTGTGTCCTGCTACTACGCATCTGTCTTTCATTTTCTCTGGATGAACAAACCCCTCACCCCTTCAGTGGTTTGGTTGTCTCCATAAATCACACAAGTTCAGGCAGCCCTGAACCGCCAGTTGCTGTGAATGGATGTCACAACCTGTGGGTCTGGGTCCATGTGCTTCATGGGCTCTGTTTCCTGTTTTTACTAACTGCGTTGTCTTGTGCTTCCAGACAACTCTAGAGACTTCCATATCATCCACCTCCAACACACCCACTCCAAGCCCGAAACGCTCAAAGAAGTCCTATGCGTACCAGGTGACGTCTCTGTGCTGACTAATGCCCTCCCACCGGCCAGACAAATCAGCAAAAAGTCCCTCTGTCTCTCACTTCATTTTAAAGTGCAGTATATTCGTATTGCTAAAGTAAGTATGTATTGCAGAAATGCACAATTCAGAATCACAAAATGAACGTGTGAAAATGTCTCTGTGTGTCCCTGCAGGATGAGAAGGGGTTTTGCTTGGGAGAGCTAGTTTGGGGGAAGGTGAAGGGTTTCTCCTGGTGGCCAGGGCTGGTGGTGGGTTGGAGGGCCAAGCACGTCACCCTGGGCATGCGGCGGGTGGAGTGGTTCGGAGACGGAATGTTCTCGGAGGTGAGGAAGAGGAGAAGGATAAGGAGGATGCACATTAATTCATATGTGTCTAACCATGCCTGATTACTCTCCTTGGCTGTCAGTTTCTGCAATTTCTATCTCACTAGCTCAGTTTCAGTCAAATAAGGAAGTTAAAGATGTAGATCTCAAGTCTGCCTTTGTGTTCACAAATTCATGTGATGGAATGTCAATCTATAAATCTATATTATACAATTAATGAAAAAGTGAATACTGTGTATGTGTTTACACACATGCATGCGTTTTGTTTGTCTGTGATAGTAGTGGCATTGAACCATCTCCCTCTCTCCCTTCCCTCTCAGATCTACACAGAGCGTCTCCTGCCATTTGCTGCTTTTTCAAAGTGTTTCTGTTCCAACTCCTATGCCAGCCTGCCGGCATACAAGGATGCTATCTATCAGGTCCTCGAGGTACTGCACCCAACCAAATTCTGCACTACAAATCTGGGCTCAAACCGGGTCGGGCTTTCAAAATGCTGCAACATACTCTGGTCCAGCTTGGTCTGAAAAGAATGCGGGCTCATATAGTTCCAGGCTGAGATTTTTGGGCCCGTTTCAGGCTCTACAATGGGCTGCTGTTCCTGTGTGTTGCTTCAGCTGGCGATGGACAGGAGTGGAAAGGTGTTCCCACCTGAGAAGGAGGGGGGAAAGGAGGTGGAGCTAAAGGCAATGATGGAATGGGCCTTTGGCGGATTCAAACCCACCGGACCCGATGGCTTCCGCCCCCCCCCGGTGGGGAACGGTAGGACAGCGCTATGAGAGGTGGAGCTGTGTGCAGGGCTGGAGCCGTGGGGGTGGAACTCTGGGAGGGATGTAGCCATGGGGTTGGAGCTGTATGCGAGGTACAGAGCTGTGTGTTACCCTGAAGCCCCACATAAAGCGGTGTGGAGCGGATTTCTCATGCGATTACATCGCCTCCATGCATTTTCAATGAGAGGCGATTCCTCATGTCTGCAAGGCATGTTGGGATTGCTTGCGGTGCGAGGCATCCAGATAAGATGGGGAACATGAGATCTGACTTATAAATTGTTCCCCTAGTTTTGTCATGGAGAATTATCATTAATTATTGCTGTGTGGGGATTTCCCCATAGAATCCGATCGATATAATTTAACAAACACGGTGTTTTAAAAATAGAACACATGTCCAGAAGTGACCAATTGTGAGACGCGAGGGCGATGCCAGGATATTTCACCGCTTTCTATGGGGCTTTAACCTTAGGAGAACAGGCCTATGTTGGTGGAGCTATGGGACAAGGGCATTGACGTGTGTTCTGGGGTGGAGCAGCAATTGTCACAAAAAACGGAGGGAATCAAACGACAGTAGGTAGTTTTTATGTGATTGGCAAGGGGTGCAAAAAAGCCATTTTAAACTTCAGAAACTTCTAGAAGGAAATGCTTGCATGGCCCAAAAGAGGAAGAGTTTATAAATGCTTGATATAGGCTAATCTTACACCTTAATCAGAGTAGGGTTGCAAAGGGGATGACAATATCTGGTAAATACTTAAATTTTCCATGGCCTGATCCAATCTGTATTCTCTTTAAATGTATTCTCTTTAAATTAAAATTAAAATTATTAATAGAGGGTAATTTCTAATATTTAAACAATGCCCTCCCTAATTGCTGGGCTTTATGTTAATACTTAGATTGGTTTTATCAGAGAGTTCCATGAACAAACATGTTGATGTTGAGGAAAATTGTTGATGGTACATGTGGTGATAACATGTAAAATAATCTGAATGTGATGATCAGTAGCACAAGCACCCTTCCAAAATTGAAAGCAACTTTTGTTAATGACTCATGTGCAAGGCAACGGAATGCTCTGAAATTTTCACGTGTTTAAAACGAGTAGTCCCTTTTGGGGCGAAGCCGCAGAGCCTCGAGAAGGACAGGAACACCCCCAAAACGGCAGTAGAGAGCCCTGCTGGGGTATGTACCTGAGCCCCCACAGGGAGGGGATGGGGCAGTGTGCTGTACGTTCAGCTGGAGGGAGCAGGATCGGCGGCAGCGATGGATCTACAGCTTGAGCATTTCCTCATCTTTGTGATGGTCCTCATTGTCACTGTGTGGGAAAGTGTGCCTGGCAGCTGGAGGGGAGGCATCAACTCAGGAGCGAATCAGAGAGAGGAAGGAATAGGGATGGATGGATGAGCGAATCAGAGAGAGGAAGGAATAGGGATGGATGGATGATGTAGGGAGACCAAGCTATGCAGGGAGGTGTTTGGTCATGTGGGCCTGCGTACCAGGATGTGATTGGTTACGTTGGTTTGTGTACCGGGATGTGATTGGTTACGTGGGTTTGTGTACCAGGATGTGATTGGTTACGTGGGTCTGTGTGCGTGGTACACATCTGTTTCCTTTTCTTTATTTTGTGTCCTGCTACTACGCATCTGTCTTTCGTTTTCTTTGGTGCAAAAAACCTAATTAAGCCTTAAAGGGATAGTTCGGAATTTTGGACATAATGTCTCAATTACGACTTACCCATGATGTAGTTGATTTATGGAAACCATTTTCATTTTCAATTCCATGCTGTCCCTTCTTTTGGACTTACGTTTACCTTGTGCTGACCTATATTCTCTGTGGAAGTACGGCGGCGGAGCGTACGTGGCCATTGCAACTTGTTGCTCTTCTTTGTTGTTGTAGTCGACCAGTGCCGGCACTACATTCGTAGGTAACGTAAAGTATCGCTCCGCCACCGAGTTGCGCTAGCATTAGCAACGTGTGTACGTCCAAAAGAAGGGACAGCATGGAATTAGCTGAAAATGGTTTCCATCAATCAACTACATCATGAGACATTATGTCCAAAATTCCGAACTATCTCTTTAAGTACCAAAACATTTAAGGAATTCCTATTAATTCTCATACCTGATTGTTATTTTTTTGGAAAATTTCCCATTTTAAATTTTGTAGACCTAGTTGAGATGGAATGAAACAAACAGCCATTTTGACTCATTAGACATGGCTGGTGTACTTTTGGGCGCAGGCGCAATTTGAATCTCAGAAAATAGCCTGCTTCCCTGCACAAAATTGGGCCCTGGGGAATTTGGGACATAATAAACTGAATAAATTAGTATATTTACTACCATGATCAGGAGCAGGTGAGCCCATGGTCCTCTGGGAAATGAACTTCCCTGAGTGTATAGAAAAGCACAGATCATGTGTTAAAGCCTACGTGCCTTACAAGAAATGGGTTTGTCTTGGTTTCTTGGCTTTGAGACAAAGCTTGATGCCATGTTCATAGGGTTTCAGTCTGTCCAGGTCCCTGAGCTGTACAGGCTTTATAGGGTTTGGGTTTGTCTTGGTTTCTGAGTTGCAAAGTGCTGCATCAGGGATATAACAGCCACCTAGACATGGCATTCAAACCTCTTGGTTACAATCCTTTCCCCTAAAGCACATCTCCACAAGGTGTCAGTGCAGAAGCACAGCCCAAATCACGTTCCTTATTTTGTTGCTCACTCTTCCCCAGCAGATTTATCTGGCAACATAAAGCAAGAGCCCATGGAATGCTCCCTCTCTGAATACCAGCCTCCTGCCAAGAGGAAGTACATGAATAAGAGCAGACCTATACCTGACCAGGACTTCAACAGAGGTAAAGCTGAACACACACACACACACACACACACACACAATGCAGCAGCAAACATGCAGGGGCCACATGTATAAACAGTGCTGAGCAGAAAAACGCCCTCAGAAAGCTGCCTAAGGGAGCTTCCACGCAGAAATTCAGATGTATAAAATAACACGTGCTGTGACAATCTGCGTTCCTCTGCACACGCTGGACACTATATGTACGCAATGTTTGGTGTCAGTGTGATATGGCAACATAGTGACCGAAAGGCAGAGGTAGAAAATGCAAAACGTTTTTTAAGCAGATTTACGACTTTCACCCTGAGCGCTCTTTTACGCATTCTTTTACTCAGAGTTTTATACATGCGGCCCCTGGTTGGAGAAATTCTTCTTTTTCCACATAATGCCAAATGAGCGTTACAAAGTGCATGCGTACTTACTGTTTGATGAACTAAACTAGAACTGTGTTGCAATAGGAACCCCCCCCCCCTCCCCCCTCCAAGTTACATTACTATATTATCTTCCCACAGAACAAATGGTACAGGAAGTGCAGAAGAAGGGCAAGAACATCGAAGGTAAGCGTCTGATTGGTCGTTGGCAAGGGGTAAACCTGTAATCATCTGGGCATAGGTATGTCAACAGTCAATAATGAAAAATATACAATATATCACTTTGCCAAGAGCCTAAAATGTAAACATTTCTGTTATCAAAGAATTTCAAGCCATCAAAATTGTCAGAGAATTCGACAAATTGTAAGATGTGTAACTTGCTCTGTCAAAAACGTATCTCTTATCTAAGATGTTTCTATTTATTTTGCCACAAATGGCAAAAAGACAGTTGTTACATAAGCAATAAAAATAAAAACAGATATTTGAAACTGACATTTATTCAGTTTTATGAAAAGATGAACATATAAATGTACATATAAGCTTCAGTTCAACCATTTGTAGTGCAGGAGATTCCAGTCTTTTAACTATGGGTTGCTGGGTTCGATTCCCAGGCTGGGCATAGCTGTTGAGCGAGCTACTTCAACAGAACTGTCAAATAATTGAACAAATCGTGAAATGTCTAAATCCCTCTGTCATAAGCCAAAAACAAAAATGTTCCTGTTATCTTATACCCCTTTCACACCGAATCAACGACCCGGGTCATTCCCGTGTTTCCCATTGGTGTGAAAGGGTCGACCCGCATTATTCGACCCGGTTCCGCGACCCTGCTCATGACCTGGGAATTACGCAAGTCAGACACGGCTCGGCTTCGGTGTGAAAGGGGGAACACAGGTTATTCCACCCGGGTTTCAATCAAGGAACCTCATTGGTTATGATAGGAGGTGCACTATGATGCCAACGGCGCTTAGTACAAAAGTTCCGGTAACGCTAGTGCTAGCTGGCAGTAGGCTAAACAAACCTCCATTCTGTCAAGCAACAAGCAGCTTTGTTTACGAGTCAAAACGATGGAGAATCGGCAAGATTCTGAAGTGAGATAGCTTCTGTGCATTTGAGGGGAAGAAGAGATAAGAAGACAATTTACAAGCACAGTAAAAGTTACTGTTGTCAATGGTAATATTACATGGCTACTTGCTGAAAGAGGCATCTGTCGCTTTCAGAAGCAAGTTATAAACTAAATGGATAATAGGCAGTAGGTATAGCCTACCCGAATGTGTCACCCTCTCCTCTGGCAGCAACTTCCATTCGGACCAATTCAGCAAGTTCCATTCGGACCAATTGCTCAATCAAACAATCAATCAAACAAATTAATTAATTACAATAGCGTGATGAAGATGATAATGACTTTAGGGTGGGGATGAATATTTGTGGGCACTGTAGTTATAGAGAGGATAGGTTTATAACTCCGCCTAGATAACACCTCCGACATATTTTCAGTGAATCACCATATTTTTCCAACGAAATCGCGATGTCCTTTCATTTGATATATGGCAAACAAACCAGACAGATTTGGCATTGGGTACAGTTTTAGTTAGCTGCAGACGTGGGAGCTAAATACATGCTCACACAAACCACCAAAGCTGCGCTTTCACTGTGGATTTGATGCGTAAGAGGAGAGCGAGACTGTGTTCGTAAAAGTGTATAGCCTACTCCAAATAGAGCAGAGGAAGGGAGAAGCGTAGGCTACTGAATTAATTATGACTGAAGATTGTATGCCTTTTTTTAAAATCTTGCACGTTGTATTTCTTTAGCCATTTTGTATTTTGCACATTTTAGCACTTTTCTCAATGTGTCTGTAATATGCGTGATACATTTCCCCCTTATGTCGCCTTAGAAAACCGTTATTTAGAAATGAAAACGTAGAAATGAATTCAGTTGTGCCATTCTTTGTTTCAAGAAAATAGTTTTTGCAACATATGGTTTCACGGCCTTTCTGTTAAAAGTTAAAAGTCTGTTAAAAGTCTTTAAATATGCGTTTCAATAACAGGCGAAAACCCTGTTCAGCAGTGACGTATACAGAAGTAAACTTGCAGACCCGGGTCTTGTGTGAATGGCGATGACGCGGGACTTACCCGGGATCATAGTGCAGTGGGAATGGGCCAAACCCGTGTTCAGTATCCCATGTAATTCCCGGGTTTTGTGTGTGAAAGGGCCAGGGGTATAAGCAATCTCCTGATGATCCCATGATGGCTGATGACTGCACAGAGTGATGCTGCCTCCATGCAGGCCAGGGACATTCACAATGACACGTTGGCCAATAATGCTCCGTCCTCTTCTTCTTCACAATGGTCCTCTTTCTCCATTGTTGGCATCCATTGTTCCAAAACAAATGAACTCATCTTTGAACAGTCTAGTATGATTGGCCGTGGCCGAATACAATCCCTGTTCCCTGCCCCCTGTCCCCTGTCCAATCAGTGCCCACTATGTGCCCGGTCCCCTCACTTTGCAAGCAGTGTGCAAAAGAAATCCTGTGAAACTTTCCAAATTAGTGAGTTTTTTATTTCTTTATTTTTATTGAGAATATTAATCAGTTTACATATGATGATGGTTACAAAGTGTAGATTATGAACGAAGATAGAATTAACAAAAATAAAAAGAGAATAGTTTGTAATATGTCCTGCTCTAGTACGACAAGTTTTAGTTTTTACTTCCGGTTTACTTCCCGAAATTGTCAGATGAGTGCACAGTTCTGTGGATGAGTGTGCTCCTGAGTCCCCTCAACAAAACCCCGGAAATATGGGTTTCATCCTGGGGCCACATGTATAAGCAGTGCTGAGCAGAAAAATGCCTCCGAAAGCTGCGTAAGGGAGTTTCCACACAGAAATTCAGATGTATAAAATAACACGTGCTGCGAGAATCTGTGTTCCTCTGCACGTGCTGGACAACATGCGTACGCAATGTTTGGAATCATTGTGATGTGGCGACACCTTGATCTGGTCAAACACCTTGAGAGGCAGAGGGAGAAAATGCAGAACTTTTTTTAAGCAGATTTCCAACTTTCTCCCTGAGCATTCTTTTACACATTCTTTTACTCAGAGTTTTATACATGTGGCCCCTGGTGTTTTAAGTGCCCCCATTTGTGAGAAAAAGTCGCCCACTCAAAAGCTTGACGAAGTTGACTCAAATATGTGCCCTCAAAGGGGTTAAGGGATCGTATTTAGTCACAGCCTTAGTGTTTGAACCTTGAGGACTGTGTGATAATCGTGTTGAGTTGTAATAAGTGCAGTTTTCTATATTGAATGGCAGTGTGATGAAATTGCATTATCAAGTGACTTGTGTGTAGGGTTTTGCAAAAAAAGGTTTATCAAATCTGCAAATCTGGGAAATTAGTCTTTCTTTTGGTAGCTGATGTAATGGTTTGGGATGTTTTGCTCATAGAACCAGTAAATGTGTCTTCACTGTTGGGGAAAAAAACTAATTACTATGTCAAAAGCCTAAAATATAAACTTATCTGTTATTCAAGATACCAAGTTATCCAAGAAACTGACATTAATTCAATTTTATAGAAATACAGAAATGTACAGATTTATGTATTTCTATAAAAACCTTTTGAAATGCGGCTGTGTAGACTGTTCAAGAGAAACAGTCTTGTAAACTATGGGTTTAGAATCTCAGGCTAGGCACAGCTAAAGCAACATTGATTTTGAAATCGCAAAAATAATAACAAGTCGCCAAGAGCATGAATGCCAATCCATATTTAGTCCTACTTTACATATTACTTTACTTCTCAGCTACCTCATCTGTAATTTGTCTTAGGAGTGCTATCTTGTAAAAAAAAAAAAGAGCATTACACTTATCCTACTCTGGGTATGTGTGTTACAGTGTGCAGATAGTTAAAGTACCCTTTGGTTTTTGAGTGGATTTTAAGGGAGAGTACTTCTGCTGCAAAATTACAACTCTGTTCTTGAAGGGAGAGTATTTCTAAAGCTAAATTATGTCTCTCTCTCTCTCTCTCTCTCTCTGTCTCTCCAGATTTCTGCCTTTGCTGTGGGAGCATGTACATAGAGATCTTCCACCCACTATTTGAGGGAGGCTTGTGCCTGAAATGTAAGGTATGCGGAATATTCCGGCACTCTCAGCCACACACTGACTCCCAGTGGTGGGGGAGGAAACAGGGAAACAGGGAGCTGTCCTTGTGGACTCTCATGATAAATGGCTAATATGTGAAGAGGAAACAAGCAGAAGCCCTTTAAGAAATATTCCAAAAAGCAGCCAATCTTTCTCTGTATCAGCCTTTCATCTTGTGTACTAGCACCCAACGAATATGTGTTTTTTTGGAGTAAAACCAAGAGGAGGAGCAGGGCAGATATTCTTCATTTGTGTTTAATCATTTTTGCTTTCTGTTATATGAAAGTGGAAGTCATACCAGATGAAGATGTCTGTTAAAGCTAGAGTATGCAACTTCTTTTTTTTTTTTTTATATCGGGGAACAGTCATGCTTAGTTGGTAGCAATCATAGAAAGAACTGTTCTGAGAGAAATCCAGCACCATAGTTTGTGTTTATACCCTCAAATTCTGCATTCTAAAACCAGCGATTCGCTCCGAATTTTGTTTTCAAAAAAAGTTTTCAAAACAGTGTCTTATGACCATGACCACATCGCGGATTTAGTTGTTTTACCTGGAATTTTAGATTACATTTTTACTGTAATGTTAGCAATGCCAATCTGTAATACTGCAGTTGTAGGCTATCTAGCAGACATTCACGTTCACAACGAGGCCTGTGGGGTGGGGGTGTGCCTCTTTCTTTGTGGGCAGGTCCAAGGGATGTTGTGACAACAAATGTGTAGAAAAACTGCATACTCTAGCTTTAAGTAAATCATTACTAAATCTAAATCTTTACCAACCCCTGTAGGTCAACTTCACAGAGACGCTGTACCGCTACGATGATGATGGGTACCAGTCATATTGCACCGTTTGCTGCGCAGGCTTGGAGGTCATCCTGTGTGGAAACAACAGCTGCTGCCGGTGAGTGCTGCCCTCTGCAGGCCGGCAGGAGATCTGGAGGATTTATCTGTGGGATTTGGCTCAATTGTCTCAAAACTGCCACGGCTTGTGTCAAGAATATAAGAAAACATGATGTTCAGACTGGGCGGAATTAATATTTTAATATATTTTAAATATTGCATTTTGCTACAAAAGCTACAGGCAGTGTGGCTTAATGGTCCTGGAGACCTACAGGGTATATTTGGTTTATTATTTAGTCAGCAACTAGTTCAGATCCAAGAAAGCAGGTGAGATGAGTTGTGAAATCAACTGGTTTAATTTACAAATGAATTGCAGACTAAAAATGAAAACCAGCGCACGCTGCAGCTCTCCAGGACCAGGATTGGGGACCCCTGCTGTTGAATTTGATGTACTGAGGAATGGGATTTAGGCAGGTCACAGACCGTCACACGCCTAACCATGCCCCTCTGCCCCCGCCCCCAGTTGTTACTGTAAGGACTGCCTGAACATGCTGGTGGGCCCCGGGACGTTTGACCAGCTGAAGGATGTGGACCCCTGGAGCTGCTATCTCTGCCTGCCCTCCCAGCGCTACGGCCTGCTCAAACGCCGGCCTGACTGGAGCATGCGCGTCCAGGAGTTCTTCGTGAACGAGAGCGCCATGGAATTCGTACGTGACCCCATCATACCCGTTGACTCGCTCGCTTGTTCATAAATGCTCATACGAATACATACACGCACCTGCACACACATATGCAGACACGCAGTTTCGACAGCTGTGTCTTTAACTACACGTTGCCAAATATCTTTCTTATGTTACCTGTTGCTTTGTTGCCAATCTGGTCTTGCTTTTTGAACTCGTCTGTGCTGCAAGAGCGTCTCCTCTGGTCGATCTGATGCCTGCAGTTTCTCTGGGCCTCTTTGGGGGTCTGCGGATAAACAAGCTGTGGTGGTTTGCAGTTTGCTTCCTTGCTGAGCACCTGGCTTGGCTGCGCTCTCCCAACTTGACAGGCGAGGTTGCCGTGGCAAAATAGGCCTGTGAGCACAAATCGATCAAATCAAATTAAAATTAAATTTAACTTTATTGTCATTGTACATGTACCACGAAAAATGTGTGTGCTTCTCCCAGGGAATGATGCTTTGAAGCCGCTTACGCATTTGTTGTACCTGTACAACCGATCAACTGGGATTTCTAAATTGGGAAGGAGAATAAAACTAAAAAAGTGGGGGTTAAAATGTGGACGTAATCTCTCTCCCCCCCCCCCTCACCCCCCACAGGAGCCCCACAGAGTGTACCCCTCCATCCCCGCTAACCAGCGGAGGCCCCTTAAGGTGCTGTCCCTGTTTGATGGCATTGCCACTGGTGAGTGCTCACATTTCTCATGGCTTTGGCTTTATTTGCTCTCCTGCCTAACAGTAACGGTTATCGGGTTGAGTCCCTGGTGGGCCTCAAGCTTCCTAACCTAAATGGCTAGCTTTAGTGTGTGTGTGCGCGTGCGTGCGTGCGTGCGTGCATGTGTGCGTGCGTGTGTGTGTGTGTGCGTGTATTGTGTTGGGCAGTAGCAAAGATACTAGCATAACTACATTTCCTAATAGCATGGTGATAGTTGTAATCAGATCAGGAATTTCAATAAAGTGATATGGCACATGAACCTGTGGCATATTGTCAATTATACAACAATGAGATCCAAACGAGTAACGCTATTGGCCGAGACGCACTCCACCAGTGCTGGTATTTAGCATAACCGCACTGCCAGTGCGTAGACACGTTCTATAGAGCGTTGCCTAGGAAGCATAAACAAGAACGATAGCAACAGCAACAAGGCGCTAGCAAATCCGAAATAAAGAATGAGTTAATCAAAAGTTATTGTTTGAATATTTTTTAATTACTTACTAAACGTTTATGTTAACATTGTTGTATAAAAGCAATAGATCACTCGAGTTTCGTGCGTTATTGGATATAATCACTGCTGAGAGTACTTCGCAACTCAATCTGCTGTCTCGTTGCTGCAACGTCACAGCAGTGATTATATTTCCAATAACGCACTCCCTCTCGTGATCTATTGCTTAAATGTGATATTGTCTTCATGTTGTGGACAACTAAATGAGACACCGTATTTTCCATGCTAATTTTGTATTGTGAATAAGCACCTTTTGTAATTTATCTGCGTGCATACATGTGCGCACACACACATGCAGGTCTTATACATACTCACATGTAGGTGCATGCTGTACATTTTTTATGTTAAATATTAAGGTTTTTCACTGATTGCCTGTACTGACTAATTCTGAATCAATATGGTGGCTATGGAACAGCTCCATCATGTTGATCAGTCCCTAGAGACAACTGGCAAAATTACATTGCATTTTCTACATTATGTTTTCGAACAAACAAGTTCACATTTTTCCTACCAATTTCTTTTACTGCCAGTTGTTGTTTTTTTTCCTCTTCAAAACGTGGCCTCAGAGTTTCATCAAATAACATTTGGTGTGAAGTAGCTTCAATGTAGGGAGCTACTTTTGCCATGTAGCTTGTAGCGTAGCTAGCTATGTTTCTCTGAGACGTAGCTTTGATGTAACTCAGCTTTGTTTTTTGTATGGTAACTGATAGCTTAGCTTGATGCATTTTCCAAGTATCTTGCCCAACACTGTATGTATTAATGTGACTGCATGGTGTAAATGTGTGTATCTTTGTGCATACATGTGTATTCATAGAGTTTATATGTACGCAGGAATATATTGTATGTGTATGTTTGTATGTATGTATGTATGTATGTATGTATGTATGTGTATGTGCGACATGTATTGATGTGTATGTATGGTATGCATTTGTGTATATATCAGTGTGTATGTATTTATCTAAGTTATGTGGTTTATCCTACATTTGCCTGCCAGGTTACCTGGTTCTGCGTGACCTGGGCTTCAAGGTGGACAGATACATTGCCTCAGAGATCTGTGAGGACTCCATCGCTGTGGGGATGATCAAACATGAGGGCAAAATTGAGCATGTCAATGATGTGCGGAGCATAACCAGAAAGCACGTACGTCCGCCATTCTATCATGGATAAAGTTGCCGAATGCATCTGACTGTGATAAAGTCCCATCTCTATGCTGTTCCTCTGATGTAAAAGCCTGTAACTTCACTGTTTTCATCTGTGCTCCAGATTGCTGAATGGGGCCCCTTTGACCTCCTGATTGGTGGGAGTCCATGCAATGATCTCTCTATGGTGAATCCAGCACGGAAGGGCCTTTTTGGTACAAAAACTCAAATTTCTTTCACCATGGCAATTTACAAACCTTTGTATCTTTTATTTGTACAGGATGCTTGTTAAAGCATTAAAAGTTAACTCTTAGAATATTCAAAACCTCAAGATTACTTAAGGATTTTGATTTTGCAACCAAAAAGAGAGGGTAGTATTGAAGTTAATCTTAGATTACACGTGATCTTGTGCACCAAACTAGAGGGTGTCAAAATTACATCAGACAATTTAATAAGGTGATAATTTTTATTCTTAAGGTTGTGATCAGGGTTAACCCCACAGGTATAAAAGTGTACAACACGCAGAAGAATTCCAGTGTATGTGAAAACAAGATGCAGTGCTGCCACCTGCAGGTGATAGGTCACATTACCACTCTGTTTGCTCAATGGCCTCTACACTCCCACCCACCCAGCCTCCAGTCCTGTTGCACAAACTCCACACCAGCATTGAAAACCTCTCAATGACCTGGTCTTGTGTTTCTGCTGTCATAATGTGAGAGAAATAGCCTTTGTGGTGTTTATGATGTTAAAGAAGTTTTGGGGTGTGTCGGTGTAACAAAGACCCTAATCCAGAATCAGATATTCCAAGGAGTCTTGACCAACCCATAACTGATCCTAAACAAACATCTTAAACTGATCTAGGATCAGTGTGACAGGGCACTCCCACTCTGTTGAACACAGAGCAGGCTTTCAAGGTTATTTGGACAGAGACCATTGAACAGGAGATACAGAGTGCCGTATTATCTTATGTGGAATTATCCTCCCGCCACTAGAGGGCACAGGCAGGCTGTTCTTTGAATACTACCGAATGCTGACCATGATGAGGCCGAAGGAGGATGATCCCCGGCCCTTTTTCTGGCTGTTTGAGAATGTGGTCGCCATGGGCACCCGCGACAAGGCTGACATCTGCCGCTTTCTGGAGGTGAGGGAGCGGCTCGCGTGTCACCAGAGTGTAATGTTGAGTTATTCATCTGCGAGTTAATTCACTAACACAATACAGAACTCTCAGTTGAGTTCCACACAGATGGAATTGTGCATTGTTGGGTTTCTGGATGTTGAACTGTTGTATATTGTTGAGTTGTTTAATGTTGAGTTATTGTGTGTTCATAAGTTGTTTAATGTTGAGCTTTTGTGTATTGCTGGGTTGTTTAATGTGGAGTTATGCCATGTTGGCTTGTTTAATGTTGAGTTATTGTGTATTGCTGGGTTGTTTAATGTTGAGTTATTGTGTATTGTTCGGTTGCTTATTGTTGAGCTGTTGTGTAGTGCTGGGTGGTATAATGTTAAGGTATTGGGTTGTCTTATTGGGTTGTTCAATGTTGAGTTATTGTGCATTGTTGGGTTGCTAAGGCGCTCAAAGGGTTGTGTGTTTTGTGTTTACAGTGTAACCCGGTTCTGATAGATGCTGTGAAAGTGAGCCCAGCCCACAGAGCTCGGTACTTCTGGGGTAACCTGCCTGGGATGAACAGGTACAACGCTCACCCTACTTTTACAGTATACACACACAATACACTCACACACACACACACATACGCAATAAAAAAAATAATTACATACTGTATCTGTATATATACATATTGAAATATATACAATCATATTATATATATATATATATATATATATATATATATATATATATATATATATATATATATATATACAGTTGAAGTCAGAAGTTTACATACACTTATTGAAGTCATTAAAACAAATTTTTAACCACTCTACAGACTGCCTTCACACCTGACTCCCAGGTAAAGGGAGGGTTGAAAATGGGCAGATCTCGGACCTCAAGGACCGTGATTTGAATACCAGGGCTATAATGTCTCTGCATTTGAATGGATCTCTATGGGAATTGGAGGGTGAGACTAGATTTAGCTGTAAATTATGCTGAAACAGTATGGAATACTTGCTAAAATGGCTGTAAGTCATCATGGGTCTGAGGTATCAAACAAGCCACAAACCATCACTCTGCTGCCAGATATGCAGTAGATATGGATGGATCACTTTCAGCGTTGTTTTTCCTGATAAATTGTCCTATTGAACTCTATGGTAAAATAAGTAAGAAGTGGATAAGAAAAATAAGAAGTGAATGGAGAGCGACAAATACCCTATTCTGGATTATCACCCCAGTGGAGCACAGAGTAACTAACAAACATATTTCACCACCATTTGGACTCATATCATGACCAGGTAACTACACAACCCAAAGTTCTACCAAAGTTCAGTTGTACTTTAAGGGTACCCATAGAGTTCAATAGGAAAATAAGTCTGGAGAAACAACTCTTAAAGTGATCCATCCATATCTACCGCATATCTGGCAGCAGAGTGATGGTTTGAGGCTTGTTTGATACCTCAGACCCTTGATGACTTACAGCCATTTAGCCAACCATGTGTTCCATACTATTCCCATGTAATTTACAGCTTAATCAAGTCCCACCCCCCAATTCCCATAGAGATTAATTCAAATGCAGAGAGATATAGTATGGCTTGTAAGAGTACCTGAAAAAAAGGTATAAAGAGTCTTTTAGTGTTTTGCACCAATCATTGGTTGTGTTATTAGTTTTGCATGTGCTAAAAGGTTTTGCACCTGCTAAAGGTCTTAGTAAATCAAGCCCATGATGTGTTATCTTGTCAATCATGTTAATGTCTGCAGACCTCAGCTGAGCCACTCAAGTTTTAGTTTTTTGTTGACTGACAGCAAGCCACAAATAATTTAACCAATCTCTCTCCCCCCTCCTCTAGGCCCCTTGCTACATCCCTCACTGATTTTTGCAACCTTCAGGACTGCCTTGAGATCGGGCGAAAAGCTAAGGTTAAAGCCACATTACCCTTGCTCTCCTTTAAATCTTTTAATGTAACACCTCCACCCTCACTGCGCTCTACATCTTCTCATTATCATAACTCCACCCTCACAGCACTCTAAATCTGCTCATTATTATAACTCCACCCTCCACTGCACTCTACACCTGCTCAGTATCATAACTCCACCCTCACAGCGCTCTAAATCTGTTCATTATTATAACTCCACCCTCCACTGCACTCTACACCTGCTCAGTATCATAACTCCACCCTCACAGCGCTCTAAATCTGTTCATTATCATAACTCCACCCTCCACTGCACTCTACACCTGCTCAGTATCATAACTCCACCCTCACAGCGCTCTAAATCTGTTCATTATTATACCTCCACCCTCCACTGCACTCTACACCTGCTCAGTATCATAACTCCACCCTCACAGCACTCTAAATCTACTCATTATTATAACTCCACCCTCCACTGCACTCTACACCTGCTCAGTATCATAACTCCACCCTCACAGCGCTCTAAATCTGTTCATTATCATAACTCCACCCTCACAGCGCTCTAAATCTGCTCATTATCAGAACTACACCCTCACAGCGCTCTAAATCTGCTCATTATTATAACTCCACCCTCCACTGCACTCTACACCTGCTCAGTATCATAACTCCACCCTCACAGCGCTCTAAATCTGTTCATTATTATAACTCCACCCTCCACTGCACTCTACACCTGCTCAGTATCATAACTCCACCCTCACAGCACTCTAAATCTGCTCATTATTATAACTCCACCCTCCACTGCACTCTACACCTACTCAGTATCATAACTCCACCCTCACAGCGCTCTAAATCTGTTCATTATCATAACTCCACCCTCACAGCACTCTAAATCTGCTCATTATCAGAACTCCACCCTCACAGCGCTCTAAATCTGCTCATTATCATAACTCCACCCTCACAGCACTCTAAATCTGCTCATTATCATAACTCCACCCTCGCAGCGCTATATACCTGCTCATTATCATAACTCCACCCTCACAGCGCTGTAAATTTGCTCATTATCATAACTCCATTATCATCAAACAAACGCCTTCTGATAATCATATCCCTTGTCAGAGGAACATCCAGGCCTAAGTAGTCTTTTTGGTGTTAGCCTGAAAGTCCATATTTAAGCATCCAAACACCTCCCATGTGTTACATTCAAAGCTTCAGTTTATGCAGGGAGGCGGTACACAGTCCCAACAGTACAGACACATAAAATTCCGGCACTCTTTTATCCCAGAATCCATTGGAATGCTTAAATTAATGCGAGGTCCAACAACGTGATTTCAATTTGATGGGGTGGGGTTTAATCGGGGAGATATTTACAAGGACGTAATATCTGTATGTTTCGTGTGGATGTATCTGTCCTTCATGTTTTTCACGATGTGAAACTGCTGCTTTAAGATGCAAGAAAAATTTCAGTGTAATCAGACAACATAGTATTATTGTATCATATCGTATTTGGAGTAATGTCTCATTATGGGCTGATAGTTGTGACTCGATTAATAGCAATAATTATTATTACGTCTTGGCAATGGTAGTGTAACCATATGAAATTTGCATCCACTTTAATACTCGACACTTCTTTTTTTTTTCTGTGACATGCGGCTTATGCCAGAACTTTTCCACCAAACAATATAGCCTCTACCTCCATTACATTACATTACAGGCACTCTTATCCAGAGCACAACTTCCTATTACATCTTATTTCATTTATCCATTCATACAACTGGATATATACTGAAGCAAGTCAGGTTAAGTACCTTGCTCAAGGGTACAACCGCAGTGTCCTACCTGGGAATCAAACCTGCAACCTTTCGGTTACAAATCCAGTTACTTAACCATTATACTACACTACACCTTAACAAGCATAACATAACAAGGGTCTCGATTTTACACTCCGAGACGTTTTCTCTCATTTATGGTTAATTGTGGGAGTTAACAGGGCGGGATAGTAGGCTAGTGCACATACGCAAAATTTCGCAAAAGTTGATTGTGAGAAAATTCCGAGTGTACGGACGGTTTCATAAATCAGGATATTTTTGAGCGTACACAGTTTTCTCCTTTGGTGCGTACGTAACCTTTTTAGTGTAGAACCTGCGGAAAGTTTTAGAAATGAGGCCCCTTAATCGCTGCTGATATTTTTAATCATGTATTTCTTTGTTCATTTAAATAATGAATTTTATGTTTCATTTTACCCCCGGCAGTTTGAGAAAGTGCGCACCATCACCACTAAATCCAACTCCATCCGACAGGGGAAGTCCGAGACTCTCCCCGTCACAATGAACGGGAAGGACGACTATCTGTGGTGCACAGAGATAGAGAGGTGAGAGGCACAGAGTACAGAATAATGCAGTGTACTGTGCACAATAAATCACAGCCTCTGGTATCAGAATGAACACTAAAGATTATACATTTGATTAGATTCTAAAACCAATAATGAGAATAAGTCAATTAGAAATACCTGTAAAAAGTATAGGAGCACTTGATTTTATTTTTTACTTGACAAGGTAATTGAGGACACATTCTAATTTATTGTAACTGGCTTGAATACGTTTAGCTTTAATATTATTGATTCAACCTTTGTCATTATCATACATTATTATGTATGGTGTTTTTTAACTAATATATTGAGAGTGAACCCAGCAGGTGGGGTACTGTAGTGAGTTATGTAATGACGTTTTTATTAAAGCCCATTCTATGATACTGACTTATTACATTTTGTCCTCTACTGCTCTTACCCCTCAGGATTTTCGGCTTTCCCAAACATTACACCGATGTGAACAACATGGGGCGGGGCCAGCGTCAGAAGGTTCTTGGGCGCTCCTGGAGTGTCCCTGTGATCCGACACCTGTTTGCCCCTCTGAAGGACTACTTCGCCTGCGAATAAGGGAGGACAACCTCACCCCCAAACCTTCCCCTGTCCCCCAGTCGGATGCTAGGCAATAGCAGCGCTAATAATGATTTGGTGGAACGTAGCCTCGCTTAGCAGCCATATGTCAGGCCTGTCTTGCATTTGTATGTTGACAACCATGCACATAACTGAGATTAGTGCGCACGGAATCGCCTGTTATCCGCTTGTCCCTTTCTCAATGAGATCCATCTCCTGGGTCTTGATTGGGCAGGCGACCCACTGCTTTTAATTGCTCAGCCCTTTGTGCATACATTATCTCAGTTTAGGTCTCTGTCATCTCCACGCACGCTAACAGGCCTTATGTATGGCAGTTAAGCAAGGCTGCGTCGAGGGGGGGGGGGATTAGGCAACGAAAATAAATCCCCTCCCCTTCTGCCTTTTGAAATTAAATTAATGAATTAAATTAAACTACTCACAAAGTCTCACAGGCACTCGGGGTCACACAAAAAAAAAAAAAAACTTTTTTAAACATACTTTTTAAATGTAATTTTATTGACTCAGTACATTTTAAATAGCTGATAATTCCCTTGTTTAATGTGTTGATGGGCTCTCACAGCCTCTCACTGACACATTGTCGTGTTGCAGCAGAAATGGCTGCATGGTTTTTAAACAGGAGAAGTTTGTTCTCTGCTGCCTACCTCACTGCAATCACGTAGCCTCCTCAGTATCTGTCTGATGAGCTTTCTTTTCACTTTAATCTGTATTTATAATTTAATTAATGCAAATCGATCCTGTACAAGCTGGAATTTCTTTGTCATTGTTTTATTTGTGTTTTAAAGGCGTGGCATTATCATATGAACAACATTGTCTTGTTAACACCACATGTAGCTGGTTTTTGAATGTTATATATATTTCTACATGCGAAGGGAACTCAAAGGCTCTCAAATATGGGAAATGACCTCAAATGGAATTAATTTGATTTCCATTACTGTTTACTGTTATTGTAGCGTTTGCCTTTGTCAGACAGGGAGAAAGCAGAGAGGGTAAGGGATCACAGCTCAAACAGTGCCATGGAGGAGACCCCCAAACGTGAGGGGGGGCTTATAAACGGTTTGAGAGTTGGCCACTTTACAGGCTGTGAAACATCTCACCATTATGGGTACATTCTAAGGTTTCTATACCACGTGTAGCGGCCCTTTTTCCGTGCAGTTCAGGAACGGGCCTCTTGCTATCTGTATGTTTTACAGTGGTATGCACTGCCTCCTCTCAGGACGAACATTTATTTCTGTAACATTTGCATTTCCCATCTGACCCCATTACCTACAGCACCCTCATCCTTTTTATGCTTCACTGAGTGTACGTGGTTTTACTAATTTCATTAAGGATTTTAAACCAAAGTGCTGCTGGGTGGAGAATCAGAGGCCTTTTTACACAGAGAACTTGTTCCTGTAACAGTCGAGTCTTCACTGTTGAATTGCCAGGTCGTGTTCTCTCATATTTGGACAGGCAGTTATGCAACTTAACTGATTTTGGTGCTTAAAACAGCTGAGTCTGCTCATGCTGTCATATGTCAATATCTCGATCAGATTGTTGAAGAAATTGTTGCGTTTTTAAGTGTGTAATCTCACAAACAGATGCATGAAACTTAAATTAAGTAGATGTAAGAGAAGCCATTAAATAGCTGTAGGAAAGGCTGTCTATGCACTATTCATCAAAAAAGCATAAAATTCAGAATACATTCAGATTTATTTTTATCCTTACGTTGCAACATGTATAGTTGTACTTACACAGAAAAAAAGACAAAAATGTGAAAAAGATTTCCAGTGCAGCAGCAGTGAGTGGGAAGTTTGTCACCTCTGCAAGGTGAACAGCCTTTTCCTACAGTGCTGGCATAATGACCATCAGCGAGTATACCATGCAATTACAGAGCAAATGCTCACTCAGAACACAACCTCACTATCTTTTAAACTGTGAGAAAACTGTCTCAGAAAGCAGTGTTTTTTTTAACTATTTTTTACCTTACCTTTGTGACACAAAAAGTATTTTCAAGCTGTAAGAGTCATCTGTAATACTTTTAGATACCCAGAAGGCATGGATTTTCAGGACTGAACAGAAATGCCTGCCATGCTAAAGCCAGGACATTTTTGTAACATTTTTAAGACTGTTTGAATTATCCCAGGATGTATTTAATATTATTAATTTAGCATAATTTCTGTCAGGACAAATCACGTATTCAAATGACACGTTTTTACGGATGTGCTGTATAATTATTCTGCTTTGACACTGAATGGATCTGCTTTAGTTACTAATCGGGACCACGGCCATCTCCCCCACTAAACAGGAGATGACCAGAAACCCCCCCCCGTACCAAAGCAGATCCAAACAACAGGTGGAAGCTGGGGTGGTGGAGGGTGATAGCGAATTCTTCTTAACACAGAAGCCGCAGAGCAAACATAGGGCAGCGTAGCAGTGAGCAGCACAGGGAGGACTGATTATTGCTTTCCTGACAGAACTTGCTATGCGTACTTCGTTTGTGACGCTCATTAATCTTGACTCATACAGAACTAAAGCTTTTTCAGTATACCTGCAATGCTGTTAGTTCACCTGCAACAATGTCAGTGCACCTGCAATGCTGTTAGTTCACCTGCAACAATGTTAGTGCACCTGTGATGCTGTTAGTTCACCTGCAACAATGTTAGTGCACCTGTGATGCTGTTAGTTCACCTGCAACAATGATAGTTTACCTGCAACAATGTTAGTTTGCCTGCAATGCAGTTAGTTTACCTATAATGCTGTTAGCTTACCTGAAATGCTGTTATGTTACCTGAAATTCTGTTAAGTGCAGTGTGAGCCTATGTGATCTAGTTGTCTACATTACACAGCACTACAGTGGTCTGTGATAGAAAGAGATATCCATTCATAGCTCTCAAGCCCTCATTCTTGTGGTTGTATGCTTTTTTTTCTTTTTTTGTGTGAAAAAGGTTCCATGTTGTTAACTCATAACATTCTTTGCCAAACGAAGCTCATCTGTGTACTGTCCTCTACTTGCCTGTGTGGAGTTTAGCACACAGTACGCGCTAGGCCTTTTAGAAAAGAACAAATGTATTTTTACTGATTTTTGTTTTTCTTTTACATCAATACCTCAAGTTTTTATTAAAGAGTCTATGAAGATTCACTGGTGCTATGTTTTTATAAGACCTCATAGAGTTAGGCTTTTGTACTTATTTTATAATGTCTTAGCTTTTTCACTCTTGTCTGTGCAAGGCGATTGGATGACTTTTGTGGCAAAGTGTTCTGATTGGTTGTTCAGCTCAAAGTAATTGTGTATTGAGGTTTCCTTATAAATGGAGGGGAAGCCCCATTATAACCATTGACTGACTGATGTGTGTTTAATGTTATGGCTAATAAATTGTCATAATTTTATTGAAGTGTCCTGTGATGGTGGCATTCTTTCTAAATCCACAGCTTTTTGTACTGTTTTCTACATGATGCACGATTAGCGCATTTGAGAGTGTTTTTGGTCTACTGCCTGGCCTAACAACCAGTGAGCACATTATCTGTCATGTACAATATAGTAGTCCACACTTGATTGATTGGCATGTATATCGAGTTTTGATAACTCTTGGTTCAAAAGCTAAGGACTTTCAGAAGAGGCAATAACTTGGAGCGTTTCATCTTCAATGTTGGGGAGACCCATGAAGCTGAAAACTTTCAGCTTCCTGTGTTAATACAGAGCCGAGTATCTGTTGTTTCAAAAAATGCATCTGTGGCTCCACTCTGCTTTGTCACAAAGGGTATCTTCCCTGGTGATGCTCTACCAGGCCTGGTACAGAGAGTACAGAGCCAAAACTACTAAAATTGTGTCACTGTCCAAATACTTCTGGACTGCTCTGTACATGTGTTAGTGATAATTAAAATACTAGGTTTAAGACCGTTTTGTCCCCATACCCTGAGCCTTACAGCTGAAACACCTCCAGTTTGAGTCTGGGCTCTGTCACTGGCCAACCATCACTGCAATTTTAACTACAAAGTTTAACTCTGCCCACAGTGCATACATTTGTAAAGTAACAAATTAAATTACTAATTTAATTTGCTACATCTAAAAATACACTTCAGTCTCTCATCATTTCTACTGCCTAACAGCAACATAGTTTGTTAGATAAAAAATGGCTAAATGTGTGTAAAAATGTGACTATGACATCATAGTCTTGTTGCAGTCATATGATGAAGCTTGTGTAAATGTACGTGTGTGACTGAAACTGAGGAAACTGTCTTTCCTTCTCTCCCCCTCCTCTCTCTCTCCTCTCTTCTCCACTTTTCCCTCCCTTTTTGAGGTCTGATTTTGGTCATGCACAGTTTGCCGTATTGGTATCAGAATAACTCTTTGCATAAGGTCTTGGTGGACATTGACATTGATATAGTTGCTAGGCTATATCGTCTATAGCCGCACCCCAGTATCAGAGCAGGAGAAACATTAGACTCTCCAGTTTATTGGCAGCAGGGCAGTCATCATGCAGCTGGCACTGGATTGGGGGTGGGTCCTGAGGGCCAAAGGGGGGGACACACAGTTGGCATTGGTGTGTGGGTGGGCCTGATGGTCAGACCCACCATTAGCATTAGTTTAGGGGCTGGGTCTGAGAGGCAGGGGGTGGTCCTACCATCTTTCTCCTTATTTAGTTGGGTAGGCCTCTTCATGGCCTCCAGGGCCCAGATACTTTTCTTGGGAATGCCTAAGAATAGAATGAAGAAAGCAGGCAGATAAATAAGTAAGAGAGTGGAAGGGAGTGTTGAAGGGCCAGTTGGAGCTATCAATCAAATAGAATTAGAACAGGGTAGGGGTGGTGGAGCGTTGTCATAGTAATACACTGTCCTCTTCTCATACCTGGGAAAGTAAACAATCTCTCTTTTTCTCTCTCTTTCTCATACATACACTACCGGTCAAAAGTTTTAGTACACTTTACTCGTGTTTTAGTTTTAAGTGTAATTTTAAGCAGTTTGTAAGTAACATTTGGAACGTGTTGCAGGCATCAAATTCAGAATTAGCGTATATTTACAAAAGTCAATAAAGTTGATAAGGTAAAACATAAAATATCTTTTCTTTGTACTGTTTTCAATTAAATATACGTAAAAGAGAATTTGCAAATTTGCACTGCTTTCTGCTTTTATGTGCATTTTGCATACTGTACCAACTTTTTTGGAATTGGGGATTTAGATTTTTTTTTTGTAAAATTAAAGGTGTTTATTTCATTTTTTAACTCTGATTGCTTGGGAATGGTGAGTGTATTAAAACTTTTGACCAGTAGTGTACACACACACACACACACACACACACACACAAACACAAAAATACACTCACACATTCACAAACATGCATGAGCATTCAAATGAAACTGAACTACAGACCCAGTAGATACTTAGCACCTTATTTATAACAGTAAACGTCTGTCTCCCTACTGCTGAAGCTAAAACATTCCAATTTGATGCATCTTCTAAAACCTATTTAAGGAGAATGACCAAGTACAGTGCTGTAGCTGTGGACATTCTGCACCATAAATTAACATCACAAACTCCTGTTTCCAGCAATAACCTCCAGTAGTTAAAGACATACTGAACTTTGTTAGAACATAATATTGTTTTATATCGATTTAGCTGTAAATTACATGAGAACAGTATGGAAACACATGGTTGGCTGAATGGCTCTAATTCATCAAGTGTCTGACGTATCAAACAAGCCTTAAATCATCACTCTGCTGCCAGAAATACAGTAGATATGGATGGATAACTTGAAGGGTTTCTTCTCCTGACTTATTTTTCCAGAGAGTTCAATAGGAAAATTTGTCAGCAGAAACAACCCTTAAAGTGATCCATCCATATCTACTGCATATCTGGCAGCAGAGTGATGGTTTGAGGCTTGTTTGATACCTCAGACCCTTGACTTGTAGCCATTTTACCAATCATCTATTCCATACTGTTCCAGCATAATTTACAGCTAAATCTAGTCTCACCCTCCAATTCGCATAGAGATCCATTCAAATTCAGAGACGTTATAGTATCGCTTGTAAGAGTACCAGAAAAGAAGATATCAAGAGTCGTTTGATGTTGTTGGGTCACAGACATCAGGAAAAAACAGTGCATGCAAAGGATATGCGAGCAAATATTAAAAATGCAAAGGCACAGTCAACTTAGTGTGTGTAAACCTCTGACCCACTGGAATTGTGATATAGTGAATTAAAAGTGAAATTATCTGTGTAAACAATTGTTGGAAAAATAACTTGTGTCATGCACAAAGTAAATGTCCTAACTGACTTGCCAACACTATAGTTTGCTAACATGAAATCTGTGGAGTGGTTAAAAATGAGTTTTAATGACTTCAACCTAAGTGTATGTAAACTTCCGACTTCAACTGTACCTGGCCGCGATATGAGTCGTAATATTGACGCTCATCCTCATGACTTGCTCCAGTGGTCAGCAACTGGCCAACGGAGAATGGCGTTTTTTCTCTCCCCATTCACTCCTATTGCATGGCGAAACGGTTCTCAAAAGCACACTTTTAGCACATAAACGTATGCAAACAATGCGGATTATGCCTATATATACAGTATGTCATGGTTTTGACCCTGTTTCCCCTTGCGGTCGTTCTCTTTGGTGGCCACGCGAGGGCGCTGCCCTTTTGGTAGATGCTTGCTCCGCCCTGCTGAGTTGTCGGATCTTTTGTTAGCGTTTACACCTGTTGCTTGTCACCTGGAGAGGGGTATATAAGCCTACCGTTTTCTACGTTCGGGGCTTCGACATTGATGATTGTTAATTGTTTGTACTGTGGTGGTTTTTGTTGGCTGTGAGTTCTCGTACCGTTTTTGGCTACTCGCCTATTGTTATCGTCTCTTAGTTGAGGCAGGGCTTATTTCTTGCTGGCTTGGTGGTTGGTTATCTCGTAGGAGTTTGGGACCGTTAATCTCTGCTCTATTTTTGCCTTTATTTGTGCGTTTCCTCCGTGTATGGAGTTTTGGGCGATTGTGTTCAGAACAGTAGTTCTGCTCGCCTTTCGGCACATATCTTCCCATTGGGAGATCAGGCGTTTCGCTTCTACTTAGTCATTTGCTCGTAGAAGTATAGAGCAGCAGCTCTTTGTTCCATTTTCGCCTGTTTGGTTTTCTGAGAGACCTGGCGTTTTGCTTCTACTCAATTCCGTTTTACTGTGAGCCAGTAAGTAGCCGTGGTACGTTTATTCCCTGTTGTCCTTCTCGTGGACTACGTTCCCCTTTGTTGTGACTCAGGGTTTTTATTTATATTGAGGCTTCGTGCTATTATGTTTGCGTAGGTCTTTGTTACAGCAGTCCTGTTCGCCTTTTTACCTGCGAGACGATTGTTGCGAGCTGTTGTTCGGTATCGTTCTCCGGGTGTGTTGTCTCCTTATGTGGAGCCTGGGCGATGCTGTGGACGTGCTTGTGTTTGACTGCGTGTTTTTAATAATAGCCTCGGAACGTTAGCTCTCTGTTCCATTTCGCCTCGTTACATTTTTTCCATTAGGCAGAGGCTAGGGCGGTTGTTTTATATTCTAGCTCGCGTTAGTCTGTGGATAGTAAGTTATGGGACGACGGTACTTCGTCGGCTCACCTGTAAACTGTTTCTCTCTCTTGGGAGATCGGGTGTTTACCCTCTTGGTTTTATTCATTGGACTGCGAGCCTTTTTATATCGCCAGGGAACGTTAAATCTCTGTTCCTGTTCGCCTCGTTACATTTCCCCTTATTTAGAGGCAGGGCTTGTTTTTGTGTTTGTGCTTGTCAGTCAGATAGCCTATCGTTTCTGTGCAGCTGTCCTTTCGTCTTTTGTGCTTGTTCTCCGGGTATGGAGTTTTGGGCTATTCCGTTCAGAACTTAGTTCTGTTTGCCCTTCGGTGCTATTTGTCTCAGTGAGACCGGACGATGTTGTGGACACGTTTGCGTATGACTGCGAGTCTCATACTATGCCTTGGAACATTTATTACCTGTTCCTTTGCCTCATTTCATTCCTCCTGTCTTAGAGGTTAGGGCGTGGCTGTTTTAAGCTTGGTCATTTTTTGCTGGTAAGGTTATGGGACTGCGGTTCTCCGTCGGCTCGCCTGTAAAATGTTTCTTCCCCCTGGGAGATCGGGCGTTTACCCTCCTTTAGGTTCCGCATATGACTTAGTTCTAGCTTATGGAATTAGCCACTTTACATCTGTTCTTTTGCCTCTTATTAAATTATTCCATTCTTTATTTGTGTACTGTATTCATTTGTGCATTTTCGCTACTCGCCCGTTTATTGTGTCTCGTTACCGAGACAGGGCGTTATTATGTCTGGCTGTTCAGATTCCTGTCCTAGCGCTCTACCTTGCGTTGTGACAGTTAGCCGGTTAGTAGCGTCTGTTATGGTGTTCGTTTGTTCGTTGTCTTGTCTCCTCCCTTATCTGCGGGTATCCCGCCTTAGTGGCCTAAAGGCTTTATGAATCCCCTTGCTGCGTTTGGCTCCTCCTTCCTCACACGTCACACCCCTTTACACAGTACCAGTCAAAAGTTTGGACACACCTACTCGTAGAAAGTTTTTTTTCCGTTATTTTTACTGTTTTCCACATTTTAGAATAGTAAAGACATCAACACTATCAGATAACACAAAGATAAATGCAAAGACCCCAAAAAAAGTGTAAAACAAATAAAAAACGTCTTATATTTTAGATTATTCAAAGTAGCCACCCTTTGCCTTGATAACAGCTTTGCACATTCTACCTGGAAATAAGGTATCAAGAGTCTTTCGATATCCTTTTATACAGAGTCATGATGGCATCACCTGTTTACCTGTGGAATACCTGTTTACCACAGAAGTTGGTTGAGAGAATGGCAAGAATGTGCAAAGCCGTTATCAAGGCAAAGGGTGGCCACTTTGAAGAATCTAAAATATAACACTTTTTTTGATTTGTTTGCATAATTTAATGTTTTATCTCATTGTTTTAATGACTTTACTATTCTAAAATGTGGAAAACAGTAAAAAAAACTTTAAAAAACCTATGAGTAGGTGTGTCCAAACTTTTGACTGGTACTGTAAATCGATATCCAGAACGTTTGAAAAAATGTTTGAAAAGCTAAAAAGCTCCATTCATGATATTTTACACTTTTTCCAAACAAAGGTTTGGAAGAAGATCCGGCCGTTAGCTTATTAACTTCCTTGTTTCATTCCTGCGCCCGTAACGGTCCCATCCACTTCCTGAAGTGTACGTTAGTAAAGAAACCGAGCAGCAAAGAAGTTCACAACAGTTGCTAGTTCTCAGAAAATAGTTCTTCAAAATCACATCAATCAAAATTTTTTGGTTCTGGATGTCGTTATTTCATATATCGGCATAATCCGAGTTGTTTGCATTTTGTTTATTTGCTAAAAGTGTGCTTTTGAGACCTGTTTCACCATGCAATGGGAGTGAATGGAGAGAGAAAAAAAACGTCATTCTCCATTGGCTAGTTGCTGACCACTGGAGCAAGTCATGAAGATGAGTGTGAATATTACGACTCATATCGGGGCCAGGTAACTATACAACATTATGTTCTAACAAAGTTCAGTATGCCTTTAAGGAGCAGAGAGGAAGTAAGGGAAACAGGAGCTGAGTATCTGGCAGGTCTATAGAATCCGTATCCATACTCAAGCCCGCCGTGTACTGCAGACTGATTGTACAGACTGATTTAACACTCCTATTGCGGCAGTAGCAATAACAATAAGGTTGTCCTCAAGAGGAACAAGCACAATCAGTCTCCAATCTGAAGGTTCAGATTTGGGCAAAGAGGGCCTTGAGCTCATAATGCAATACGCCGTCAAAATGAGAATGTCTGTGTGCACCCCCATCAACCCCAGGCTATCACTGAGACGATAGCTAATACCTAAAAACAGTGCAATCAGCCACCACAACGCTGTAAATCTAGAGCCTATGGACAAAGTAGACCCTGGGGAGTGGTGCGCTGATGCCAGTTTAATCTGAGATTTAAGACTCTCCACAGGTTACAAAGTGTACGGCTTTATCCCTTTACCGCCTGGGAGTTTACTGTTTACTAACTGAAGTGCACACAGAGTCTGCTACAGGCATAAGTTGTTTAACTACAAATTGAATTAAGTTTCTACATGCTTGCAAGTCTATCCAATGTGTTCTGAACTGTATATATCATAGTCATATTTTTATTCTTATCTTATTCTCTGTTATTTCTATTATTACTATTATAAAACCCCAGTTCTGCCTCTTAGCTGGCCAGTGGGCCAGGGTAGGGTTTGCACCGTTGGCAATTTTTTTTTTTGCACCCAGCAACAACTTACTTTTAAAACATTGCCCCCATACTCAACTATAATCTCAATTCTACTTTACAATCTTTAAGGGGAATTCCACTGAAAAATGATATTTGATTTGTAGAAAAGTAGCTCTCCTCCTGATTAAAATGAGCTCTCAGCCAACATTCTACCTGTAGTGAGAGCAGAGATATAGCCCCAAACTATTGCACATGTACCAGGTCAGCGCGCTTACAGTTTATGGTCGATGTCAGACAACGCCAGTCACAGATTGCCACACCCACTGAATAACGGTACAACCGGGGGCTGGCCTGGGCATTTTACTGGCTGCTAGTCCTGCAGCGTCTCTTCGAGAGAGGCCACGTTACTCGCTGGCAAATGAGTCACTAATGTAACAGTTTTACTGAAAAAATACCACCATTAGCTGGAGTCTCCAGAAAAACGGGGAAATACGGCCATTAATTTAGGAAAACACAGCCCTTCATTTATCTACTTTGTTTTGGTATCGTGAAAACATATTAACTAGCCTCGCCAGAAGTCTGCAACACTTAGCTACCTACGTATGGTAACTACCACAATGCCAACTGAAATGGAAATGTTTACTGCAATGAGTGGTACCGAGGCACAGTTTCCTGCTGAAACAGTCCCGGATTGGCAGCGTGTTCAGCTCTGGATCCAGCCATGTATTTGGGCTCAAAACAGAAAGCTTTCCACCTACGACAAAATCTAGTAATATATTAAAAACATTGCAGTTTTCGAAATGCCAAAAAAACTGATGTGTGGCTTAGCTACTGCATGGCAAACAGATTTTAAAACCTGCATTTGCACCTTTCTTTAATGCCAAGAAGCTGTGGCTAACAACAGCTAATGCACTAGCCCAGAAAATGACATCATTAACATTGCTTCTGTAATGGAATGCTCAAAGTGAAACCATTCGATTATGGTCAGCTCTCTAATGTTAGTCTACTTTTCATGGTCATGGATCATAATGTAGTTGGCATGGTTCCTTACCGGGTGATTCAATAAGGCAGAGGAAGACCGGAGTTGTATCATTTGTCCACTCTGTAACCGCATAAGGACAGCACTCATGTCCTCTTTGGTTTATTTTGCCAAAATATCTTTAGGAAACAACTTGTCAATGTAATTTTCTGACATTATAATAAAATAGCATTGATAGCTAGCTTGATCTACGATGTGTCCCTACTCAGAACAGTAACAGACGCAGCATTGTACTACAAGAAAAGTTGGTTTTTTTATGTTTGATTGCTCAGACACGTTGTGGCACATATAGGCTACACATACAGTGCAGTACACAAGCACACT
>CM056380.1:89620835-89930835 GCA_029718625.1 Synaphobranchus kaupii
GGGGTTTTCTTATCTTGAATACAGTCTAACACAGACCATGGACAGATGGGCAGAACAGAGGGTGCTGTGGGATAGTTGCTCAGCTGAGCTGGAACGCTATCAGCTGTACTATGTGTTTGTTTGGTGTTTGGGGTGAAAATAAAAGTCAGAGGTCCTGTGTTGTGTTCTGTAGGTACCCACATCTTTCCAGCAGCAGTGAAAGGGAGGGTCCAGGAGAGGGGCAGGCACTGCAGCCACCAGGCCAGCTAGGCTGTGAGAGAGAGAGAGAGAGAGAGAGAGAGGAGAGAGAGAGAGGAGAGAGAGAGAGAGAGAGAGAGAGGAGAGAGAGAGAGAGAGAGAGAGAGGAGAGAGAGAGAGGAGAGAGAGAGAGGAGAGAGAGAGAGAGAGAGAGAGAGAGAGAGAGAGAAGAGAGAGAGAGAGAGAGAGAGAGAGAGAGGAGAGAGAGGAGAGGAGAGAGAGCGAGAGAGAGAGAGATTGAATTACTTCAATTAGTCCTAAATGTACTAAAGAAAATGCTAATTTCTCAGTCAAAAGTCAGTCCACATATCTTGGACAAAAAGATGACAAAAGGTGATATATGCTGGGGTGTAACTTTAGCCAGAATATAAGGGGCCAAAACAGATCTGCGTTCTGACTGTCTGGATTAGAGATTAGAACAACCTCATTGTTACCAGTTGTCTGGGTCTTAACCACACAAATCTATGGTGACCCAAGTTGTGGCCCCAGGGTAAGAATAACACGTGATCTCCCCTTCTACGGAAAGAAGTCCGGGAGAGTATGGCGCCATGATACGCGCTGGCGCCACTAGGGGATGTTATGAGGCATGGTACACATCCGAGCTTATGCCACAGGAAGGCGCCAGCTGCGTTCACCACTTTTTTCTGGTTACAAAGAGCAGTTCGAGCTCAGCGAAGGCGCCCCCTACTGGCCTTTTTTTTTTTTTTTTGGCACAAACAGTTTTAGTCGGGTTACACCTTTTCGCCACTCGCCAAAATAAACTACCCCAGCATCACATCGTTCGAAAAATCGATGAAGTGTTAGTCCGAGGGCATGACGGGTCGTTTTTTTCGGCAAGTTACAGAGAGTATGTGAAACGTTTTTCTTTTCACCTTAAAATATTCCATGGCTCAACTGCTCTCTCTGTCGGCACAATGAGTTGTTTTATGCAAATTACATATGTCACTTCCGCTCTTTTTCCTACGCCATTTTGGACAGATCAGATTCTGGGACAGGGTGTATTGTCTGTGGAAAAAGAAAAATACTGGTGATTTCGAAATAATTACATTGTAGGCAGATTTTTTCAGCTAGTTGTTTCTGGCCCGTTATAGAATATTTTCAATAACGTTACCCTGCAGCAGCAAGGACTATGATCTCCCCCATTATTAGTTTATATGAAAGATAGCGAGCGAATGAGTTGCTGATGTACTTCATCGCCGGCAGCCAAAAAAGAGCGAACAGTGAGCATAGACTGGGTTGCTCTTTCGGGCTGGTGTGTCATCTACATCTTGTCATCGGCTCATCCTGGTAGTCCAGTGAGTAAGGGGAGTGAATACAGTCATCGGCCACGGTTGGCTTCTTACGGAGTGTCTAACCGACCAAGCTCCCTCAGCCAGGTAAATATGCCCAGCGTTGCAATCAGTAACGTTAGCAAAGGACCACACTCACATTTATTCCGACAAATATTTCTCCCTGTATTAGTCTGTGCGTTCGGCCAGTAACGTTACATTGGGGTCGTTGCTGCATCTTAGATCCTGTCCGCAGTTTCTCTTGTGTTCCTAACGTTAGCTATCTAAGGTTACTGTTATCTAGCTAGCTAACGTCAGTACATTGTACTGATTGGTTCTGTACTTAATTAGCTAACGTTATATGATTTAATTGTACAACGTTATCTGTATGTTTGTGCTCTAGCTGGCTAGCTAACCACGGTTCTACAGTTGTCACTAACGTAGTGATAGTTCGAATAGCTTAACTAATTAGCTAGCTAACGTTAGCCAACTAACTAGAAACTGCATGTAGCTGTTGTGTTAGCTAGCGAGCAAGGAACAATCTAACTACTAGCTTGCTAGCTAGCTATAGACTGCCTAGAATGCATATCAGCCACATTAGTTTCGTTAGTTACAGTAAAGTTCTCACATCAATGAATGTTCAGAATTGGTATCATTGCCCGCTTTTACAGCAGACGCTAAGTTACCCAAGCTAGCCTAGCCGAGTCAGCCTGCTAATACATTAACTACTGGCAGTAACTAAACTGTAAGCTGTTGCTGTGTTGTGACTAGCTTCCCTGCGAACAGGTAACGTATGTGTGTGTGGTGATTTAATGCCCTCCACTTTGATACGTTAGAACCTGGCAGCAAGCTGCCTTGGATTAAAGTAACTGTCCTTAGTGAGGGAAACACGCACGAGAACACTGTCGGACAAAATACCAGTCACATCTATTCAACCAGTGAAAATGGATTCATAGTAATAATGATATTGGGACGGGTGTCGGTAGACTGGCCTCTTTGGCTTTGCCTGGATTGGGTGAATTGTTTAGCGTTAAAAATGTCCCGACCAACAGCCACTTCCCACACGATTCCACCTGTGAGCCTAGCCTGTACGTTGTTTGGCGCAGAAGCAGCCAAAGCAACCCCACTGACTGCGGACATTATCTGGCTTCGCTGATTCAGTAGGAGGCGCCATTCCGTGGGCACATGGAGAAACTCAAATCTTGCATGACCCTCTGTAGCGCCATCTACCAGTTATAGGAGAAAGGCAGAATGAATGCCCGTACCGTGCTGTACTATACCACAAAGACAATCCCTGGCAGCCAATGGAAGCGTTGGGAGTCCACAGCTATGTGCATCCTAGGACAACACGGTGAAAGTGCTGGGGTTTGGCCCTCTAAGCAGGGCAGTTGACTCATATTAGGGGGGCACCCATCGCCATGATACTTTCTTACCCTTGCAAATTAACAATCCAGCTAACTGTGTACCTGTGCTGTTAATAGCACATGGTGTAAGCCAAGCCTGCTCTCACTGTGAGTGCTACTGATGATATAAGATCTAAGCTTGCTGTTGCTTGTAAGTAATGTGCTGTTGATGGTGTATGATAGGACTCACTTTAAATAATGCGCTGTTGATGGTATATAGTGTAAGGGTGTGGAGCGAAGGTGTTATATTTGGCTGTGGGGTTGCGGTGTGATGTTTTGTGTGTGAGGTAGGGCTGGGCGATATAGTGCAAAGATAATTATCGAATGCAATAATGGCCAGGTGTTGCTTTTCTTTTAGTCTTTTTTTTAAGCTGTGGGTAGATCAGCTATATTCTATTCTAAATACTATTATAAACTATAACAAACAGACAGGAAAACACAGGGAACTAGTGCCATGAGGTCCTAGATTAGAATATCAATCAAGGTGGAGTCTGAAGAGGTGTGTCTTCAGGCCATGACGGAACGCAGGCAGGGTTAGAGTAGAACGTAGGGGAATGGGAAGTTAATTCCACCACTGAGGAGCCAGGGTGGAAAAGCTCCGCAGTCGGGACGAGGGAGAGCCGTTGATACGGAGGGGGGGGAAGTGCGAGTCGACCTGCTGTAGAAGAGCGAATTGGTCGAGCAGGAACATAGTTCTGGATTAAGTCTTGCAGGTAGGCGGGGGCCTGTCCTATTGGCTGCAGTGTAGGCCAGGGTCAGAACTTTGAACCTGATCCTGGCTGCAACTGGCAGCCAGTGGAGTGACCTCAGCAGGGGGGTTACATGGGAAAATTTCGGGAGGTTGAACACAAGCCGGACAGCTGCATTCTGGATCAGTTGAAGAGGCAGAAATGGCGCAGGCCGGTAGGCTTGCGAGCAGGGAGTTGCAGTAGTCCAGGCGTGAGGTGACTATGGTCTGGACAAGAAGCTGGGTGGAGTAGGTGGTCAGGTACGGTCGAATCCTCCTGATGTTGTACAGAAGGAACCTGCAGGGACCGTGCCGTCGCCCTGATGTGTTCTTTGAAGTCCAGCCGGTCGTCCAGGACCACCCCCATGTTCCTTGCAGAGCGGGGAGGCAGCCATCACGGTCCCTTCAACGGTGATGGAGAGGTCATGTAGTGGGGAGGTCTTGTATGGCATGAAGAGGAGCTCTGTCTTGTCAAAGTTGAGCTTCAGGTGATGGGTAGCCATCCACTCAGAGATGTCAGTCAGACAAGCATATATTAACCTGTGGGGTAGAGGGAGGGAAAGAGAGGAAGAGTTGAGTATCATCAGCATAGCTATGGGTATGAGAAGCCATGTGAATTAATTACTGAACCAAGAGACTTAGTATAAATAGAGAACAGCAGAGGACCCAGTACAGATCCCTGCGGGACTCCTGTAGACAGGGGATGGAGTGCAGAAACGGAACCCTTCCAGGAGACTTGGTAGGATCTATCAGTGAGATACGATACAAACCAAGAGAGGGCAGTCCCAGAAATGCCCATCTCAGCGAGTGTGGAGATCAGGAGTTTGTGGTTGACCGTGTCGAACGCCGCAGACAGGTCGAGGAGAATTAGAACAGAGGAGAGGGAGGAGGCTCTAGCAGTGGCGAGTGCCTCTGTCACGGCCAGGAGAGCAGTTTCAGTGGAAGGGCCGGTTCTGAAGCCGGACTGATGTGGGTCAAGCAGGTTGTTCTGGTGGAGAAAAACAGACAGTTGGTTAAGGACAGCACGTTCAAGAGTTTTGGACAGGAAGGGCAAGAGAAATACAGGATGGTAGTTCTTGACATCAGAGGGGTCCAAGCTAGGTTTTTTAAGGAGTGGGGTTACAAAGGCAGCAGGAACATGGCCACAGATTAGGGAGGTGTTGATAATGGAGGACAGATATGGAAGGAGCTCAGCGGATATAGACTAGAGGACTGCTGAAGGTATGGGGTCCAGCGGAAAGGTGGTTGCGCAATGGCGCGTCACCAGCTGGAGCACATCTGCGTCCTCCAGAATCTTGAAGGACGACAGTGTGACGATGGGTTCGGTATGGGGGATGTGGGGTGTCACCGGATGCATGAAGGAGTTCCGGATCGTGGCCACCTTCCCCTCAAAGTGGGTCAGGAAGTCATCTGCAGAGAGGGAGGAGGGTGAAGGGGGAGGAGGGGGGATGAGCAGGGAGGAGAAGGTGGAAAAGAGTTTACGTGGATTAGATACACATGCATTA
This sequence comes from Synaphobranchus kaupii, assembly GCA_029718625.1. NCBI lineage: Eukaryota > Metazoa > Chordata > Actinopteri > Anguilliformes > Synaphobranchidae > Synaphobranchus > Synaphobranchus kaupii. The sequence goes on from CM056380.1 coordinate 89,625,976, forward strand.
ATTTTAGACTGGAAAGTCTAAAATTGGGGACAGTACCCCACATGGTGGTGACGGCTGTTATTGCATTTGATAATTATCGTTGCAACCTATCGCCCAGCCGTAGTGTTGGGTTGTTTGGGTGTGGGCTGGTATTCAGTTCTTCGGTTTTGAGGTGGTTTTGTGATGTTTTGTGTCCGAGGTGGTTGTGATGTGTAAGGTGGTGGTTTGTTTGGGTGTAAGGTTGTATTGGGTTGGTTTGGGTGTGATGGGGTATTGTTTTGTTTGGTTTGTGGGGTGGTGTTGGGTTGTTTGGGTGTGGGGTGGGGTTGGTTGTTTGGGTGCGAGGTGCAGTTTGGTTGTTTGGGTGGATGTGATGCTGGGTTGTTTTGGTTGTAGAATGGGGTTGGGTTGTTTGTCTGTAGTGTGGGTGGTTTAATGTTTCTCTCTTTCTCTTCCTGTTTGGGGGCAGAAAGCATGTTTCAGCTTCCGGTGAATAACCTGAGCAGCTTGCGCAAAGCCAGGAAGAATGTGAAGAAAGTGCTGGGGGATATTGGGTTGGAGTACTGCAGGGACCACATCCAGGTAAGATTCCCGTCTCACTGAGCCTGGGCTAGAGGCTCATAGGTTCCAATCCTGGGGAAGACATAACTGGACTACATTCAACAAGCTCTATGCCATATGAGCAGCACGGTTCGGTTCGCAGAGGTGGGAAGCTGTTAGGTTGTTGTAGAGCCCATTTGGGGTAGCCTAGGCCCTAAAATAAGTTATTTGTGATTTTTAATCTTCTCAATGGCCTAACATGAAAGAGACATGATTCACCCGAGACAAAGCTTTTAAAGTTAGCAGGTCACTAAAGTTTGATGCGTGCTGTTTTAATGTGTTGGGGATTACTGTGTCTGTCATTTGTCCCAGTTTCTGTGTTTGATCAGGATTTTTTAAATTCTCATACTCAGGATTTCAAAGAGTTTGTTCCCAATGAGTTCTACCTGAAGAACACCAGCTGGGAAGATGTGTGCATGTGGGAGCCGTCGCCCACGAAGCCACAGGTGAGACGCGAACGGCCTCTATCGATGTGTTCTCTGTTTTAGGACTGTTTCGCTGTGTTTTCGGACTCTGTTTTTAAATTTGTTTCTGCATGTTTCAGGACTACCGCTCCAAGCCCTTCTGCTGTACCGGCTGCTCCTTCTCTTCCAGGTTCTTTTCGGCCTACCATAGCCACTTCCGCAATGTGCACAGCGATGACTATGAGAGCCACATCCTGCTCAACTGCCCCTACTGCACCTACAACGGCCACAAGGAGGCCCTGGAGAAGCATATGAAGCTATTCCACACGACTAACAATGTGGTGAGGCAGGGCGTGGTCAGGCAGGGTGTGGCCGGTGCCCTGAAGGACATGGGCGTCGGCCGCAAGCCCCGTCCTCTGGAGGGGACGGAGCAAGCCGTGTACTATTGCAAGAAGTGCACGTACCGTGATCCGCTGTACAACGTCGTGCGCAAGCACATCTACCGCGAGCACTTCCAGCACGTGGCCACGCCCTACGTTGCCAGGGGCCCCACTGACAGGTCCGTCAATGGAGGGGCGGGGCCAGCAGGGGGCTCGGGGCGGGCTGACGCCCTGCATTGCAAGCGCTGTCTGTTTGTCCCACGAACACTGGAGGCGCTGGTACAGCATGTGATCGAGGACCACGAGCGCATCGGCTACCAGGTCACCGCGATGATTGGACACGCCAACGTTGCCCGCACCATGCCTCAGGCGCTCCTTTCGGCCAAAACCTCTGCTGTGGTGGCAGGGGGGGGCGGGGCAGAAGGGCTTATCGGCAGCCGTGCGCACTCTGACGCCGCAGCAGCTGAGCCGTTTGGTGCCGGTGGGGGCAGGGCTTAAGCCCGGCCTGTTCGCGCTGAAGGGTGGGGGGCTGCAGTCCCTCGCCTCCACTCCCCCACAGGTACGCATCACGTTGCCCGGGACCACGCCCGGGTCCGTCCCGCTCCAGTCCCTCACCGCTAAGCAGCTCTCTCTGGCGGACGGGGGGTGCTGGAGCACGGCTCGGCCTGGGAGCCTCTTCATCCTCCTTGTTCTCCGTTTCCTCGCTGTCCTCCCGGGTGCAGCCCAAGAGGGCAGGGGGCCCGGCAGTCAACACCTCTCACACACAGAAGTGGAAGATCTGCACCATCTGCAACGAGCTGTTCCCGGAGAACGTGTACAGCGCGCACTTCGAGAAGGAGCACAAGGCGCAGAAGGTGCGGGCGGTCGCCAGCTACATCATGAAAATCCACAACTTCACCAGCAAGTGTCTGTACTGCAACCGCTACCTGCCCAGCGACACGCTGCTCAACCACATGCTGATCCACGGCCTGGCCTGTCCCCACTGCCTCTCCACCTTCAATGACGTGGAGCGGCTGGTGGCGCACACCCGCCAGCTCCACCCGGGCGAGGCCGTGGGCTCCCGCACCGACTCCCCGCTGACCTTCGACCTCACCCTGCAGCACGGCGACCCCAAGAACGTGCAGCTGGTGGTCACCACTTACTGCAACAGCGTGCGCGACTCTCCCCAGGACTTGGCTGCCTTCCACGCCCAGAACAGCGCCACACTGGACAGGAAGGTGCCCCCAAAAGGGGCAGAGGGCCAGGATGACAGGGGCACACCCAAAAGCACCCAGCGTGCTGCCGTGTCCCAAAAGAAGGACGTGGGCAAGACGCTGTGCCCGCTCTGCTTCTCCATCCTCAAGGGGCCCATCTCGGACTCGCTGGCCCAGCACCTGCGGGTGCGGCACCAGGTCATCCAGACTGTGCACCCCGTGGAGAAGAAGCTGACTTATAAGTGCATCCACTGCCTGGGCGTGTACACCAGCAACATGACGGCCTCCACCATCACCCTGCACCTGGTGCATTGCCGGGGGGTGGGCAGGGCTCCCAACGGCCCGGACATGCCTTCGCTCGCCACCCCGCTAGCATCTGGTACCTCACTCAAACACGAGCGCGACCCCCTCGACCTGGCCGCGGCCAAGAGGCGGAGGACCGAGGAACACGGAGGCTGCGGGAGCCCTGTTGCCAGGGAGTTGGCGGACGTAACCCTGGCGCTGGACCCCCAGGGGCGGGAAGGGGGATCGTACGAAGAGCGCAAGGCCTTCCTCACGCGTTACTTTCACCAGCAGCCGTACCCGTCGCTGCAGGAGGTGGAGAAGCTTGCCTCCTCACTCTGGCTGTGGAAGTCAGACATCGCCAGCCACTTTGCCAACCGTCGGCGCACCTGCACGCAGGACTGTGGTGCCCGGAAGCCCGCCGTGCTGCTCGGCTTCAACATGCGCCAACTCAGCCGCCTGCAGCACAGCATGAGCTTCCACCCTGTCTACCTCTACCGTGACCGTGACCGTGGTGAGGGCAAGGACCAGCCCCGCCTGCCTGCCCTGAGCCAGCAGAGGGAGCCCAAGCCCAGAGAGCCTGTCGGAGGCAGTGCAGCAGTGCATTCTGGGAATTGCACAGAGCCCATTACCCTGGACACAGAGAGTGGGTCCGAGGAGGAGGAGGAGGAGGAGAAGGAGGTGGAGAAAGAGGTGGAGAAAGAGGTGGAGAAAGAGGTGGAGAAGGAGGTGGAGAAGGAGGTGGAGAAGGAGGTGGTGGAGGAGGAGGTGGAGAGTGGAGGGGTTGACTCCAGAGACAGCAGGACTTGTGTAGGAGACCTGTCAGAGGCAGGAGGGGGAGACAGAGGAGGGGAGGAGACAGAGCAGATGAAGGCCTCCAGGACTGTGGACAGCCTGGGTTCGGAGGGGACCCCGTGCCAGGGGGGGTGAGAACGGATACGGACCGGAGGGGACAGAGGGCGGTGCCAGTTGGGTTGCTGTGCCAGACGGGGTGGATTTGGGTGTGCGGAAGTCCACAGATGGAGCAACAGAGCCGCTAACCGCCCCGCTCAGTGGACAAGTGGGTTTGAGTGGCCAACAGACGTGAGACACGCATTCACATGCGTGACAGACCTCGAACCCAGGGCTGGTGGCCGACATGGTGGCCAAGGGGAAGGAGAGAGTTGACAGCTGTCCCTTATTGGTCAGCCCGTAGGGTCATCCTGGAAGTCACAGCACAGTCGGGCTGTGTTCTACTACCTTCCAGTGGCCAAACTGGAGCTAACATGGTAAAGAAAATCTAAATATTTCTCTCACCCAGTGGGTGAGAAACTATGCTGAAGATAGATGCAACGATGGTACAGAAAGCTGTGCCTTCAGTTTTATTTTACATTTTCAGATATTTACTTGATAAAATGTTTATTCTACCACAAGATTGTGGCAAAGGTACTCGCTAAAGGTTATGTTTTTGAACAAACAAAAAAAAAACAAAAGAACACATGAAATCCTCTAAAATTTTCATATAGTCATGCACAATGATGTATATATTTGTAGTCTTTCAGAAATTTGAAGAGACATGGCTTTTACTGGCTGTATTCCCTATATTTGCGCTTCTGTGCACACATTGGTTCTCATGAGTAAACAGTGCTGTGAGTCTTGTCTATTTTGTTTGATTTATTTTTATTTTTTTAAACAAAACTACAGTATGTTACAAAAATGATTGATCAACATGCATACACCTGCAGTTTAAACAACCATAATGCCTTTATTTTGGCTTTGGTTTGTTGTTTTTGTGGGTCTTGAAAGATGGCGGTCTGTAAGTTTTCTGTAGCAGTCATTCCCAAAATCGGTCCCGAAGACCCACTGTGTATGCTGGTGTTTGTTAAAATTGTTTGATTGAAGCTGTAGTCCATCATTTTTTCATGTTAAAAGTCATATTTGATACCTTTTTTTCACGCTGGCATTTTTGTAGCAATATCCATTCAATGTATTTGCTATGGAGCTTGTGTTTACAAAGACAAAAAAATTTTTTGTCTTCCATTTGTGAATCACGTGACTTTTGGCACTATTTTTTCACAAATGTGCAGAAGATTTTCTACCAAACAACCACCATGTCCACCACAACTGAAAAATCACGGATTACCACTTTAAGACGTATTTAAATTATACTGTAATTTGTAAATGGAACCCTTTTGATTTTGAACTATTCATTTTCCACAAATGGTTTAGTTTCAGTGACCACTTTTTCAGCAATTAGGATCCAACTGATTTCACATGCCAGTTTTTAACTGAATCAATTAAAAACATCATCTTTCCAAGACAATCATGTGCCATTATCAGCATTCACAGTGGGTCCCCCGGACTGAGTTTGTGAACCACTGTTCTGCAGCATAGTCTGTGATGTGCTTGATCCAGGAATGTTTTGACCTGACCATATGGGTCTAATCCAGAGGTCTGTAGCACTTAGTCTAAACCAGCTTTGACATGATCGTAACGGAGTGCTGCAACTTACCAAATATTTAAACTTAAAAAATATATATTTAAAACCTGCTCTTAACGTTTTGAACATTGGTCAATAATATGACACCATAATATGTATGTACATGATGATAACTTGTGATATTTTAATTAAAATTTTCCTTTCTCCATTTAAGCACTTCTGAACAATAAAAGGTGTTATGCATTGCCTTGCTCTTCCCATCAGATATCCTTAGTGTTTTTAACCATGCTGAACAGAAACCAATGAGCACCATTTACACTGAAACACAGCGTGAGTCAACTTCCTTCACTGACCTTTTTAAAAGAAACCTCTTTCACCTGTATTCGTAACAAACTTCTTGTTTTGGTTGGTAATGTTCTTTTTTTTTAAATGTAAACAGACCTGCAGGAGTGTTTTAAGCTGTTACTTACCTCCTAAAGAGTTAAAAGTATTTCAAACATGTATTTAACCCATGTCTGGAATTCAGACACACAGCACCTCACCAGCACCGTGCACTGATGTGTACTAATCCGTAAATTTAAATCTTATGGTGGGAAAGCTCTAAATGTGTAACCCCATATCAAGGTCTTCTAGAGTAGAGAGTGATTTATTATATGTCCAAATAGTCCTGTAGGCAGAACGTTTGCCTTTAATTGAATATTGGTTGAGTATTCTGGGGGCAACTGTAACAGGGGGCAATTGCAACACCATAGAATTGCACCAATCTGAAACAAGCTAGAGCTGAGATCTCACTCTGCACATGTGCATTGATGTTCCCCCTCTGTCCGGCCAAAGAACAACTGCTGCCCCATTTTCTGCTCCTTTTTAAAAAAAATTTTTTACATTTTTTTGCAAAGACTGGTTTTTGTTAAAAATTGGTTTTGTTACAATTGATCCCTGTTACAGTTGTCCCCAGAATACTACATTTCCCACAAAAAAAATGTAGGGAAATTTTGAATTTGTATTTTCTTTGTCTTTAGCTCTGTCCTGACACTTCCTTGCAATTTACCCGTGACTCTCAAGCCGTGTTTTTAAAGGGAAGGTTCACTTTGGGTTTTAAAAAATATTATTTCAGTTTTAGTGCACGTGTTTTAGTGTTTAGTTTTTGATTGGCTCAGACAGTTTTTGTGCTATGAAAGGTATTTTATTTAGCAGAGTTTCTGAAGATCCCCTGAACATGCTAACTACACTAACCACCACAAGATGGCGCTCAAGTTATTGTACTGTGCTTCAAAAATTGAATTTAGGATGTATGTGCGAAGTTCCCTGAATAATAATAGTTCGACGTAATTACTCTTATAGAATAAAATATATTAGAATGTAGTGCTGTTATAAATGCTAAATCTGCTTTCAAACATTTTACGAAATTAATAAAATCAAGGAAATTATTTTATTATAATTAATATAATTATAGGTTTGCAAGTATGACAAAGTACGTAGCCTACAAAATATTAAAACTTAAATTATAGAAATATTTCACATCTTCAATAAGCGAAATACTTGTGCTGTAAAATTATAATTTATTCTACTGATACTGCCGCCGTCCTGCCCTCCACACATTTATTTACAGTAAATTACTTCAAATTTACTGTAAGTAAATGTGTCTCAATGTAAACATGAAAGTATAAAATGATCCTTTAAACTTAACATCAGTAACGCTGTTATATAAACGTCTCTTAGTTTTACGGTTTGTAGCCTATACACAGATCAGCCACAACATTAAAACCACTGACAGGTGAAGTGAATAACATTGATTATCTCGTCGTTCTTTTGGTTCTGTACTCTAGCACTTTGAGTTTGAAAGGATACAATGTAGTTGAAGTGCAGACTGTCAGCTTTAATTTGAGTGTATTTTCATCCATATCGGATGAACCGTTTAGAAATTATTGAACCTTTTGTACATAGTCCCCCCTAATTTTGGGCTTCAAAAAATATTGGACAGTTTAACATAATGTAGAATAAAGTAATCATTTTTAATATTTGGTCGCATCTTTGCATGCCATGACTTCCTGATGTCTGTGACCCAACAATATCAAAAGACTCTTGATACATTATTTTCTGGTACTCTTACAAGCGATACTACAACGTCTCTGCATTTGAATGGATCTTTATGGGAATTGGGGGCTGGGACTAGATTTAGCTGTAAATTATGCTGAAACAGTATGGAATACATGGTTGGTAAAATGGCTGTAAGTCATCAAGGGTCTGAGGTATCAAACGAGCCTCAAACCATCACTGCTGCCAGGTATGCAGTAGATATGAATGGATCACTTTAAGGGTTGTTTCTCCTGACAAATTTTCCTATTGAACTCTCTGGAAAAATAAGTCAGGAGAAGAAACCCTTCAAGTTATCCATCCATATCTACTGTATTTCTGGCAGCAGAGTGATGATTTAAGGCTTGTTTGATACGTCAGACACTTGATGAATTAGAGCCATTCAGCCAGAGATAATCAATGTTATTCACTTCACCTGTCAGTGGTTTTAATGTTCTGGCTGATCGGTGTATACGGTGCAGGCATTACTACTGATGAGGGTATAAAGTGACTGTCGCGTTGGAAGTTGTCGGGTGCGCCCTTTTTGGAAACGAGGCTATGGTTATGATCGGGTTGCCAGTTTTAAAATGAGCTTTTAATGTAGATCATTTGAAAGCAGGCTACTGTACGAGTGCATCCCCGAAGGAAGACGCGCAACAAGCGCACAGCGAAAGGTCTGAAGACATCAGAACTAGACAGACTAGACTCTGAGATTGATTACATTCGCGGTGTGGGGGCGTATCAGCGAGGACTAGTGCTGAGAAATATCGGGGTCCTGCAAGTGAAAGATGAGCAAAAACCACAGAGGGCTAAGCAGCCAAACTCTGAGCACCATGGAGGTGAAGAGCAAGGTGCGTACACTGAAAAAGATAATACCCTAACCGAGTTTGTAGTGTACATATTTGGAAATTGAAGACTTTATTCGCTAAGTGGATAATAGTTGGATGCAAATACAGAACAGAGGTTCCAATGGTATTGTAATGATTTATTCTCCGACGACTGAAAATGTCACCTCATATGCGGCAGGTCGTTGAATAAGAAATTTGTAGATAGTGAAAACCTTTGTAACGTTAATTCGGTCAAAAGTGAAATGGGGAGTAAAGGCCAATCCTGCGCAAAAGTATGTTAAGCTAAAGGGTTGTTCACCACTCTGGCCTATTTGTCACCCCTTCGATAAGCGACGGTTTTAAGTGTCCTGCGCGATTACATTAAAGACATGTTGCATGTACCTAACGCTGCGAAATTGGCATGTATTTTTTTCTGTAAGGGGGAAACTGCTTATCAGTTTCTGCTTAACAGTAAATCAGTTAAATCCAAAATTATGTACACTTAGCCTATATCATATATTTTTGTTTAAATGGAAGAAACATCAAGATCAGATAGGCTTGCTGTAGTAGTAGTAGTAGTAGTAGTAGTCGGCTAGTAACAATAATAATAATAGGCCTAGCCTACATCCCAAATGTATCAAATGTGCTTAAATCAGTATTTTTCAACATTTGACCCTCGGTACTGGAACAAAAAAAGTTAAATTGAACATGGAACATAGGCTACAGCCTAACAGTTTTGAGCAGGTAGCTAGCACAAACAAAAAAAAATGCATCTTTCATTAATTGTGATTGTTTTAAGAATCAAAATAATTCACGGGCAGTAATTAATTTTAGCATGAATACCAAGCAGGCTTAAGTGAAAAATCATGTAAGGTTACAAACTTTAAAAAAGCTGAAAAATATTAGTTAAAAACTACCATTACGTGAAAGGAAAAAAATGTCGCAATATCGATGAACATATAGGATAGGCTTAAGTTCGTTTACGCAGAACAAATAACACGTTAGGTTGTAGGCTATTCTTGCATAATCGCGCGCATATTTCTAATTACGTGTCATGACAGGCGCGGTATGCTTTGGGAAAAAAGTTCATTTGTTTGTGTATACAGTGCACCTTGTGCTGGCACCAGGCTGGTACATGTAATAGTGCCAGTAAATTGGCCTTAGCCAGGCTGATGTCGTTTTCCCGGGGTGTGTATGTTTATCATAACCGGATCTACTATTGTACGTATACGCATGGGATTTAAAATCTGTGAAAATAATATGATATTTACCAACCATCTTTAAATTAGCCGTATTAAAGTGCTGTGAATAGGCCTAGGCTACTTCTGCATTGATTCCTTCCACGAGACCCATGTTCGTGTAGGCTATTTATCAAAAGTAGACGTAACATGTATCAAAAAGAAACATGTATCAAACATATTTTTCTTTCCTCCCAGGACCTTTGAGACCGAGGATTGTGCGGCACATAATACGTTTTACCAATACTATTTCTCACTACAGTTTTCCATAACATGCAAGCCCGGAGTATACTATAACTAGTCAATATGGAGTTAAAATGTAAAATATCAGTACTTGGATATCTATATTCTAAAAGTAGCTACCGTACCTACTGTAGTCTGAACTATTTGTTTATTTATTTTCCCATGTGACTTGCATAACTTGCATTTTTCATATCATTTGTAAATACAAGGAGTGCCTCTGAAAAGCACTCTGAGAATCCCAAGGTAAGTATCTGCTGACTTCAGTAGCAACAGCCAGATTTGATAAGGTTTGTGCACATGTAAATGTTTTTTGCAGACACAAACAACAATTTTGACAAATTAAATCTGTAAAAGTATTGATTTCCTGGAGCTAACACATGGGGGGACCATTCACATGTCCAGCGTGTAGTGCACCCCTGCTATCCTAGAAGGGCCACAGTGAGTCCAGACTTTTGTTGTAGCCCAGCATGAGAACAAATTATGCTCTCTCCAACTCTTCTATACTGAGCAATGTGTAGGGATGGGAATTGTTAGATTTTATTGATACCGATGCCATTATCAATTCCTTTATCGATTCCTTAAATATTATTTGCTCCCAGGCTATTAAAAAACCAAATATTACTATTGGGTGGTAATCTAAAATGGATTCAATGACATCATATTTATAAAGTATAAAGCATTTGTTTTTCATTCATATTTCTTCTTCATATCATGGAAAATATTTATCTACTATATTTATGCCTGCACAAGTGGCAGAGCATCCAATAAAACAGTCAGAATTGTATAATTCTGTAAATTGAAATGGCATTATAAATGGTCTTGACCCTAGAAATCTCAGTAATTTTATACCCATATACAATTTACCATTGCTGGCCAAGGTACTTGAACATGTTATATCAACCCAGCTCCAACATTATCTGGAATCTAATACCTTGCTAGAACCCTTCCAGTCTGGGTTCAGAGCTTGGCATAGCTGTGAAACCACTCTAGTCAGAGTCAGTAATGACATACTCATGGCAGCAGACTCACGGTTTGCTACTATTCTCCTACTGCTGGATCTAAATGCTGCATTCAACACAGTAAATATATTACTGCGCAGAATGGAAAACATCATTGGCATCTCTGGCACTGCTCACCAGTGGTTTGAATCATACCTCACCAACAGATTTGAGTTTGTTAGCTCAGGCCTCTGTAAGTCCAGCCCTCCACCTGTCACACAGGGTGTTCCACAGGGCTGTATTCTTGGTCCTCCGGTATTTTGTATAAACATGCTCCCCCTTGGTCATATTATCCATAGTTTTGGACTCAATTAGCATTTTTATGCAGACAACACCCAAATGTAAATCAGGACCAAATGCAGCAGCTCTGCTGAGGTCTCTGAATTCACTGCTTACCTGGAAGCCATCAAAACCTGGATGCAGCAGTTTTCTAAAACTGAACTGTGAGAAAACTGAGCTTATAGTAATCATGACTAAAGACATTCTTCATAATGCTCATACAATCTCCATAACCCTAGGTGATGACACTCTGCATAACTCTCCCATAGTGAGAAATCAAGGTGTTATGTTTGACTCATCTCTCAGGTACCAAGCCCACATTAATCATATAAAGAAAGTGTCATTTTCCATCTTCATTATATCTTATATCTTCTGTATATTCAATCATTCCTGTCCCTCTCTGATGCTGAAAAGTTTGTTCTTGCCTTTGTCACATCATACCTTGACTACTGCAACTCATTTCTCACTGGTGGTCCTTCCAACCTTCTCTCACAATTATAAATGGTCCAAATTGCTGCTGCCAGAGTCTTCACCCTAACAACCAGCAAAGAGTACATAACCCCGGTTCTGTGCACCCTTCACTGGCTCCCCATTAAAGCCAGGATTGATTTTAAGGTCCTCCTCTTGACCTACAAAACCCTTCACAATCTTGCCCCAGACTACATCCGCCAACTCCTCCATCGCTATACCCCGCCCGCTCCCTATGTTCTTCTGATTCTGACAAACTCATCGTCCCTTCTACCAATCTCCGCTCAATGACCGCACCTTCTGCTCTGTGGCCCCCTGGCTCTGGAATACCCTGCGGAGGTTAGGTCTGCTGACTCCCTACATACCTTTAAGGTGAAACTAAAAAGACATTTGTTTAAATGGGCCTATAATGCAGACTAAACTTTTCTAACTTGCTCTAGGTAGTCTTTCAAATTTGTCTTAACCTGGGGGGCATTTCACAAAGCAGGATTACTGAGTTAGATGGATACACTGAGTAAAACTTGAAATCCTACCAAATCTGGAACATGGACTGAAGTAAAAAGAGCTGTTCCAGCTTTTACTTAGTGCAGTTATCCAGCTAACTCAGTAATCCTACTTTGTAGTATACCCCCCAGCTCCAATTATTCTTTCTCCCTTTCATTATGACTAAAGTAACACGTGTCACATTTCTGTATATTTCTTCTTGTTCCATTTAAATTTAGATTTGCTTATGTTTATTTATTCATTCTATTTTTTATTTTACTGTATTTACAGTGCTATACAGTGCTTTGAGCATGGGAAAAGCACTTTATAAGTAAAATGTATTATTATTATTATTATTATGAAGGTCAAGTGCAGGGGTCAGCAACCCTACTCCTGGAGAGCCACAGGTCTGCTGGTTCTTGTTTTTTTCTTTAAAATCAGCAACCAATTCAGACCCAAGTAAGAAATAAGGTGAGGTGAGTTAACTGTGTTTAATTGATCCAATAAGTTTTGTGGCTCAACATGGCCATGGTTGTGGACCCCTGGTTAAGTTGTTCTACTAGATGGATTTCAGATTGACTTCAGCAATATTTGAAATGCAAATCTTTTGCAAAATGACATGTTTGAATTGGGAACTGTATTGATAAGCACAAAGCATGTTCTCTTCCCTTGCCCCTGCAGTTTGGAGCAGAGTACCGGCGGTTCTCCCTGGAGCGGTCAAAGCCCGGTCGATTTGAAGAGTTCTATGGTCTCCTTCAGCAAGTGCACTGCATTCCCAATGTGGAGCTGTTGGTGGGCTACGCCGACATCCACGGTGACCTACTGCCCATCAACAATGATGACAATTACAACAAGGCCATCTCCACAGCCAGCCCACTGCTGAGGGTATTCCTACAGAGAAGAGGTGAGTCCAGGGTGAATATGCGGTTTGGGGCTGATGGGGGCAGAGCTCGGAGGAGGAAGGGAATGGAAAGGGGGTAAGGGGGAAGGTGTTGGAGGGATTATCATAAAAACAATAGCCGTGGCTTATTTGGTTAAGGCACCATGCTGTGGTGCATGGATGGGGCGGACGGTCTAATCTGGACTGTGCCAGTAGCTCCATAGGGCGATGCACAATTGGCAATTGTGGCACCCAGGGTATGGGAGGGTTCAGTTAGGGGTCCACGTTTCATCACTATGTAGCAATTGCCGCTGGTCAATTGGGCGCCCATCAACTGCATTCTAAAGCCACATATGAAAGGTCTTCCTCGAACTCCACTGTGTTATAGTTTGCGGTGTGAAAAAAAAAGCACCTGGTGAAACAACGTGTTTTGGGGGAGAACCGCAGATGTCTATACTTTCCCGAGTCAGCAGTGGAGTTCGCACATGAATGCGGCTGAGGTTGCAGACAATTTTACCAGCCCCACGTTGAGCGCCAAATTTATACAAATTGTATAAACACATTAGCTGGGCCATCAACTGAGAGAAAGGAGAAATGATGAAGATAGGGAAGACAGACAGAAGAGACCTGTCCATTAGACAGGGAGTTGGCAGGGTGGCAGTGTAATATAATAGTTAAGGAACTGGCCTTTTAACTGAACATTTGCAGGTTCGATTTCCAGGTAGGACACTGCCTTTGTACCCTTGAGCAAGGTGCTTAACCTGAATTGCTTCAGTATATGTCCAGCTGTATAAGGGCCATTCTACGTAATTCACCCCTTTGAAAATGACATTTTTGAAAAAAAATCTTGACTGCTGTTGAATTTGAATCAATTACCCTCAATTTTTAAATCAAATAAAACATTGGATTAATTAAATTTAGTGAAAACTCCGTACAAATGTTCTCTATAAAATGGACAGATTTGATCACATGAATTTGATAGATTCTTATTTATGAGATTTTTTATACCCTCACCAGCACAATATCTTGGATATTTGATTGATTATTCATATTATTCAAAATTTTAACAAAACAGCAGGTGTTTCGGTTGTGACCACATTGTTGCGGTTGTGACATCTCTTACTGAAACCTGAATTCCAAAGTTGGGACAGTACGTAAAATGCAAATAAAAGCAGAAAGCAGTGATTTGTAAATTCTCTTGTCTATATATTTAAATGAAAACGATATTTAAAAGATATTTATTGTTTTACCTTAGCAACTTCATAGATTTTTTGTAAATATACGCTAATTCCGAATTTGATGCCTGCAACACGTTCCAAAAAAGTTGGGACAGGGGTATAAAAAAGACTGGGAAGGTTGTGGAATGTTCAAAAAACACCTGTTTGGAACATTCCACAGGTAAATAGGTGAATAGGTGACAGGTCATGCTATCATGACTGGGTATAAAAGGAGCATCCACGAAGGCTCTGGCATTTACGAGCAAGGATGGGTTCGCCACTTTGTGAAAAACTGCATGAGCGAATAGTCCAACAGTTTAAGAACAACGTTTCTCAAAACACGATTGCAAGGAATTTACGGATTTTACCATCTACAGTCCATAATATTAATAAAAGATTCAGAGAATCTGGAGAAAACGGGCAAGGCCGTAAACCAATATTGAATGCCCGTGACCTTCGATCCTTCAGACAGCACTACATTAAAAATGGCATGCTTCTGTAATGAATATAACCACATGGGCTCAGGAATACTTCAGAAAACCATTGTCAGTAAACACAATTTGTCGCTGCATCTACAAATGCAAGTTAAGACTCTACTACCCAAAGCGTAAGCCATATATCAACAACATCCAGAAACGCCGCCGACTTCTCTGGGCTCATCAGAGATGGACTGACGCAAAGTGGAAACGTGTGCTGTGGTCTGACAAGTCCACCTTTCAAATTGTTTTTGGAAATAATGGACGTCGTGTTCTCCCGGCCAAAGAGGAAAAGGACCATCTCGATTGTTACCAACACAAGGTTCAAAAGCCAGCGTCTGTCATGGTATGGGGGTGTGTTAGTGCCAATGGCATGGGTAAATTGCACATCTGTGAAAGCACCATTAACGCTGAAGGGTACATATGTATTTTGGAGCAACATTTGCTGTGATCTAGACAATCGCTTTTTCAGGGACATCCCTGCTTATTTCAGCAAGACAGTGCCAAGCCACATTCTGCACGTGTTACAACAGCATGGCTTCGCCGTCAGAGAGTGTGGGTGCTAGACTGGCCTGCCTGCAGTCCAGACCTGTCTCCCATTGAAAACGTGTGGCGCATTATGAAGCCCAAAATATGACAATGGAGACCCCGGACTGGTGAGCAGCTGAAGTCTCATATTAAGCAAGAATGGGAAACAATTCTGCTTTCAAAACTACAACAATTAGTGTTGTAGTTCCCAAAAGATTACTGAGTGTTGTTAAAAGGACAGGTGATGTAACACAAAGGTAAACATGCCCCTGTCCCAAATTTTTTGGGAGGTGTTGCAGGCATCAAATGTAGAATGAGCTGAATAGAGAATGAAATGTAGAATAAAGTTGATTAGTTAAAACATGAAATATCTTGTCTTTGTACTGTTTTCAATTGAATACAAAAAGGACTCACAAATCATTGCTTTCTGTTTTTATGTACATTTTATACACTGTCCCAACTTTTTTGGAATTGAGGTTTCTACATATTCATTGATTGTCTCACTATTTATTGTCTTTAATAAGAATTTACGGACAAGTGTCACCAACCGAAACAGGCCTGTCAAAACAATACCATTTGTTTCGGTAGTGACTGTTTCGGTTGTGACAATTTTGGCTCATTTCGGCCACAAAACAAAAGATTTAGCAAGCACATGGTTAGCAACCACTTCTCTGTGCAGATGCACCTTCCTTTTAATCAAATCTACAGTTATGAAATCAACTTTTTTTCTCTAATATGAAAACTTGGGTGTTTGGGTGTGACGTCTCTAAAAGCCACAGACTAATTTTCATACTTTGAAGGACAATTATATCAAAACGCTAAAACCTAGCTACTTACCATGTGGCCTTGATTCATATGAAGGCTGTCTAATTTCCTGGTTAAAAAAAGGGGTGTGTGGCTACAAGCAGGTTCACTCAAACAGTGTACGTTTCGGTTGTGACATAAAAACTGGGGACAGCATTTTTTCGATAGGTTTTTTGAATTATAAAATTTATTACAAAATAGATTGCATTATTTTAACTTATATTTGATAAAAATTCACATGCTTTATTGAATGAGACAAGTCAAATAATTGGCAAAAATATTTTGGGTATTATTTTTTAATGCACCAGTTTAAGGGTTGATAGTGGGGACAGCCATCTCCCAATAGGAATTTATACTCCCAAGAGTATAAGTGTTGATTTAGGATAAATGTAACTATTATTACTGCAATTTATATCTTGGATTATATTAAAACATAACATGATCTAATGAATTATATAGCATTGAAAGATTTTATTGGTCAATTTCTTACTTTTATCAGAGAGGGACAGCAATTTGCATGACTTTTGTAGAATGGCCCATAAATGTACTATGCAAAGATGCCAAAGTTGTATAAGTCGCTCTGGATAAGAGCGTCTGCTACATGTCTGTAATGTAATGTTTCAGCTGTTCCCACTTGTTTACTCCCAGATATATTACAGTTGTGACAAATACATTTTCACCATATCCTATATATGTGAGGAAAAAGATGCATGTAATTGTCAGCCAAATTTAAGGATAAATGTTGATTGTATCCAGCACAAAGTAAGGGAAGCATCTCCTCTGGAGCTCAAGTTTAATGTCTTTTAAAGCCCCTCCAGAAAGAGGTGAATGCCTCCTGTTCATTGTTTGTTTACTGCAGCATGTCCTTATTGACATCATAGGTAGTTTCACTCCACCTGATTGGAGGAGAGGTGCTGGGGGAGGGGGGCTTCCTGTTTAGGGGCTTTCTTCATTTCCCTTTGGTGTGAGCCAGGGTTTGATGTTCATAGGAGAGTTCCCTTTGAGTTTCAACTGTGTATGTAAACACAGCCGAACTAAAGAAGAGAGAGTGGAGCAGCTCTCAGCTGCCAGAGGACAGTCTCCACCCAGAAAACACCGCTGTAATTACCAGCTGTCTCCCTACGCACCCCATTAATCAATACAACTCCACCGCCGCACCATTCCTTACCCACCCACACAAAAATGGAATGTTCTGTAAATACAGACTTTTTTTGAAGGTATAATTAGAACTATATTTTGCCCCTATAACGTGAAGTGTTGCAGTATCTTGATGTTATATTTTATTTCAATATATTCCATTTCTACAAGGGCACTTTTGTGTCTCGTACTGAGGGAGTTCCACATGATCGCCAGCACCTATTATACTGTTGTTGCCTCTATTACATAAATAAGTTGCAAAAAACAGTTGGTGCATGTTTATTGGTGAACAGATTAATTTCACACTGAGTTGATCGGGAAGACTGTTAGCGGTTTGGTGGCCATAGGTCTGCAGCATGTGTGAGAGCTGGGTGTGTGTCATATTAATCCCGCATTGCATGCATTTACTGTTGGGTGTTCTTCTCCCCGGCAGAGCAAGCAGATGGATTCAGCTTTCTGAGGCGCATGAAGAAGAAAGCAGCCCTGCCGTGGCCCGATGGGCAGCACAAGCAGCCAACGGTGGCCATCAGCCAGCCGCGAGACTTCCGGCCAGTGTCCTCCATCATCGACGCGGACGTGCTGCCGGACAGCCTGCGCCGGGTCCGCCTGCACCCGCACGGCCGCGACCGCCCGCTGGGCTTCTACATCCGCGATGGTTCCAGTGTACGCTTCATGCCCCTAGGCCCGCGTAAGGTCCCGGGCATCTTCATTTCACGCATGGTGCCCGGCGGACTGGCCCACGGCACAGGACTACTGGCCGTGGACGACGAGGTCCTGGAGGTGAACGGGATCCAGGTGTTGGGGAAGACTCTGGATCAGGTGACGGACATGATGGTGGCCAACAGCCACAGCCTGGTCCTCACGGTGAAGCTAGCGAGTGCGCAGTGCGGGGGCTGGGTCAGCACAGCTCGACAACCCAGCTGCTCTGCGCAGGCCACACCCACTCATGCCACATCCACCGCCTACGTCATCCAGAACTTCCTGTCGGAGGAGCTGGGCTCTGACTGGACGGAGGAATGGGAGGATGACGATGACGATGACCTGGTGAAGGAGCTGGGAGCAGAGGCCACTCTCATGTTTCCCAGCTACAGGCCACACCTGGACCTGACATCTGACGGCAACACAGACTCACTGAGTACTCTGGAAAGTGAAGAGGGGATGGACACAGCACTGTAGTTGCACACACAAACACACTCTAGGCTCTTCTACACTACATGCCAGTGGCCACGGTGCAAAGACGCGCATGCTACGTCCATTAGTGAAGCGTACCCAGTATGCATGTGTCTATCTATATTTATAGCACCATCTCAAACTAATTTGGTGGAAAAGGGATTGGGGAAGCTGTTTGATTAAAAAAATAATAATAATAAAAATAAAAAAAATTATGGTAGGCACTTTGTCAGCAATATCAATAACAAAATCGCTACTTATTTCAGAGTTTATGTCTTACTAATGACTGAAGCAAATTACAGCTGCATAACAAATGTGGCCTACTGGGAAACCCACTGGAGACGTGAAGTGAATGCAGCCAGGCTAGACACACAAGCTGCAGGCTGCGTTGCCTCTACATGCCACTTATGCATCGTGGCAGCTACACATGCAGTGTAGATGTGGCTTTACATTCTCTCTCTCTATCACACACACACACACACACACACTCATACACACACACTCATACACACACAGTGCCTTCTTGTGTTCTGAGTGCTCTGGGGTGGGGTGGATCTGTCCCTGTATTGTTAAGGTGCTGCTGGAAGCTGCAGTGCCATGTTTCACCCCCTGACAGGTTTGCATGTTCTTTACTGCAGGATTAAGGGAAATGTTCCTCAAGCGTAGGGACCGTGCAGAACCAGATCATCAGGTTCCCATTTGGAGGAAACGGCATTGGTCTCATCCCGACAGCCAATCCAAAGCCGCATGTTTAAGCCCTCCTGCAAACAACTATCCCAATCAATTCCTATGACTCATGTGAATCAAGGTGACTCAAGGTGCGTGCAGTATACATGTCCAATGGAACATAATTATCCAGCCTTTAGAGATTTGAACATGCTCATTAGTGTGGAGATGAGTGGGGCTCAAACTCTCAGTCTGACAGCTAAAATCCTCTCTACATTCCTAACTTTGACTCTTCACCCAGT
This sequence comes from Synaphobranchus kaupii, assembly GCA_029718625.1. Lineage (NCBI taxonomy): Eukaryota > Metazoa > Chordata > Actinopteri > Anguilliformes > Synaphobranchidae > Synaphobranchus > Synaphobranchus kaupii. Next base: position 89,645,022 of record CM056380.1, read on the forward strand.
TTTTCTCTTTGTCAGTTTTAATGTCAGCTCTGAAAACACAAGACCTCTACGTAGTACCGCTATTGGATACACAGCTGAAGATTTTATTCCACAAGAGAGTGGGGCATTCTTGGGAACACTGGAAACAGTACATTTTTTTTACCTTCTTGTATCTCATATTATACCATTTTACATCTGAATTTACCTTATCTCACATCACGTAACTTTATATCTTACTGAAAAGAATGAGTCTCTCACTCTCAAACACGCACACACACACAGACACACACACAGACACACACACTAAAAATCACACACAGGTAATGTTCCTGTTTCTCATATACAATCACACTCACACTTTGACAAACATTTACAATCATACATATCAGCCAATCCTGGCCTCTTTTAGTCTAATTTCTTTGTGACTTATACACCATCATGTGGCCATGATATATAATTACACCAACAACTCTGAAATATGCAACTGTGTTTTCTGGTTTTGTCACAGCCTCTTGATCATTGAAAATTGTTGAAAACGTGTTTAACAAAATTTAGTACTTTCACTTAGAATACGCAGAATACAAACAAGACTGACTATTTACTCCCCGAACGTTCGCCCTGCGACCCCTGTTTTCCTCGTCGGTTCCTTTTCAGACCACTATCTCTAGCCCTAGCTCCCCCTATTGCCCCGCCCAGGCATTACAGGTTACTGGAAAGACACATAGGGCCCTATCTTGGCGATCTTGGCGCTTAGTCTAAGCGCATGGCGCTAAGTCCATTTAGGGCGTGTCCAAGTCCACTTTTGCTATTTTAACGGCGTATTTTTTTGGCGCTAAGCACGGCGCATGGCGCAACTGGGCTGAACCTAGTCGCTTCATTAATTATAGGTGTGTCTTGCGCGTGACATTCAATAAACCAATCAAAATGTCATATCCCATTCCCTTTAAAAGCCTGCTTTTCCACCTTGGCGGATTGCTTATGATGGCGAAACAGACATGCTCGTGCGTGTTTAGTGTGATCAAGGAATAGGCTAAATGGAGTATGATCAATATTATTCGGACTAACCATTAGCCTATGAGTTCCCGGTAATTCCAGACAGGGCTGTTATTTTACAAAATATGTGCGGTTAAATTTCGCTAAAAGGACCAACAGCTGAGAATAAGCTATCAATGGCTTCAGTCTCACCTTAGAAAACGCCAAATTAGCCTGCTTGTTCAGCGAATTTCGTTTGATTATGCAATGAAAGTGTCAAACATCAATTCCAAGAGGCTGTTTTCATGGAGTTCTCGAAGTTCAAGCTTCATCCAAAGTTCATTAGGCTACCTGCATAGTAGGCTAATATTGATTAATAACATACATACCGTTATTTTGCCTTAATGATGACACTAAATAGCCTACAATAAAGCTGTCAGGTTCGCAACCCATAAGTTCACGCATATTTCCCCTTGTTTAATAATGTCCTGTTTATGGAAATGTGACCAACCTGTTTTACTCGTAGCGTAATCCTTTAAAACAATCCACTTTCCCAGGAAGACCGTGAAACGTGCGACTTACAGGGAAACAGAGAACATGCAGCTCACGTGCAGAGAATGGCATTAAAATTAATTGTGAATTAATTGTGTAACGTGCTGCAAATTTGTTTTAGTTTCTAATTAGACGCTTAGTTCTCTTTAAAATCGTTTTGCTCAGTTAAGGAATAACGGGTGAAATCAGCTGGGTTTTAAACGGTGAGAGTATGGAAACCTGGTCACTGTAATTTAAAAAAATATGAAGGACGAAGAATAGCTAAGGTTACAATTTAGTTAACATGGTGACATCTCCGTTTTATGCACAGTTGTAGCCTAGGCTATTTGAAAAACAATAAATGCAATATTCACTGGACAAGGTTTTGAACTTTTTTCAGTCACAAACCATTCTATTTACTTACAGGCTGTATTCATAGATAAACAGAGCTGTATTGTAATGACATCTGAAGCGCATTCAGAACTTAAATGTCCGTCTATTGCCGTGCGCGAGTTTTCCATTGAATGACAATTCACGCATTAGGTGCAAAGACAATTCGCGCATTAGGCTAGATAGCTATAGGTGTTATCAGCTCCTTTTTAATGGATAGCCATTGTCCCGTACCATCGCACATCGCCTGGATGTTGATGGAGTGGGCTGAGAGCAATGTAATGTGGCATTGTTTCCCTTCGCTGAGGGAAAGGTATGTGGACCTATGGAACCTTTTATTATTATGCATTTTTGATATAGCCTACACAATAATAATATTTCACATTGTGATCTAGATATTTTAGTCATGCCTGTGCACGCCCCTGTGTGTAACAGACAGGAGGGTATGCGCGTTGTGCACACGCCTATGTAGACGCACTTATATGCGCCGTTAAAATAGCATGTAAACAACTGCGACATGACTTTAGACCAGGTTTGTGGTGGTTCTAGCGCAAGCGCTTTCTGCTGGCTCAAGATAGCAATACGCCAAAAAGAATCCTGGCCACTCCTCATCTTAAGACCAACACGCCCAGTTCACTAATGATGGCGCAAGACTAGTTAATGGCGCAATGCTAGTTAAACGGCGTAAGCGTTAGGTGTTATTATGGACCTAGCGCCGGGTGTAAGATAGCAAAGACACTTGCGTTTGCGTTAGCGCCGCTTTGCGCCGGGTGTAAGATAGGGCCCATACTGTCCAAGCTGATAATAACATTACAACAAATAATATCAATCTGAGCAAAAGTAATCTCTCTTATGATGACTTCTGTGCCCGTAAAAGCCTGGGCTTTTTGCATATCAATGCAAGAAGCCTGTTACCCAAAATTGACCAACTGAAAATATGGGTTCACTGCGCTAAACCCGATGTTTTAGTCATTACAGAAACTTGGTTAAGAAATTCCATCGTTTACCAAGATCTACACCTGCCAGGTTACAATCTGTTTAGACAAGACAGGTCCTCCAGGGGCGGAGGCGTGGCAATTTACACCAGAGAACACCTTCAGTGTTCTATTGCCCTTGCAAAATCCATCCCCAAGCAGTTTGACCTGCTGGTTCTTAACATTAAATTGTCAAACAATTTCTCTTTGTCAGTAGCTGGCTGCTATCGCCCCCCATCTGCTCCAGCTTCTACCCTAACAGCTTTAAGTAGTGCTTTAGCCCCTTTTACGAAATCTGAACTTGTCATTTTGGGTGATCTAAACTGGGACATGCTTAAACCACCTGACAAAGTCCTTTTGCAGCTGGATTCGCTAAATCTACATCAAATCATTTCCTCCCCGACTAGGTACGACCCCAAGGACCCAGAGAAGGCCACACTAATTGACGTTATTCTCACAAACTCCCCCCATCTGTATCAGTCTGGAGTATTTTGCTGTGATATCAGTGACCACTGTTGTATCTCCTGTGTCCGATCATACTGCTCTGTTAAGCAGCCTGTTCGGATCAGTATCAAACGTATACTGAATAATTTTAATCCTCAAGCCTTCCTACATGACCTTGCCAGTGTTGAATGGCATAGAGTCAGCCTGTTTCCCTCTGTAGATGATGCGTGGTTATATGACCGTTTATGACCGTTTCAGTGCAATTATTAGCAAACATGCCCCTCTCAAAAAAATAAGAATTAAAAATAGACATTGTCCTTGGTTTGAGCATAAACTTGCTGTACTCCTTCAACAAAAAAATACTGCCTGGAATAAGGCGCGGCGTTCTAAATCTCCTGCTGCTTTCCTTATTTTTAGACAAATTAGAAATAAATCCGGGTATTTTAAAAACCAATTTAACCTCTATGGCTCAGATCCAAAGAAATTCTGGAGAACGGTGCGAGATCTAGAAAGCAAACCCCCCTCTCAGCAGCCTTTGTCACTCACAGATGGTGACTTAATAGTCACTGACAAAGCTCGCATCGTCAATATTTTTAATCAGCATTTTGTTAAATCTGGTCACATTTACGATGTTGCTAATCCCTCGTGCTCCCCTCATTCCACCCACTGCAAGAGCCGGGAACTCTTTGATTCTCAAAGCTCGGAACCCTCCAGCCTTTCCTACCCCCCCAATCTCCCCCCCAGGGCTCCTACTCCCTTACAGAGCTTCTCTCTGCAGGCTGTTTCGGAGGATGAGGTTCTGAAAGAGCTGCTCGGGCTGGACCCAAAAAAACCAGCCGGGTCTGATGGTCTTGACCATATTTTTTAAGATATTTTTAACCTGTCCCTCCTCTCAACAGAGATTCCATCACTTTGGAAAAAGGCTATAGTGCGGGCCCTCTTTAAGGGAGGAGATCAGGCTGACCCAAACTGTTACAGACCCATTTCAATACTCCCTTGTGTTTCAAAAGTGTTTGAAAAACTGGTAAATAAGCAGCTAACTGAATTTCTAAGAGCTCATAATATTTTGTCCGGTGTTCAGTCTGGTTTCCGATCTGGCTTTGGCTGTGTAACTGCAACTCACAAAGTAATCAATGATATATCATCTGCCCTTGATCATAAACAACACTGTGCAGCTATCTTCATTGATTTAGCCAAGGCCTTTGACACAGTAGATCATCCCATTCTTATCGACAGACTTACCAGCATTTGTGTCTCTGATCACTCCCTGGCGTGGTTCGCAAACTACCTCTCTGATAGGGTGCAAAGTGTTCAGTCAGAACAACTCCTGTCACAGCCCCTCTCTATCACTAAGGGCGTGCCCCAGGGCTCCATATTAGCTCCAACGTTATTTTCCATATATCTTAATGATTTAGCATGCTTTGCTGGAGACTCAGCCATTCATTTTTATGCTGATGACACCATTCTGTACGCCACTGGCAACTCCCCAGATGCAGTACATGCGCAACTGCAGTCTAGTTTTAACGGCATCCAACAGGCCTTCTCCTCCCTACGTCTCATGGTGAACACCGCTAAGACCAAGATCATGTGGTTTAGTAAAAAGAGATCTGTGCCCATTTCACCTCCCCATATTAGAACTCTCAGTGGAACACCCCTAGAACAGGTTTCCGAATATAAATACCTGGGTATCTGGCTGGACAACACTCTTTCCTTTTCCCATCATATCAATAAGCTCCAAGCCAAGGTTAAAACAAAAATCGGTGTTCTATACAGAATGCGCTCCTCTCTCACTCTTCCTGCTAGACTCACCCTGGTAAAAATGACAATTCTCCCCATGTTAGATTACGGTGACACCATCTACCGATCTGCCTGCAAAACCTCTCTGCAAAAGCTTGATGTACTGTATCACTCCGCCATTCGTTTCGCTACAAATGCTCCATTCAGAACTCACCACTGTGCTTTATACTCCTCTGTTAACTGGCCATCATTACACACCCGCCGAGAAATACACTGGTTCATTTTAATTTACAAAACTCTCCTTGGTCTGTCACCCCCCTACCTATGTAGTCTGTTGCAAACTGCACCCGCGGTTTATAACACCCGCTCCACAAATCTCATCCTGCTGAAAATTCCAAAAACACACTCGGTAATTGGTCAAACATCTTTTCAATCTGCCGTACCCACAGACTGGAACAAACTTCAAAAAAGGTTAAAACTGGTCAATTTCATCCCCAAGTCAGCCTTTAAGAACTCACTCTTGGACATTTTAAACCATACCTGTAACTGCTCATAAATCTGCTGCTGTAATTGTTTGTTTTTTTAATTCTGTTTTAACTTTTTATTTTCTTTATCCCCTACCCCCTACCCCCTCAAAAGGCATGTGCCTTTTGCCAGGTCGACGTTGTAAATAAGAACCTGTTCTTAATTGTCTTGCCTGGTTAAATAAAGGTTAAATAAATAAAAAATAAAAAAAACTTATACCAACTGCATGTTTCACTCAATGCCATATGCTGAATGCTCAATATTTATTCTTCATGGAATACATAACTATTTCAGACATAATGTGACCTTAAGAGTATAACCTCTTACCATGAAATTCCAAGGACTGTATGAAGGGGAGATACACAGCTGTTTCCCTGATTATGATCTGACCCTTCACTGTTAGAAATTCTTTGTTTAGATTCAGGGTTTACCATGGAACTATTTTTAACCAAAGAACCTATTGTCTTTTCCTATTGCAAATAGTTATAGTTGTCAGATCTTCTTTGAGATATAGGACTAAGTTTTGTCATTAATCCAGTGTAAGATCACAAATATGTGATTAAAATGTTCTTAACTGAACATTCTAATGCTGATGCAACAATCACTGGTGGTAACTGAAAGCAATGGATATCTCTCTATCTCTGCCATTAATTTTTTTATGCTCCATTGAAGTACATTATTTGGCGTCCCTAGTGGTCAGTTCTTTTTTTGCAGTAAGTGTAGAACTGTAAAAAATGGCCGGGACTGGATGGGGCTACATGGCTAAAAGTGTCATTTGTATTAAAATAAAAAAGTAATGCAATTATACCATTTTAGTTTTGACAAGGCTTCAATCGTGAGAATCATAAATCATTCTGATTACATGATGAACTAGAATGGCACTCAGAGAGATGCTACACCCGCGCATGTGCTAATCTCAACGTAACGTAATATGCATGGGGCTAAAACTTTGATCTTGCACTGTGAAGGCGGGCATTGACCGATTGGGTAAAAAATTCAAGATTCAGGTCCTTGCCCAACTGTCAACATTTTCACAAAGTTTCATCACAATCGGAGTAGAATTGTTCGAGTTATGGATGATAGGGACACAGACAGACACACACACAGGCAGGAGTGAAAACAATACCCCCTGCTCTGCTTGAGCTACACGTGTGCAGGTGTAATTATTATTGTTTGCTCATAAACAATAAATATCTGACATAACTGCACTAGCACCCATGCTAACCACTAATGACAGGACACACAGTCCATGAATGGTAGAGTAATTCAGAATGGATTTTATGACTGTATCAGAGCTTGCTATCACTATCATAATGCCTAAATATAATTTTGTTTTCACATGATTTTTTGATGATTGGTCAACAAAAAGTGATGTATTTTAGAGGATATGTTATCTACATACTTTTTTTTTTTGGCTTAGCTAGTGTGGACATGGTTACTATGTTGTAAAATCCAAGAGAATCTAGAAATATTGATTCAAATAATTCTTAAATGATGATTTTGTATAAAACTCTCATTGACCCCCATACACTTCTACACTTACTGGGATCCCTATCGCCCCCTAGTGGTTAAGAAATACAAAACCCGGAAGCACGGGAGAGTTGGATGTTTCTCAATGGGCCCTTTTCACACTGCGATCTGTTAACAGGAAGTGACGGGATAACCAGGTAACAATGAATCCGGTTAGCTGATCTTCCAGCTCAAGCAGTCGATGTTAGTTGGTTCATGGGCTCGTTCTCAGTATGTAGCAAAAACTCCGGTGCTCGCTTGTCATCTTATGTTTTAAAACGTAACCATTTCTACTCTGAATTTGACGTGAAAAGAAACTTTAGAGTAAAATCAGATGAAACCCAGTACATTCTAGAAGATTCTTGTTAAAACCAGATTGTTTATAAGATATAAGGTGATGTACCGCCGGTACTAGCTAGTACTTTGTTCGTCCACATAGTTGTCATTCTTGTGCTGTTATTACCGAATGTAATAACGCTGGCTGTGGGCCGTCCATCTTGTTTTTGAGCAGGGCCGGATCTAGCGGGGGTCCAGAGGGGGCCGTGCCCCCCCAAATTTTTGCTGTGCCCCCCCAAAACTTTGACCATTGACTTAAAATAATCAATTGCTTTGATCGATCCCTAGAAAAAATCCAAGTTATAATTTTTTTTTTTAACCGATATTTTGCATTCTTTCTCAGTTCAGGAGACTTAGCCAATCATAATGTTCTATTCAAAATATCAAAAAACAACAACTTGGCAATGTATTTCTGATTGGTTGGTTTGGCAGTTTAAAATTGGGAGACGGACCAATCTGCTTCACTCTCTACATTTGTCGGTGTTAGTCTGTCACTTGAAGAGGTTAACGTTTGCCCACAGCAAAAATAAATAAAAATAATATAGGTCTAAAAGTTATTCTGTTTAAAAGTTTATAATTAAGCCTGTGTATTTTGAGTCTTGTCTTGTTGTTTCATTTTAGTGGTTTAGTGTTATTACTGTCTGAGGGGCTTAGTGGTGGTGGTTTTACGCAATGTTAGCTAGCTAGCTACAGTACTAGTTTACGTTAGACTAGCTAACCTAGCTAGGTAACGTCAACTGTTAGCTAGCTAATTGTCACCGTTATAGCTAAAGCTAACTAACGGTCAGGTTGCTAATGTGTTTTTCTTTCTTTTCTTATTCTCTGTGCTCCACGGTTCTTCTTTCCTTTTGGTGACTGTTACCCTACTTGCTTATACGGTATTAGCCTAAATCATTATGCATCGATTTTTGATTACTAAACCAAAGCACAGTAATGTTAACACAAATGCAGCTCTAGTTGTACATAGCGGTAGTTCAGAATCTTCATGCTCAGTATCGGATCCTGTGCCCGGTCCCAGTTCGGAAGATAAGGCAGTCGGGGGTGCTTCCGTGGATCTCGGCCATGATGTAAATGATAACACACCATCTCAGCCAGTTCTAAAAGTATTTCCCAAACGGGAGTTTGGCAAAAAGGCTCGTTCTTTCAACCCAAGCTGGTATCAGTCACGATCATGGCTAGAATATTCAGTGAAACTAGATGCATGTTTCTGCTTCCCCTGTCGCAAGTTTTCAAGCACAAATGACAGAGATCTAGTTTTTATCAAGACGGGGTTTGTTAACTGGAAAACGGCATTAGAAAAGGACAGGGGATTATACAGGCATGCATCTAGCCATAGCCATTTGAATGCTGCACGATCATGGACAGAACTGAACACGAGAGTGGAAACTGGTGACACTATATCATGTCTCTTGGGAAAAACACAGGTTGAGAAAAACCGATACTACATCAGAAGCATAGGGGAAGTGGTGCAATTTCTGGCTGTGAACGAACTTGCTTTTTGTGGAAGCACTGAAAGTCAGTCCTAAATAAACGATGACAGTGACATCTCTGCTGAGCTGTTCCTGAAATTGTTTGAGTACACTCTGGCTAAGGATTCCAAACTTGCTGAAATAGCAAAAAACATCCCTCAGAATGCAAAGTACACATCAAAAGGCATTCAAAATTAGATAATTAACACTCTAGCCAGTATGGTGTTGCATGAGGTGAAAACAAAATATGATAATGCAGATACAGTAGGGTTCTGCATCAAATGTGATGGAACCAAAGACAGGTGCAATGTTGAGAATCTTTCACTTGTGATTCGGTTTGTCTGTAATTCGGTTCCTGAGGAGCATTTGATTGGTTTACTGGACTTGAGTGGGTTGGATGCAGAATATATAACAACAGAAATGCTCAAACACCTGTCCAGTGAAGGTTACAGTGCTGATAATATAATCAGCCAATGTTATGATGGCGCATCAGTCATGAGTGGGATCAGGGGTGGGGTTCAAGCATTGTTGCAACAGAAGCTTGGCAGGCTCATTCCTTATGTACATTGCTACAACCATCAGCTGCACCTAGCAGTGGTGCATGTCATTCAGGAAGAGCCATGCACCAAAACATTCTTTGAACTCTCCGGCTCACTACATTCCTTCGTTCGCCATCATTATGTAGCTCAGAACTATAATGCACCCTCTCTTAAAAGGTTACTCGAGATACGGTGGACCAGTCATTATGATGTAACAAAATGTCTGGTAGACAATGAGGATGCCATCTTGAACATTTTGTCAGTGATTTCTGAAGATAGTGTGGCAGCAATGGCTTTATGCACAGAGGCATCAGAGCTCCTAGTAAGCATCATTTTTTTGAAATTGGTAAATTCCTCATCAAAATCTTTGGTGTTTTGAAGCCAGCAAATTCTATTCTGCAGGCTAAGGCTGTGGATCTTTGCAGTGCTGGGGAGGTTATCAGTGCTTCACTGCAAGCTTTAAAAGATATCCGAGAAGATGATTCATGGGATAATTTTGAGATATTAGACAGCCCCACTGCTACAAAAAGAAGGAGAACAATGAGCAAACAGCTCATAGACAGTTTTGTTCTCTCCACCGTTGGTCACACAGTCCGATTCCTCCAACACTCCCAGCCAGTCTTTGAGAAGAGCCCTCCTAAACATCTTGGACAGAGCTATTGCAGAGATTGAGGACAGGTTTTCGAGGAGAAATATTGACCTGATGAGGGCAGTAAGCTGTCTTGTTCCCCAGTCTACGTCTTTTCTAGAGTTGGCCCTATTGAAACCGCTGCAGCTACTTGCCGGTACTGATGCAACAACCAATAGTCTGAAAAATGAAATTGATGTGGCAAAATCCATGTTGCTCAAGAAGTTCTCCACTGACGCGGACCTGTCAACAGTGTGTATACAGGGCTATAAGGAAGCCTTTCCAGAGCTACATGCAGTGTATGCAACTGCACTGGTGATTGGAGTATCCTCAGCATCATGTGAGAGTTCTTTCTCCACTCTGACACGTGTCCTAACACCCTTCCGCCGCACAATGCTGCATGAGAGAAAAAGGAATTTGGTGATTCTGGCACATGAAAAATGAATAACCAAGAGTATTGATTTAGATGAGTTTGTTAGGGCTTTTATGAAAACAAACATAAGACTCATGCTTTGAGGCAATTACTTTGTGTTTTGCCGTGGGAATAGCTAGGCCTTCTTTTTTCTTTTAACCATATTGTTAGAAATCTCCAACAGTTTTAAGAGAAACCATAGTCTACAAATCTTTTTTTTTTTTTTGACATTACCTTTGTTTGTAAAGTGCTTGCTGCTTTATTTCTTGAAAACAGTCCTGAGATTCGGTGTAGTGGTAGTTCAGCGTAATCACTGAATGGGTGATGTAGGCAACTGTAAGCTCCATGTTTGGGACAAATACTTTTTTTTCTTGATTTAGCTAAAGAGCACACTCAGCTTTTATTTAAAGGGATAACCTTATTTCACTTTGGTACAACATAATTAATTTTGTGGAGCTTACCCCATTTTATTTGCATAAAGCCAGGGTCATTTGCCAGGGTGGTATACAATAGTTAGCTCTGCTGTTAGCCTTCTACTTTTGCATAACATGTAAGACTGTTGTTATACTTCAAATATTATGTTAGGCTATTATAGAAAAGTGAGTTAAATGATTTAATATTCCAACAATAGGAATGTCAGTGCCAAAAAACAGTATTGTCTGCCAAGTTTCCTTCTTTTTTTGTTGCAGAGCTGCAAACTGTGCTAACTTAATTTTTATCTGAATACAAACACGCATAATTAGGCCTCAAGAAATACAAATAGTGGCCTCTCTGAACACCCCTACACACATAACATAACATAACAAGGAAAGATGAGAACAGGCCATTCAGCCCAACAATGCTTGTCTATTCTTACCTCTAAACTGTACTAATAGTGTCTAACACTGAATCAAGCCGGGCCTTGAACACCCCCAGTGTTTCTGCCTCCACCACATGTTCAGGCAAGCTATTCCACGTATTGACCACTCTCTGTGTGAAAAAATATTTCCTAGTGTCTGTGAGAAATGTATTCTTTGCCAGTTTCCATTTATGCCCCCTCGTTCTGCTAACCGAGCTCAACTTGAATAATTTCCTGTAGTTCACTTTGTTGATCCCTTTAATAAATTTAAACGCCTCAATCAAATCCCCCCTAAGTCTCCTTTTACTAAGCTTGAAAAGTCCTAGCATTTCAAGCCTTTCCTCATAAAACTTATCTTTTATACCTGGGATCAATCTGGTTGCCCTTCTTTGGACCTTTTCCAGCGCCTCTATATCTTTCTTGTAGTAAGGTCCCCAGAACTGCAGACAGTACTCTAAGTGTGGTCTGACAAGGGCATTGTATAGTGTGAGTATGATCTCCTTAGATTTATACTCAATACTCCTGGCTATGTATCCCAGCATCCTATTAGCTTTTTTTTACTGCTACAGCACATTGACCAGACCCTGATAGGCTTTGATCGACTATTACTCCAAAGTCTTTTTCTGCATGTGCACATTCCCGCATAAAGTAATCCTGCCCTATGTTTTTATTCCCCACATGTAGAACTTTACATATAGTTATATTGAATTTCTTTTGCCAGGTTTCTGCCCACTTCTGGAATTTGTTTAAATCTTCTTGGATTACCTTAGTAGCTTCCAGACAGTTGGCTAAACCTCCCAGTTTTGTATCATCCGCAAATTTAACTAATGTACTTTCAATATCCGCATCTAGGTCATTTATGTAAATGAGGAAGAGCAGTGGACCCCCCTCCGTGTCAAAGGCTCTCGCTTGTCCCGACTACGGGGTTTTTCCACATTAGCACCTCAGTGGTGGAATGAACTTCCCATTCCCCTACGTTCTACTCCAACCCTGCCTGCATTCCGTCGAGGCCTGAAGACACACCTCTTCAGACTCCACCTTGACTGATATCCTCACCTAGGAATATCAGTTCCCTGTTCCCTGTGTTTTCCTGTCTGTTTATTATAGTTTATAATAGTATTTGGAATGGTTTATAATAGTATTTGGAATGGTTTATAATAGTATAGTTTATAATAGTATTTGGAATGGAAGTGTGGTGTTGCTGATTTGCCCACAGCTTACTGTGAACTACAGTCAACGTTCATTGCTAGGGATAGCTGCTACATTATGCAAAGGATGTGCTTTGCCTTGTCTGTTCTGTAATGATGATGATGTCTCTGTACGCACTTACTGTACGTCGCTTTGGATAAAAGCGTCTGCTAAATAAATGTAATGTAATGTAATGGACCCAGAACCGAACCCTGTGGAACTCCACTTCCCACTTTACCCTGCTCAGATAAGATCCCTCCTACTACTACCCTTTGTGTTCTATCCCGTAACCAGTTCCGAACCCACTCTGAAATGCTTTTGGAAGTCTAAGTATATAATATCATAGGCCTTGCTCCCATCTAGACACACGTGCGTGTGGTTGCAAGGATACACACACACACACACACACACACACAAATATATGCAAACGAGGAGAAAAAGCCTGGGAACTGTATGGCACACACAGTGCCCTAAATAAAAAGGTGCCCCCCCTAAATTTATGTCTCCCCCCCAAATCACAGCAGTCTAGAACCGGGGCTGTTTTTGAGTCTCACGTCCAAAGCGGTCATGAATATTCAAGTGTGTAGAAAAGCTTATTTTCTTATCTGCTGTCTGCGAACTTTCTCCAATTTACACAAAAACATTATTATCTCATAGATTTGGGTTTCTGGAAAAAACTTCCATTGACCCCCATACATTCTCCTGTTTAGCCCAGTTTTAGTGCTCATAGTCGCCCCTAGAGGTGAAACATCATATTCATGCAGTTGACATATCTCTTTACCAGAGACCAAAAGAGCGAGATGGCAAGCTTAGGGGGTACTTCCGTCATCAATTCTAGAAAAATATGCAGACCTCAGACCTCAGACATGAATGGGAATTGAGCTTCAAGTTGCCTTTACGAGTAAATGTTCAAGAGGCTTATTTGTTTGAGCAACATATTTGGAATGCATTTCATCTAAGCAACGTTTTTACGTATTTAACTCGATATGTTATTCTGCAAATCTTTTTTAAAAAGCGATTTTTAACATCTGGGTGCACATTGATGACGTTTTTGTGATTTGAAGGGGGTCTGTTTTCGCTATGAACGCAAGGCTATTTATAGTTTATGCATCAAAATGAGAAAATATACAGATTTTTTGCAAAGTCAGTTAACATTCCTGATATTTAAGCAGTTGATTCCTATTCTACAGACAATCGTAGGTGAATCAGATGTTCTGAATTCATACTTGCTGTATCAGGTCATAGCTAATGTTGCTATCAGCAAACTCAGCAGCTTAGAAAGCAGTTGTGTATTGTGCTGTGTGTGTTAACGTTAATAAACTTTTGGCGCAAAACTCTTGTCCTTCATATGACTTTGAATGTATGAAAAGCAAAGATTGCTTTTCATACAAGGAATACCATCCAATTGCTATGTCCAATTGCTAGTCACTAAACTAGCTTTCTAGCTTGTCAGTGTTCCAGGAGACAGCCATGAAGACTAAAACGCTAGCAAGGAACTGTGAGTGGGGTGGCTACTGGCATTATACCTGCTAGCTAGGTAGCAAGGTTCTTAATCAGAGGCATTCTTAACTAGCAAACTTTACCTAGCATGCTAAGTGGCTAATGTAGCCAACGCCAGCCGAATATCGAATTAAAAAGTTTAGCAAACGTTTGTGTGCTGGATCAAAATAACGGCACTTTCATTTACGAGTCTATGCTTCTATGAAGTGCCGGTGGCATTAGAACCAGATACGAGTGACACCTGGCTCCCAAAACCGACGTCGACGGCAGGAAGTGACTAGGCGCCTATTTTACCGACGACGTCGCTGTAGGATCGACGTTCGCCGTTTTGCCAAGGCATAGTATCGACGTTCGTCGTTTTGCTAGGCATTCGTCGGTTGACAATTCCCTCCCCCTTTGGGCTATGAATTAACATATTAAAATAGGGCGGGCTTTGTTTTGCCGTATGTGTTTTTACGACATAAAGACGAATTATAGGTAACTTCTAACTTTGAAATGAGACACAGAGACAGCTAACTTAGGTGTTTGGGTTTATTTTATTAGTGTAGTTTAACGAACGTATGTGCGAACTGTAACTTTTAACTTTGAAATATGTGAAAGGTCTGTAGAAATCATATATTAGCCTATCATACTTGCGAGGTTTTATAAAAAGCATGTTGATTAGCGTTAGTACTATATTAGGCTATAGTCTATTTGTATACAATTATTATAGGCTACAATCACTCAATGTTTATGAGTGGGCTACCATGTATAGGGAACTGTAGAATATAATTTAGTAACGCTAGTTTAATAACGCTAGTTCTCTACCACATATTTATTTTGTAAGTAAGCTATTGTAGCCTATATGGAATATCTGGGTTTTATAGGATTTTTACAGACCTTTTGCATATGGACAGAGACAGATAACCTCGTTGTTTGGCCTTATTTTATTAGTCTCACTCCTCACAAATTCCACAGGTTAGCTAACGTAGGTTATATCTTTTTCCGAGAGAGCTTAATACACAAACAGTGATGGTTTTGTGCTAGGCTACGTTTGGTCGCTTCTCCACAATGGCTAGTCGCTCTCACACCGACCAGGCGCTTCTCCGGAATGACTAGTCGCTCTCAAACCGACGAGTCGCCGCTCCACAGCGACGCTCGTCGCTTCTCCAGAACGGCGAGTCGGTCTCAAACCGACGATTCGCCGCTCCACAGCGACGCTCGTCGCTTCTCCAGAACGGCGAGTCGGTCTCAAACCGACGATTCGCCGCTCCACAGCGACGATCGGCGCTTCTCCAGAATGGCAAGTCGGTCTCAAACCGACGAGTCGCTTCTTCACAAAGGCAAGTTGGAATAAAACAGACACGTCTCGCTACCAAAACAACATTAGTCGGTCCCAAACTGATTACTTTCACTATATGTAGGTGTAACATGATTAGTTATGCTTCCACTTGCCACTAAAACAGTTTATTATTATTATTTTTAATTTTATTTTATTGTAATGGTTTTATTATTCTAATATCCTGTAGGCCTATTATTCTGTATATAGTATATGTTAAAGGTAGGCTATGTAGCCTACAGTTATGAAGCGGTAGGCTACAGTTATGAAGCAGATTTGATATATTTTACAAATAATAATTATATAAGCTTCATAAATGTGCCATGAACATTACTGTAATGTTAAAGGATTATTCAGGAGTATAGGCTATAATGAATATGGCGGTGTTAATTTTTATTTATTTATTTTTTCTTTTTTTAAATAAATGTACATTATTTGTTGTAGGCTATCTTGATAACTCAGCTATAGCCCAGCTAACGCGTTCGCTAGCTGACGTTAATGGAATTTAGTCTCTAACTTGAAGCTAATTGGTAGTTTATTTTCTGTAGTTCAACTGCTGCTGCCATTGAGAGATCCCTGAGAGTGTTTTCTATGTGTTTGAATTCAGCAACAATAAACGGTAACATTTGTCAGACTTGGGCGTCTTCATTACCCACACAACACAAGAAATGTAGGCTATGCTAGTTCTCTACCACATATTTATTTTGTAAGTAGCTAAGCTATTGTATATGGAATATCTGGGTTTTTATAGGATTTTTACAGACCTTTTGCATATGGACAGAGACAGATAACCTCGTTGTTTGGCCCCAAACCATCACTCTGTTGCCAGATATGGAGTAGATGTGGATGGATCACTTTAAGGGTTGTTTCTCCTGACTTTTTTCCCCATAGAGTTCTATAGGAAAATGAGTCCGGAGAAATAACCCTTGCAGTGATCCATCCACATCTACTCCATATCTGGCAACAGAGTGATGGTTTGGGGCTCGTTTGATAGCTCAGACCCTTGAGAACTTACAGCCATTTAGCCAGCCATGTGTTCCATACTGTACCAGTGTAATTTACAGCTGAATCTAGTCTCACCCCCCAATTTCCATAGAGATCCATTCAAATGCAGAGAGGTTATAGTATCGCTTGTAACAGTACCTGAAAATAAGATATCGACAGTTTTTTGATGTTGATGGTCACAGACTTAAGGAAGTAACAGCATGTAAAAGATATGCGACCAAATATGAAATATGATACTTTAAAAATACGTTAAAGCAAAGGGTATGAATACTTATGTAAATGAGAAATTTTATTTTTTTATTTTTAATGAATTTGCAAAAATCTCAAAAAAACTTTTTTCACATTGTCATTATGGGGTGTTGTGTGTAGAATTTTGAGGGAAAAAATTAATTCAATCAATTTTGGAATAAGGCTGTAACAGAACAAAATGTGGAAAAAGTGAAGCGCTGTGAATACTTTCCGGATGCACTGTATATCAAATCTGCTTCATAACTGTAGCCTACCGCTTCATAACTGTAGGCTACATAGCCTACCTTTAACATATAGCCTACTATATACAGAACAATAGGCCTACAGGATATTAGAATAATAAAACCATTACAATAAAATAAAATAAAAATAATAATAATAATAATAATAATAAAAAACTGTTTTAGTGGCAAGTGGAAGCATAACTAATCATGTTACACCTACATATAGTGAAAGTAATCAGTTTGGGACCGACTAATGTTGTTTTGGTAGCGAGACGTGTCTGTTTTATTCCAACTTGCCTTTGTGAAGAAGCGCCTCGTCGGTTTGAGACCGACTTGCCATTCTGGAGAAGCGCCGATCGTCGCTGTGGAGCGGCGAATCGTCGGTTTGAGACCGACTCGCCGTTCTGGAGAAGCGCCGATCGTCGCTGTGGAGCGGCGAATCGTCGGTTTGAGACCGACTCGCCGTTCTGGAGAAGCGACGAGCGTCGCTGTGGAGCGGCGAATCGTCGGTTTGAGACCGACTCGCCGTTCTGGAGAAGCGACGAGCGTCGCTGTGGAGCGGCGACTCGTCGGTTTGAGAGCGACTAGTCATTCCGGAGAAGCGCCTCGTCGGTGTGAGAGCGACTAGCCATTGTGGAGAAGCGACCAAACGTAGCACAAAACCATCACTGTTTGTATATTAAGCTCTCTCGGAAAAAGATATAGCCAACGTTAGCTAACCTGTGGAATTTGTGAGGAGTGAGACTAATAAAATAAGGCCAAACAACGAGGTTATCTGTCTCTGTCCATATGCAAAAGGTCTGTAAAAATCCTATAAAAACCCAGATATTCCATATACAATAGCTTACTTACAAAATAAATATGTGGTAGAGAACTAGCATAGCCTACATTTCTTGTGTTGTGTGGGTAATGAAGACGCCCAAGTCTGACAAATGTTACCGTTTATTATTGCTGAATTCAAACACATAGAAAACACTCTCAGGGATCTCTCAATGGCAGCAGCAGTTGAACTACAGAAAATGAACTACCAATTAGCTTCAAGTTAGAGACTAAATTCCATTAACGTTAGCTAGCGAACGCGTTAGCTGGGCTATAGCTGAGTTATCAAGATATAGCCTACAACAAATAATGTACATTTATTTATTTTTTAAATAAATAAATAAAAACTAACACCGCCATATTCATTATAGCCTATACTCCTGAATAATCCTTTAACATTACAGTAATGTTCATGGCACATTTATGAAGCTTATATAATTATTATTTGTAAAATATATCAAATCTGCTTCATAACTGTAGCCTACCGCTTCATAACTGTAGGCTACATAGCCTACCTTTAACATATACTATATACAGAATAATAGGCCTACAGGATATTAGAATAATAAAACCATTACAATAAAATAAAATTAAAAATAATAATAATAAACTGTTTTAGTGGCAAGTGGAAGCATAACACCTACATATAGTGAAAGTAATCAGTTTGGGACCGACTAATGTTGTTTTGGTAGCGAGACGTGTCTGTTTTATTCCAACTTGCCTTTGTGAAGAAGCGCCTCGTCGGTTTGAGACCGACTTGCCATTCTGGAGAAGCGCCGATCGTCGCTGTGGAGCGGCGAATCGTCGGTTTGAGACCGACTCGCCGTTCTGGAGAAGCGCCGATCGTCGCTGTGGAGCGGCGAATCGTCGGTTTGAGACCGACTCGCCGTTCTGGAGAAGCGACGAGCGTCGCTGTGGAGCGGCGAATCGTCGGTTTGAGACCGACTCGCCGTTCTGGAGAAGCGACGAGCGTCGCTGTGGAGCGGCGACTCGTCGGTTTGAGAGCGACTAGTCATTCCGGAGAAGCGACCAAACGTAACCTAGCACAAAACCATCACTGTTTGTGTATTAAGCTCTCTCGGAAAAAGATATAGCCTACGTTAGCTAACCTGTGGAATTTGTGAGGAGTGAGACTAATAAAATAAGGCCAAACAATGAGGTTATCTGTCTCTGTCCATATGCAAAAGGTCTGTAAAAATCCTATAAAACCCAGATATTCCATATACAATAGCTTACTTACAAAATACATATGTGGTAGAGAACTAGCGTTATTAAACTAGCGTTACTAAATTATATTCTACAGTTCCCTACATGGTAGCCTATAATAATTGTACACAAATAGACTACAGCATAATAGACTAACGCTAATCAACATGCTTTTTTATAAAACCTCGCAAGTATGACGGACGGATTCTCTCAGATCCAGCAGAACCATGCTACGAGCCGCTGAGAGAAAGTGGAGGAAATCCAGATCCCCAGATGACCTGGCCTCCTACCACACTCTGCTGGCAGCCTTCACAGCTGCAACTACATCAGCTAAAACTCCAGTCGAAAATTGATACATGTCTATCTAACCCACGTAAACTCTTTTCCACCTTCTCCTCCCTGCTCACCCCCCCTCCACCCCCTTCACCCTCCTCCCTCTCTGCAGATGACTTCCTGACCCACTTTGAGGGGAAGGTGGCTGCGATCCGGAACTCCTTCACGCATCCGGTGACACCCACATCCCCCATACTGAACCCATCGCTACACTGTCGTCCTTCAAGACTCTGAAGGACTCCGATGTGCTCGAGCTGGTGACGCGCCAGCGCGCAACCACCTGTCCACTAGACCCCATACCTTCAGCAGTCCTCCAGTCTATATCTGCTGAGCTCCTTCCATATCTGTCCTCCGTTATTAACACCTCCCTAACCTGTGGCCATGTTCCTGCTGCCTTTAAAACTGCCCGTGTAACCCCACTCCTTAAAAAACCTAGCTTAGATCCCGCTGATGTCAGGAACTACCGTCCTGTATCTCTCTTGCCCTTCCTGTCCAAAACACTTGAACGTGCTGTCCTTAACCAACTGTCTGTTTTTCTCCACCAGAACAACCTGCTTGACCCGCATCAGTCTGGCTTCAGAACCGGCCATTCCACCGAAACTGCTCTCCTGGCTGTGACTGAGGCACTCGCCACTGCTAGAGCCTCCTCCCTCTCCTCTGTTCTGATTCTCCTTGACCTGTCTGCGGCATTCGACACGGTCAACCACAAACTCCTGATCTCCACACTCGCTGAGTTGGGCATTTCTGGAACTGCCCTCTCTTGGTTTGTATCGTACCTCACTGATAGATCCTACCAAGTCTCCTGGAAGGGTTCCGTCTCTGCTCCCCGTCCCCTGTCTACAGGAGTCCCGCAGGGATCTGTACTGGGTCCTCTGCTGTTCTCTATGTATACTAAGTCTCTTGGCTCAGTAATCCATTCACATGGCTTCTCATACCATAGCTATGCTGACGATACTCAACTCTTCCTCTCGTTCCCTCCCTCTACCCCACAGGTCAAGGAGAGGATATCTGCTTGTCTGACTGACATCTCTGAGTGGATGGCTACCCATCACCTGAAGCTCAACCTTGACAAGACAGAGCTCCTCTTCATGCCGTACAAGACCTCCCCACTACATGACCTCTCCATCACCGTTGATGGGACCGTGGTGGCTGCCTCCCGCTCTGCAAGGAACCTGGGGGTGGTCCTGGACGACCGGCTGGACTTCAAAGAGCACATCAGGGCGACGGCACGGTCCTGCAGGTTCCTCCTGTACAACATCAGGAGGATTCGACCGTACCTGACCACCTACTCCACCCAGCTTCTTGTCCAGACCATGGTCACCTCACGCCTGGACTACTGCAACTCCCTGCTCGCAAGCCTACCGGCCTGCGCCATTCTGCCTCTTCAACTCATCCAGAATGCAGCTGCCCGGCTTGTGTTCAACCTCCCGAAATTTTCCCACGTAACCCCCCTGCTGAGGTCTCTCCACTGGCTGCCAGGATCAGGTTCAAAGTTCTGACCCTGGCCTACACTGCAGCAAATAGGACAGGCCCCGCCTACCTGCAGGACTTAATCCAGAACTATGTTCCTGCTCGACCACTTCGCTCTTCTACAGCAGGGCGACTGGCACTTCCCCCCCTCCGTGTCAAAGGCTCTCGCTTGTCCCGACTGCGGAGTTTTTCCACATTAGCACCTCAGTGGTGGAATGAACTTCCCATTCCCCTACGTTCTACTCCAACCCTGCCTGCATTCCGTCAAGGCCTGAAGACACACCTCTTCAGACTCCACCTTGACTGATATCCTCACCTAGGAATATCAGTTCCCTGTTCCCTGTGTTTTCCTGTTTGTTTATTATAGTTTATAATAGTATTTGGAATGGTTTATAATAGCATAGTTTATAATAGTATTTGGAATGGTTTATAATAGTATAGTTTATAATAGTATTTGGAATGGTTTATAATAGCATAGTTTATAATAGTATTTGGAATGGTTTATAATAGTATAGTTTATAATAGTATTTGGAATGAAAGTGTGGTGTTGCTGATTTGCCCACAGCTTACTGTGAACTACAGTCAACGTTCATTGCTAGGGATAGCTGCTACATTATGCAAAGGATGTGCTTTGCCTTGTCTGTTCTGTAATGATGATGATGTCTCTGTACGCACTTACTGTACGTCGCTTTGGATAAAAGCGTCTGCTAAATAAATGTAATGTAATGTAATGTAATAATATATGATTTTTACAGACCTTTCACATATGGGTGTCCCATTTCAAAGTTAAAAGTTACCGTTCGCACATACGTTCGCTAAACTACACGAATAAAATAAGCTCAAACACCTAAGTTAGCTGTCTCTGTGTCTCATTTCAAAGTTAAAAGTTACCTTTAATTCGTCTTTATGTCGTAAAAACACATACGGCAAAACAAAGCCCGCCCTATTTCAATATGTTAATTCATAGCCCGAAGGGGGAGGGAATTGTCAACCGACGAACGTCGATACTATGCCTTGGCAAAACGGCGAACGTCGATACTACAGCGACGTCGTCGGTCAAATAGGCGCCTAGTCACTTCCGGCCGTCGACGTCGGTTTTGGGAGCCAGGCACTACTGCCAGATACTGTGACGACGTCGGTTGTGTGCAACTGTGTCCTATTAACCTTAACTCCTGAATCAGCGAGGACCTCTGATATTTTTCATTTTCAACAACGTCATCACAGAGCATTTCTGATGACATCGCCTTCCATTAATTTTTGCTGAAGCTTACCCTCTTGTTTCCTTTACACTCTTTGACTTTACTATACAATCTGGTGTTACAGTCATGGCGTATTTTTGTAGGCTAATTCGGAGGTTTCTTCCAGGCATGGGTTCCCTCGCCAGATTTCCAATGGGGTCTTACCATGGGGTTTTCGGATTCATACCGAATATACGGTCTGTGGTTAATATAAGCCTAAAATATTTTCACGTTTTGTTAATCAAGATAATCCCCACAAAAAAAACACACTTTTGCGATTTTTGAACCACACACGCAATTAATATAAATTAAATATAACGTTATGCTAAAGTGAACTACATTACTACAGCAATTGGTCGCATTCCGTAAACGTCACTCACCATCACTGAACGGTTTTTCGAGCCTGCCGTCCTCCCGCGTTCAACTAGGCCCCAGCATTTTGTAGCCTATTTGCTACCTCCTGGAGCAAAGCAAAAATCCAGAGCTGCCCAGTTATATATATAGGCCTACATACACGATTTAGGCTTGTCCTTTCTGATATCGTAGGATGCGGTTTTTTTGGGGTTGTTTTTAAAAAAATCTGAGCGCTACTATTGTTCAAAGAAATTAGCTAGCTTATTAATTTTAGTTATTCCATCCACATTCGCCCTACTCTCCTGTTTGTTTGGGCGTGTTTTTGATGGGGAGGTTGATTAACTTTGTCTCCCGGGTCTGATTTGGCAATACTGCCATGTTTGCCAATGCTGGGTTAGCTAGCTAGCAAGCTAACGATAGCTCATGGCAAGTAATTTTAACATTTAGCTAGCAAGCTAACGATAGCTTATGGCAAGCCGTTTTCATTTATCAGTTATTAAATGAGTCCAAACTAGCTGCCTAATGCCATAGCTGGCTGGCCATATGAGTTAAATTAGCTAGGTATCGCTTGCCTAGCTACTAGCCAGCTTCTCCAATACTAGCTAGCTATGTCCTAAGTGCAGCTAGTTTAACTAGAGCATTTTATTTTGCTTACAAAATAAAACGTAGCTTCAAACGGCATCTAGCTAGCTAGGCAATTGTAGTAGTTAGCTATGTCATATATGGCCAGCTAGCTAGGAAAATAGTTATTGGGACTAATAAAGTAGCTAGCTATGGAAGTCAAATACATGTTAAAACGGCAAAGCAAGCTACGAAGACCTTAGTTGTAAATTGTATTCATTCATATTCTTGAATTTCATATAAAACAAGTTGATGTGGAAAAGTTTTAAAGGAGCGCTGACATCACTAGCTGCTAGCTACACTTGAGAGCAGCTAAGGATCTGCTGAGGTAATGACGTGTATTTATTCCGACAAGTTGTAGTTTGAATATAGAAACTTGTTAGCAACATACTTTTTAAAACCATATAGAAGCCTAAGAATTCATGGTTAAGATATTAATATGTGTAATTTATGTCATAGAAAACGTGAAAACTCTCTTAGGCTCATATTAACCACAGACCTTATATTCGGCACGAATCCGAAAACCCCATGGTAAGACCCCATTGGAAATCTGGCGAGGGAACCTCTGGGTGCGTCACAATCATAGAACTATATATTAACTTCTATGGTCACAATATTCTTCACTCCCCATCTCCCTTCCTCTACTCCCCCACTACCACTCCTCTCCTACCCGGAAGTATGCAAAACTGGAAGTATGCAACAATGTACCTGACATTGCGGTTTGCATCGAGACATTAATTAAGATCCGTTTCTGGGGCACGGAGTAGAGGAGGTGGTAGTGGAGGAAGGGAGGGGTGCATTTTTCGACTATTGGGACCAAGGGGCCAAGACTGGGCTTTTGAAGCTCACTTCCTGGTTGGGCTGGGAGCAGCAATTGTGCCATTGCTCACTAGCGCCACTGCGATTGGCTCCAGTATAGGTCTTTCACCATATAATGGCAGCAATGTGGTCAAAATACTGTCAATAAATTTTTCCCACAAAAAAAAATTCATTGCAATAGGTGCCTTTCCTTCATCTAATGCCTCTGCATGTGCTGATTTTTAAAAAATATTGTGTCATTTGGACAGGGTATTCACATTTGTTCAGGACCAATCAGAGGGACAGGTTGAGTCCTCTTCGGCTCCATGGAGCAGGTGCAGTTTGTACAAACGGGCGGCGAAAAAGACATCTGAGCTTCAATTCAGTTTTTACGAGGCCGTGGAAAGGCAATAGGTGACGTCACGGTGGCTTTGTCCATATTTTTATACAGTCTATGATTGGGACGCACCCCATGGATCAAAAATGCTAACTCATTTCCGTGTTTTAGGACTACAAACTGTAGCACTCTATTTTGGACATTTTATTAGGCCTATAGACGTGTGGAAGAAATGACATTTAAGAAATGACATCCTTATTTAGCTACTGACTGTCAGAAAGGTCAAAGTAGAACCCTTTGCGTTATACAGAAGATTCTATATAGTTAAATGGTCTAATCCCTGTTCTAACATTGGACGTTCCAGTCTATTGTTCACAGATAATGCTTCTGCTCTTTCTGTCCTTATTACACAGTACTTTTATTAAATTACTACACAACTAGAGCCTTTAAATGATTATTATTATGAGCATTTGGTTTTCATGTGATTGTTCCCTAAGTTTGAAACTCAAACAACGCATCTAATGAGCTGATAAGTGAGTTGTAGTCCATGAAGGGGACTACATTAGACACATCTGATTGTTTGCCAGGCAAGATCACACTGGTCCAGCATGTTGAGCGTGCAGATGGTTACTGAACACTTCTGTGTAAGCTCAACCAAACACAAAAGCCATAGCAAAGCTCTGCAATTGGCATCTGTGATGTTTTGCACAGGATATTTTCTTTATCTTTTTTTGGTGGGATTTTAATGTAATTGGTCATTTATTTGGCAACATCAATTATAAAAGCATACTTATTTTATAATGTAATATTGTGAATTATATGCATAGTAAAACATGTAATTAAAATTTTTGTTCCACTTAAAGTGATACAGCATACATTGTTATGACCGTATAAATTATCAAAACATTATCAAGATAGACTATGTGAACATAAAAACAAGTCAAAGTAATAATATACAAATGATCTTGATATGTGATGAGTTTATGTTTTTTAAAGATCTCCTGACTCATTTAATTTGCTATTTTTATGCGTCATTCTAGTACTTAGCACTTATATTATATACTTAGCACGTATTATAAAAAGAATTGGCCAAAAGCTATTGCTCTACGAATTATACAGAATGACTGAAGTAATATTTATTGCATTATGGTTTTGCCTGTGGAAAGACTTAAAATTGGCTATTCAACCAGCTGTGATTCCTTTCCCAGGGGTTTTCAAACTTGATGCTGCCACTGTGTGGGCTGATTTCCCTTCCTACCTTAATTGCAACCTCTGAATAGTACTAAGCTGTTAATTGTTCTTAAATGTCTACTGAAGAATGATTTATATAGTGATTTAAATACACAGTGCTGTTATGAAACTAAAATCACTATGTTTATGGTAATGATGTAATACCATCACTTGCAGGGTAGCGTATAGCCTACATTTTGTAATAGCCTACGTTTTAACGAAAAAGAAAGTGATTCCGACACTAATATAAAGCCAATTATAGGATTTTCTCCTTAAATAAAAATACAATTAGTAAAAGCAATGGCCTAAGCTATATTATTTAAGCCACGTTTCTTTTCTGGATCCATTATTTTGCGAATGATTAACAAAGTTATAGCCTATGCTATGTGCTATAGCTTTCTGCACAAAGAAATATGCGTTTCCATTCCAGGTTAGTTGATTGCGAGGTGCATTTCGAAATCTTCGTGTCCATGGACCTTGTGACTTTGCGGAAGCAGTAGGCTATGACTGTACAAATTGTTTTGCCAAGTCGCGGCAACATTTCGCCAGCTTTGACAAGACGAGAATTTAAAACAGTATACCAACGCTCAGTTTCAAAACACCAGCCAGAGGTATGGACATCGGATATTCTGTTAATCGGTGATTTCATCCAAGGGACGACGATGTCGACAGAATACTCTGGTAGGAAAAACCATTAAGACGGCGAGTAGGCTGGTTAATTGTTAACATTAAAATGTTCATAGCGTGCTTCTGCATTTTAGAATCTCGATGTTACCATAGTGATAACCTATTCTCATGTTTTGTTGATCTATCGGAGTATAACGCCAAGTCAGTCATTACAACTAGGGCTAGGCCTAAATAATTTGAGCATTAGTTGATGTAGTAATCAAAATGGTAGCCTACATTAGCCATGTATTTATAAATTACTTGCTAGAAATGTACATAATTATTTCGTAAAGTAGCGTTGAACCGCTAACGTTAGTTATCTATCTGACTGAATTCCTTTTCTTGCCATCAACAAAGGGATGTCGAGTTTGATGCAAACGGAAGTTACAATGTTTACGTTTTAATATCCATTTGATTGGTTATCTTCAACGACACAAGGCGGAACATCCGAATTTAATGACACCGAAACTGGCCAATCCGAGAGCCACACAGCAAACCTTGTTCCAGCAGCAGGAATGTCGGATATGTAGCTAGCTACGTACTCGCGCTATGTGTTGGTAAACACGGGCGTGTTGTTGTTTAAGGGTGTGCATACTAGAATCGCAAATGTAAGTGTATAACGTTATTGATGTCAGAAGCAGGTCATGATTAATATCCATTGCATAGGTCGCTATCATAATTTGGTATGGATATCTTAATTTCTGGTTAGATGCCTGGCTAGCTACCCTTGATAGCCAGCTAGCTTACGTGGGCAATTGTTCATGCAGCTGGATGACACAATAACTAACGTTAGCCAGAGCGGTATTCCCGTGAAATAACGTTAACGTTACCTTTAATTGTAGCTTGATATGGTCTACTTTGAATTCACGTTACAACTATGTAATCAATGCAACACCATCGTTTAGCTATGTCCTTTTGAATAGCTTGTTAGTGGAACGGATTTGATTTCCCATTTGCTCCTATAACGTACTTGCCTAACATTCAAGTAAATTCTACACTGTATAATAAAAAACCAGGCGTGCATCATGATTCTATTTAGCTAAGTGGCTTGTTAAAATTAATTTTGGAACTGCAATATTGGATTTTTTTTATCACTAACGTTAGCTAGCCAACGTTGGATATATAACTGGTATTAATGTTCTGCATTTGTTCGATCATTTACGTGATAAGTAGTTAATTAATGTTAGCAAAACTAGATTGTTAGCTGCCGATAGGTATCTGTCTATTATGTGTTTGTTGTGACTGATAACTAACGTTACATTACCTGCAGGCCAGCTTGTTACCTCGCGATGCTAAACTAAGCTACACTGTGAGCCCGGTGGGTGCGCGACTGTTACGTAATGTACGGTAGAATTGAAAGTGGGGGTGCATCCTATGTAAGTGGAAGGCAGGGCGAAAATAGTGCACGGCTCGTTGTGAACGAAGGTCCTTTCTGCTCTCTGTCCCCAGGTTTGACAGCTTTTGGTCTCTGTCATTGGTAATCCAAAATCTTGCATTGCTAGCTCTCTAGCTACTGTATAATCAAGAGTGTAAAGTCCCCACGTTGGAAAGTGCTCTCACGTCAAGGTAAGTGATCTTGTTTACATTAACGTTAGCTAAGAATCTAGTTCGCTAACGTTAGCGATGGCTAATGTGCATTCTTGCGATTATTTGTTGGATTTATTTTGGTAAATTCAATTGGCTACTGAACAATGGCTACGATGTCTAGCTAATAAGCAAGCAAATGATAACGTATGCTGCTTAGCTATGGCTATCTTCGCAGCAACTGGTTTTAGTGATGTGCTCGTAGTACAAGTATGACGAGGAGTTTAACTCTGTGATTGTTTTTTTAATTTATTTTTATTGTTTTAAGTGTAACCAGCTGGCTACTTACCCAGTTAACGCATGTCATCATTATTCAGTACAGCAGCTAGCTTGTAGCCAAACGAACACATAACGTGTGTGAGTGAGCATTTTATATTAAAGTTAGATAATGGCAGGAATTGATAATCTAACGTTCGCTCTAGCAAATTTCGTACACTGTAGGTAACGTTACATAAACAATCGTCTTACATTATCTTATTGCGGTTTCCCTTATTAGCTAACGCTAGCAGCATAATATGCCTTGCCTTTTTCCTTATTGTCATCATGAATTATTATCACTTCAGGAAGTCTCTTATCGTTACCACTCTACGCGATTATTCATATGAACTGCATCCCAAAATGCCACACCAAATGCCATGATCACCATACTAAAGGTTACCTTGGTATTATGAACCGGATCACGAAGCACAGGCCGGAAAACGGAACGAAAGTGCAATTGCCCCCCAGGTTCTCCATGCAGGTAGCGTTAACTAACGTTAGGTAAATCCCCCTTCTTGATCGGGCTGTGGAAAACACCAGGAGGAATTATGATTAGGTCAGTGGTGTCTTTAATGGGCTGGTATTGCTTTTACCGTCTCATCGTGAAGATCGATTATATGTAGTCTCAGTAAAAGTTGCAAAAGAAAAGTTTCATGTTTCTCGTTGGTATTTTCTTTTCCTTTGAAAATTTATGTTTTATTGTTTTTTTTAAAAATGAAATAAAATTCTATGTAGCTTAAGTTAGCTAACTTTTGTTCAGTTTTTGTCAGTTTTGGGGACAATTCAAATTGCATGACTTCTTTTTCCCACTTTCTCGATGATGGTGGCTATTGTTATTTATTATTAGGCATACCTTTGTCTATTCAATGTCTCTATTGTCTAACACATTTCAAAAAAAAAAAGAAAAAAAAAGAAAAAGTTGCGTGGGATGTGACTGTGTCCTCATTTATTTTAAGCACCTTTATGTGTTGATTACTATGTGTCCTCATCTAAATTCATATGCAATGTACATTTTCTGAATCTGGGGTAGTGCAGTGGGATGTAGAGAGGGTGTTAGGATTGACTGACAATCTGCCTAAAATTACACATTTTACAATATAAAATAAAATATTAAGAAAACGGACGACTACACCATTCAGTCTGAAAATTGTAAGCATGTTCCTTAGGTCTGCTAGGAATAGTTTTAGGTGTTTATGGAAAATGGATATGGGATTGTGGCGAGTTATAGTGTATTTGTGCATTTTGGATTATAGTGAGTATTGTATTTGTGCACATCTGTGAGTATGAGATTAAAATATGTCTGCGATTATGGATTCATGAGTATTTGTTTGGGAGTAATGTTATAATGTGTTAAAGTTTAACTGCTGGTACAGGATTGAAGTGTGACCTGTCAAAGCTCCTAACCCTTCCCAAAGAAGAAAGACCCCATTGTGATCTAAATCTTTTTTTTTAAAAGGGGGACCTGACATAAAATATAAAACATATAAAAAAGTTCCAAAGGTAAAGACCATCAATAATTTTTTTGTTTTCATCATAATCCCTTTTTTATTATGTGACATAAAACATAGCATACATACACATGCATTAGAACTGGGAATATTCATAATACAAAATAGATTAGATACCTCCAAATACATACATGGATATAACTGTGTAAACATTCAATCCATGGACATCAATTATACAGGGACCCCAGTTTTTTTCATATTTAGATACATTCTGCATATTTTTTATAAATCACCTTCTCATATTGAGCAATTTTTACTAGTGCATTTAACCTTTTGAACCTTAGGAGGGTATTGGCTTTTCCGTCCCATGTAGATATGGTGTTTTTTATGCTAAAGCAGTGCCTATCCATTTTTTTAAATAGAAAAAAAACCTTGAATTCAAGTCAGTTTACGTAGGATACATATTGCTGGGTGAGGGACTACAATGACTTCAAAAATTTCTCCTCTATTTTTGACTTCCTCTGCCCAAAATCTTTGAAATACTTGGCATTCCCA
This sequence comes from Synaphobranchus kaupii, assembly GCA_029718625.1. Classification (NCBI taxonomy): domain Eukaryota; kingdom Metazoa; phylum Chordata; class Actinopteri; order Anguilliformes; family Synaphobranchidae; genus Synaphobranchus; species Synaphobranchus kaupii. Next base: position 89,674,706 of record CM056380.1, read on the forward strand.
GATCATGTGATAATAGGCTCCCTCTGCAGCTTTACACCTCCAGCATAGACCTGACTGAAGGAGTCCCAACCTGTGCATTTTGCTGGGGATCCAGTGGAAGTGGTGAAGGATTTTAAATTGGGATAATTTAAGGGATACATCTTTAGATACTGTATGGGTGTTATGCCATACTTGCACCCATTCTTCAATGGGAATAGCACTGCCTTTTTCTCCCATAAGGTCTTAATTGATTGTGGAGTGGGGGATCCTTTGCTCAATATGAGTTTTGTGATGTGGTAACATTGTTCATATTGCTTAGTTTGTACAATAGACTTGTCCCAGGTGGAAGCCTGGTGGGGGTGTTTACCCCTAAGGGTTGCAATGCAGCTCTTTAGTTCTAAATATCTCCTCCATTTTTATGGCATGTGGAGTCAGAATATTGTTAATTGAGGCAAATGAGAGACAGCCATTTACTTTGTAAAGATGTGCAATGGTTTACAATTCCACTTTTCCACCAGTCATATCATATAATTCAGCCAATCAGCCAAACGGGTTTCCCCATATAGGCATCTAGGGAGAATTCTATATTTTTCTTTTGTAATTTTATGAATTGTTTTCCAAATGAAGTACATGAAGTTTAGACCTGGATGTGACGTGTATGCCTTTAGGGTTTACGTACAATGTGTCCCTGGGGAAATGTGGTAAGAGTATATGCCTTTCGACATCTAGTCAGGAAGGAGTGGCTTGCACAAGTCTTCGTACAGCCAAATAGATATTTTAAGGTGAATGCCCAATGATGCCATTCCAGATTAGGGAGATTAAAATCTCAATTTTCTTTAGATGGTAGTAAATGGAGTCTGGTCTTCTTTTCATTACAAATATAATGCTTGAAAGTATTATTAACAAATTTAGGCAGAGCAGTTGGTACAGCAATAGGGAGCATGTTGAGTACATAAAAAAGGTTAGGCAGAGCCGTCATCTTAACTGAAACAATCTTACTCCATAGAGACAACTTCAAACATTTCAAACTCACTATTCATTTTGTTAATAATAGGCCGAAGATTGGAATGTATTATTTTAGGGGGGGACTATGCCATTCATGCAATTTTCAGGCACCTTGACACCAAACTTTTGAATATCTGATTGAGTTTCAGTGCCTGCTGGCCGGTATGCTTTAGTCTTTTCCCAATTTGTTTCATACCCAGAAAATGTTGAAAATTACTTGACCGGTTTGAGTGCGTTTACTATGGACAACTCTGGTTCAGATTTTTTTTAAAGCATGTTGTGGGCATATAGGGATATTTATGGGTCACATTTCCTATATTTATACCGCCTGTATTTTTGCAGCCACCTAAATCATTTCGCGAGGTAGCCATTTGTGATTACCACGGCAGAAGCACAAGATTTTGACCCATCTGATGAATTTTGAGCCAATACTGTAAGTTTTAAGATTCTGAAGAGATATGGCCTTTCCACTCTGCGTCTAGTGCCAGGGGCGACAGATGGTATAGATGACTTCCCCAGAGCCCATTTCACGTCCAGTAGGCGTCGAATGTTTGCAGAGCAGTCAATTATCAAAATGACACAAGCATGCAGGGATGAGATGGTTGTGTAAGAGCAGGAGCATGCTTCAGTCACTGTATCATTAAAATCGGCAATTTGCGTGTCTAATTGAAGGTTTGTTTGTAGATTGTTCCAAATGTACAGTGCAGAATGGCTGGAAGTGTGCATATAGTCCCTCTGAGATGCACTTTTGAGTTTGGGTTTCCCCTGTCCATTCTCTTTCACCCCAGGGGGTCACCGTGGTGCTGAGAGGCACGTGCCGGAGCCACGGAAACATCCGGAAAGGAGGGGGGCGGTAATGGCACCCAGTGTATGAAGACAGAGAGCACGAGATAGAGACAGACTGACAGACAGAGACTGAGGACTGGAAACTCAGGCAAATCCACAGGGAAGAAAGTGGGCAAAAACATGTCTTACAGTAACAGGGAACTGGTGGTGTTCTATATAAGCTACAAGCTCTCCCAGAGGAACTATCCCTGCAGCCACATTGGACTGACCGGGCCTAGTGGGGGGGCGGAGGGACCTGCGGAGGTGGAGGCGGAGGAGCATGTGGAGGGCGCGGTGTCTGGTGCGGGGCACGCCAACGGCTCGGTGAACGGGCGGAGCCCCGAGGCGCCACTCCCGTCACCCAGCGGGCTGGAGGCGGTGAAGGAGGCGCTGCGGGACTCGGCGAACGAGTTCGAGCTGCGCTACAGCCGTGCCTTCAGCGACCTCTCCTCCCAGCTGCACATCACGCCCGCCACCGCCTACCAGAGCTTCGAGAGCGTCATGAACGAGGTGTTCCGCGACGGCGTCAACTGGGGCCGTGTGGTGGGGCTGTTTGCCTTTGGCGGCGCGCTCTGTGTGGAGTGCGTGGAGAAGGAGATGAGTCCCCTGGTAGTCCGCATCGCTGACTGGATGACCGTCTACCTGGACAACCACATCCAGCCCTGGATCCAGCTGCAGGGAGGATGGGTGAGTGTGTTGGCCAGCTGCCATGAGGGCGCATGCTAAATGCCTAAATGTAAATGAAGGAGGTGCTGGGCGAGGGGGCGGTCCTGTCTTGTTGAGTGGGTGGTCCTCCCCTTCTGAACGGGCGGTCTTATCTCACTGAGGGGCGGTCCTCTCCTGTTTTCAATTGAGACACAAATGTCAACACTCACTGGAGTATGGTGGTATAGATGCACTCCATTCGCAGTCAGTTTGGTGACTTCTTTGTTGACCAGAGGTGAGGCAGTCAGCTGACACCATATCAGGGGAAAGGGTCTGGGCTATCAATCTGGGCTCTTTATCTAACTGAAAGAGTTGCAGCAACATGTGACCCTAATCTGTTTTGTTTGTCAGTTGCGCTGGACCTGAACTCTGACCTCTGAGGTCATCACAGCAGGCTTATTTTATCTGGATCAATGCCGCTTGGATTCATTGATCTCTACACCGTATGGATCAACTTGTACCATGGACCCAGTGAACAGCATGACCTATCCAGATGATGTAAAGTGTAAAGTTTGGGGGACACTGCACAGAACAAGCATAGCTTTGATTGAATATATATATTACAAAAACAATCACTGCATCTGTCTACACAGGGATCATGATTTCATCCAAGTGCTGACATATGTTATTAGACACAGAGATGAGAGAAACTCAACCCACCCTGAAGGAAACCTGGAGTGGCAGCCCAAAAATAAATTAATGGGCGGTCACATTGCAGTATCTTTGGTCTTTACTGCACATTTTGCTTCCTGACAGTAGTAACATTTGAGTACCAGCTAAATGCCCTCATGCCTGGTGGCCTTTTCAATTTAAAAGTTCAGCCAAACAAGTATTTTCTCAGGTTGCATATAAATTGTATACTGGCTGAGAAGTAGTCTCCATCCAGACTGTGAGTCTGTGAAACTTCGCTGCCCAATTGTTTATCTGAGGGCGTATCTTGGGTTCGGAATTGAATGAGCAGCAATGAGGAAGTGGTTGGAAAAATGGGCTGCGCCTCCCGCGCCATCACTCAATTAGTTTAGACCCACCCTTCATTCATCATTTAACAAAGATCGTGGCACAGTTGCTAACACCATCAAAGCATGTCGATATAACACGTTTTTTAAGATACTGTATGGATTTTTGACATGTGTAAATCAATATGAGCGTTATGTGAATGTGACTGTTGAAATGATGTAGTCCTAATTAGCCAAAGTAACGTTAATGGAAAGTTCCGAAATTTGACCGTGATGCGAGCTAAGGTATGGCAACCAGCATACCTTGACTGTGTATCCTAATCACGCCCATGTTATCAGTCATTTTAATACTGTTATGTTGTAGCCTACACACTCCTAGTCTGCCACAGGTGTGACAAATTTGACTTCTTTATTTAAATGTTGGAAACAAAGTCAGGTAGTCATTCACCTAACGTTAAACATGCGAAATTTGCTGTTCAACCATCAAACTAGCCGTGTCATTGTTGAGAAATCTTTCAGTTTCACGGGTTACAGACCACACCAAACAATTTACAAGACCAGAGTAGCTAGCTGGACAGTTCGTAGCATGCTGAATTTAATGAGCATGCCTAAATTCCAGCATCTTCCACACAACTGTATTAAAAGAAACAATTAGTTTGCAACCGCTAAGAACCATAAGCTAACGTTACTGCAACAGAGGACAGCCATTTATCTAAAGCGCAAATACGTCATCAAGCTCGGTGAAAACGTGGATGGGGTCAGGTTGGGTGGGTGGGAAGACAGACAGCGCCCAGAGCGTTTTGTTTGATGCGCCACCAATCATTGGTCAGGATTAAAATAAGCACTTTTTCCTCTTGAAGTTTCCCAGACCCAGAGTGAGATCTGCAGACATGCAGTAACGTAGTTAGCGTAGCTTACGTAGTGTATCATCGTAAGAACTCTCATGGGTCTGGTGTTGAGACTAGCTGAGAAGGTCATTTTGTTTGTCGGGCTGATCTCTTTGTAAAGGAAGGTGCATCTTGAAGTTGCAGGATCGATGGGGTTAGCTTCTGTGTAATGTGCAGGTGGAGTGTATGCCATTTTGCATTCAGAGTTTTGCAATTCCAGCATTGTCTTTGTTTTATCCACATACACCATCCCAGAAGCACAAGTGAAATGCATTGCATTTACATTTAGGCATGTAGGCATTTAACAGATGCTCTTACCCAAAGGCACTTACAAATGTGCATAAATAAAGACAACCGACAGAGATGGTGCCAAGTCATCAATTTAACAGCGGATAGTAGTTGTCTGTACATAAACCTACAGAATAACATTATTGTAGAAGCAACAGGAAGATTGGGGATGTAGTTCTTTACGGAGCAGATGGGTATATGAGGATATGGTGTTAAATGTAGCAACACTACTGAGATGGTTAATAAACAGTTCAGTGTGGTTCACTGTAGGAGTGCACAGACACCTCTTTTACTATGAGTCACAGACCCCCCCACCCGCTCATCCAGGCTGCTTGCATAGATTACATATTTTCCATGTTATTAATTTGCGCTGCTGGGCACCAGGCTACCGGCATGCTTCAGGTAAAGCACCAAGCCCAGGGGCCACAGCAGCCTCCATTCGCCTGGGAATTTGAATTTGAACCTGCTCCACCCCTCGCAGCGGCCTCCGATCCTTAGCATCGCGGAGGTCCGATATCAGAGGGCATTTCTCCATTCCCGCGATCGGTTTTTGGATATCTGCGTTCTTGCTGCAGCTGTTCAGCGGGTTCTGTGGGAAACAGGAAGTGACATACGTATGTGACCCAAGAGGTTGCAGGTGGGTGGTGCTAGCAGTACTCTCTTTGTTTCTGGTTCCTGTCTGAGGCTGAGAAGGTTGTACTATATAACCTCCTCAGGCAGGGAGAGAGGATACTTACCGCCTTTCTAAAGTAGGTCATTTTGTAAGAGATAATAATTTACTCAGGTCTATTTATTAATGTGCTGAAGTATATGTGTCCTGGTGTATTCACATACAATCTGAGATATGTGAGCTCATCCTATGTACTTCTCCCTTCCCTCTTGGTCTTTCTTTTGTCATCTTCACCATTTTCTCACTCTCCTTCTCTTTTGTGTGTGTGCGTGTGCGCATGTGCGTGCGTGCGTGCGTGTGCGTGTGTGCACGTGCGCACAGCAGGCATGCCTGGGCACGTGGGCCTATCCCTAAACAGAAGTGTGAAAAGGGAAGGGAGAATTTAGCCAATCGGCTGCCTGTACAATCAAGCATACTAGCATCAGATAGCTTGGTCCCACGAGTCCCTTGAGACTGGGGTAGAAACCCTGCCCAGACCGATATAAATCACTTTTAATGAGCACAGAAAGGCCCATTGAAAACAATAACCATCCGTTGTTTCTTCAGATGGCAACAGAGGAATTACTGTACTTTGTAGCCGCATATCAGCCACAGAAGAGACAGGAAAGCTGTATTTGCACAGCTCACAGGACCATGATTTCCCTCGTAAAAACACGGACTATCCACTCTCACTGAATCAGCACTGCAGTCCGCAAATGATCTCTACAGGAGAGTATGTGCTCAGTGTGAGATATGGGCAGCCATGGTGTTTGCTGAAACCAGGTTTGCCAGAGTCTCTGTGCCTCTGGCCTTGCTAGAAATGGGAATGCTCTGATTGGTCATTTAAACTATTAAAGCTGTTCATGGTTCAAACCACTGTTCCTATTGTGACATCATCACTGTGGCACAGACTGCACCCAGCTGAGATGCAGTGTATGTGTGGCCATTCTCTAGGATATTGCAGCAGTGCAGAAGTGTTGTCCGAACATTTCAGGAAGGCTTTTAGGCTCTTGTGTTCCAGTGACAGACTTTGTAAAGTTGTTTGCTGGTCTGTTTTTATCTCTGGTGTTGGTATGTTTGAGGCCTCCTATGATAAATAACTCCCCTGTTGGCCGCGCCTGCTTAATATTTAGCACATAAATATTTCCACACAGGCGCTCTCGGGAAGATAACAGCATGAAGTTTGCACACCAATGACCAACCCACTCATTCAGTACTGGTTTAGTAAAGCAGCATGAGTATTACCGAGTTAAGTGTTCAACCCCACCCCCCACAAAATGCTCACTCATTCTCCAGGAAACATGTCCCAACAAGTCTGTTTTACAAACGCATTTTGCTGCATTTCTCACGCTCGGTGCTCACCTGAGCGTAGGTATGCTTCCTATTGGGCGTTTTGTTTTGGCCCAGACAGTCTGACGCATGCCGAAAGGACTTTGGTGTAAGAGTCCCCAGCATTTCTGGAATGTGTTGAGCTGGATGAAATGTGGTGTTATTCCAGCAGAGGGTTCAGCCAGTGCCAAATCATTATGAGCACAAGGGTCCATGTGTTTCCAGGGCAGTGGAATCTGAATGGAGCCTTTTATGAGCAGATTCATGGGTGCTCTGTCTCTGTACCAGCTAGGGGAGGTGGACGAGTGGGCAGCCAGGTGGAGTGGAAGGGAGATAGCGGACGGGGACCACAGTGGAAATGAGTGTGCTAGAATTGTTTGTGTTATTCTTTACCATTTCTTTTTAGCTGCATATGTACTGTATGTGTTTGTGGACTCATGCGTGTCTCTCCCTGCCCCCCCTCCCTGCCCCCCTCCCTGCAGGAACGCTTCGCTGAGATCTTCGGACATGACGCAGCAGCAGAGTCCCGGCGCTCTCAGGAGAACTTTAAAAGATGGCTGTTTGCCGGCATCACGCTTGCCACGGGCGTGCTGATCGGCTCACTCATCGCCAGCAAACGCCACTGAGGTAGACTGCCATGAACAGCGCTACCTTCTGGCCGACCTCCAGCAAAACATGAAGGAAGACGAGAGGGGAAAAACAAACGAAGGAAAGAAGAAGAAAAAAAAAAAAAAACACAAAAATTGCCAAGTGTTTCCATGTTTACTTGTGTCCTGTGTCCTAAAGCACTGAGAAAGAGAAATATGGCCGACTGACAGACCCAGCTGCTGCTCCCACCATCTGCATCACAAATCCTCCAGTTCACCTGCTCACAATCCCATAATGCAACAAGAGGCCAATGTCACATCACACACTATCCACAGAAAACAAACACCAAGAGGGACCTTTTTAGTTTTTAGTTGTTTTTTTTTTTGGGGGGGGCAGGGGGCATTTCCTTTTCCCTCTTTCCCTCACATAGCTGTGATGATTATTATTGTTGACTGTATATATATTGCATACATTTTATTTATTTGGGGGGGGTGGGGGGGGTGGGGTGGGGTAACACTCTTTCAGGGTGAATGAGAGTGAGAGATGGATGGATGGATGGATGGATGGAGAAAAGGGAGGGGTGACACATGAACAGGAACTTACTGGACTTCCCCAGAGAGAAACCTGACTGTAAATGCCCCTCTGAATCAGGAGGGGGCAGCACTGAGTCACAGGAATTTAAGTTTTTTTCTGACAAGTTGTTGAGTATTCCAGTCCCATTTAAGGAGAAGTTGGTGTGTTAACACACAAGAAGAGCACCAGAGGATTCAAAATCTTTTATGATAATGGGTCACATGCCTCATCCACTCAGATTTCCTTCAAGGACCAATCACAGGCTTTGCTGATGAGCAGGGACCAATCTAAGACTGTTGTTCATGAAGAAACTTTAATGTGCAAAATGTTGCAATTAAAAAGTGATCCTTGTCCTGGGAAAATAAAAAGCTTTTGTTTTCCTGGGACAGTTCACAGGTTGGCTCTCACTTTAGTTCCAAAGTTCCCTCACACACAAACGGCGTATTCCATCTGTCAGGTTTTATCTTTTGTTTTTATGCATCTGATTGTTTTCCGTCCAGTTATCCGTGACACTTTGCCCTGTTTATTCCCAGGTCCGTGAGTGTTTGTTTGTGTGTGTGTGACTTGCTTGAGGTCCTTACATGCACTAAACGTTTTCAAGTCTCATTCCTGGAGATGTTTTTTTGTTTGAGAGGGAACTTCTTCTCTTTACTTCTCTTGCCTTGACTTGCTACCGTAATTCTAGAAAATCTGAGAAATGCCTCACTTGGTCTGGGAAAATGGCAAAATGACTAACTTTTAAAAAAGTTTTTTAGTTTTCAGCCAAGCAGTTAGTTTTCCTATAAGAGGAAGCAAGAGGTTCAGTGGGGAAACTCCAGCCTTAGATCAGACTGAGAACTGGACAGGTCTGCCCAGTCCAGACTCCAGACCCAATTCCCAGGGACGCAACTACTCCCTGCCAAACTGCTGTCATTTGAAATATAATTTGGGATCACCTGCCTTTTCCTTTTCTTTTTTTCCCTTGCGTGGGGGGGTTAAACCCAGTCTTAAACCCAATCAAGGTGGCATCAGGTTTTTCTATTTTTTATTTTCTTCTCATTTTCATATCAGGTTTCCGGGGAGATTAAATGCACAGTTGTGCATGCTGTTGCCACACGCCGCCTCCCTGCCTTTCATCTCCTGGCTCAGTAGTCCTTTTCCCACCCCCAACCACAGCTTCGGAAACTTTGAGTGAGAGATGGTGGATTCTGGTCCATAGAACAAATCCCAGATTAGTGTCTGTCCCTCATACAGAATTTGTGGGGGGTGAGGAGTTGGGGAGAGGAAGCTGATTGGAGATCAGGTGTTTGCACGCAGAAGGTGCCCTGTGCTGTTAACCAGACGCAGGACCCCAGGCCTGAGTTCTGTGTATTGAGTGTTTGCCCACCGCTCTCATTGCGTTGTGAATATGTTTGATGTCCTCCATTGCTTCTGTTGTCTGGACTATAAGGTGACAAAACTTTTTTTCTGTTCCCCTTTGTGTTCATTTGTTTTTCCATGCATGTGTGCTTTAGATGCATTTTACCCTCTCAGTTGCCGCCTCCATGCAATATATCAGTTGTTTTTCCTTTTGTTTGCTTTTTCATCTGTTTGTTTTTGTTTGGTTTGTCATTGCATTTGATATAATGCTATTGTGTATGCTTTCTTAAAAAAGGTTTACTGAAACCAGGCCATGCGTAAAGGAAACCCATTTTCATGAATGGAGTCAGGTTGCAGGTGTTGCCGTGCCCATATTGGGGGGCGGGGGCTGCAGGTGCCAGGCTGTGGCTTTGATCACGCCCCTTGGCTTCAGTCAGTACTACAGCACAGGTGCACAAAGGAGCTGAACTCTCAATACAGACTCTGGCCTCCTGCCAGAGTTAGCTGTGAAATGTCTTACCCCCCCACTGCAGATATTACTGGCTACTGCTCTTGGATGACGTTACTGTTGCAGCCTCTCCTCTTTGCTTGGTCCTCATCTTGGCAAATTTCTTAATAGGTCTGTGTGATATTCTGACAAAACATTGTGCAGACTGAGAACTATAGAAGCACCATGTTACAACGGTCTGATTTTGTTCTGTTGGTCAGAATGGATGCCAGTCGAGCATCAACCACTGCAAGGCAGAACACTCAGCTGCCTCAGGCTATAACATCCATTTTTACTGTCACTTTTGATATGTAGCAAACAGACCTTGTCCATCAGATGCTTGCATTGCTCTGAACACAGAAGTCCATACTACCCCAATACTTATCTGTGTGTGTGTGTGTGTGTGTGTGTGTGTGTGTGTGTGTGTGTGTGTGTGCGCGCGCGCGCATGCGCATTCGTGCGTGTGCGCATGCTTTTGTGTGTCTATAATGTGTGTTCAACTTGTGAAAAATATGGTTGTTGCTTGAGAACTAACCAAACCATCATTGTCACAACATCATGTACGTATACTAGTTGACTTAAATGACAGTTAGAATAGCTTTATTTAGCAGCATATTTAAAATTCAACGAAAAAACAAGTGAAATATTGAGGGTAAAGCGTTTTGTGTTCTTTCCTGTTGCCTTATACTCCATTAGACAGTCACTGCTTTGAACTGTAAATGTTCCTTGTGTTTGTTTTAGCCCATTTGAAAAAGAAAATAAAATATTTTTTTAAAGTTTTTTTTTTTCCTTTATAGAATGATAAAGTGTACATTTAAGTATTAGAAAGAACACCATTGGATAAGCAGATTTGTTGTCTTAGAAGCCTGCTTTAATGTTTGAAATAATTTAAAACTTAATAAAAAGGAGCTGTCCAAGACTTAGATTCTCCTTTCTGACTTTTCTTGGGGAGGAGTGTGGGGGCACATGTAACCGAACCCGTTTGTGTGTATGTATATATATATATATATATATATATATATATATATATATATATATATATATATATATATATATATATATATATATATATATATAGATATATAGATATATAGATATATATTGCTCTCCAAAATTACTGCCACCCTTGAAAGATGTGCAAAAAAAGTAAATGTTTTGGCACACCTTTTTTCAGTACTTTGTGCTCCCTGCCTTCACAAAGGATATAACTACTGAGATATAACCTCTGTAGTGTTTTATGTGATTTGTAAACATATTGGTGAGGGGTCTTCTTTTTTTCCCTGTTTTTTTTGAGACCAATTATTATTATTTTTTTCTCATTACAACGGTGTGGGGGGGGGGGGGGGGGGGGGACCACAATCTAAAGCAAAATAAAAAATAATAAAATTAAATAATAATAAATAACCAGCATTATATAGTGAGAAATTACAGGAAAGCATGCCATACACTTTAAAGCATAGGCCTAGTAAGGAAAAGAAAATGTAATAAACAATTTAAATAGTTTCATTCCATATTACCCTGCTTGGAATGGCATCCCCAACATACTGTAAGTCTATTGAAATTTTCCCAGTAATGGTTGCTAGTTTGGTAAAAACATCCCAGTAATGGTTGCTAGTTTCATAAGACTGCCACTCTAGTTCCCTAAGCTCCCCATCCTGCATAAACTGACCTTTTCTAACATACTCATCTCAGAGCTGAGGAAGGAAAATAGTTATATGAGCAAGTCTATAGGTTTAGAAAAAACAGGCCATCCTTCCTTGCCCTGCTATTCTTAATGTACATCATCGTGACCTCCCTCCCAATAGCCTGATACAATCAGCAAGATTCAGCCACTATGGCTACTTCAGTTGAATTCTCCTTTTTTCTTTATACCAGGGGTGCGTCCCAATAATCAAAAAATGCACCCTCCTTTCCTCCACTACCACCTCTTCTCCGTGCCCCGCAAACGGATCTTTGTGTTTTCATCTAATGTTGCTGATTACATCTTAAGTATGCATTAATGGTTACTAATTGATTAATGTCTCGACGCAAACCGCAATGTCAGGTACATTGTATACTGTACATGCAAATACTTGTACTCGAAATGTTCAAGCATTTTTGCATACTTCCGGTGGGTGAGTTGAGGAAAGGTGGTGGGGAGTGAAGAATATTGGGACGCACCCCAATACTAGAAAAATGCATCCTCCTTTCCTCCACTACCATCTCTTCTTCTCCGTGCCCCGGAAACCGATCTTTGTGTTTTAATCTAATGTTGCTGATTACATATTAATTACATATTAATGGTTACATATTAATATATCGACACAAACCACAATGTCAGGTACATTGTATACTGCACATGCAGACACTTGTACTTTAAATGTACAAGCTGTTTTGCATACTTCCGGGTAGGAGATCAGTGGAGGATAGGAGTGGAGGAAAGGAGGTGAGGGGTGAAGAATATTGGGACACACCGCAACTGTCACTCAATGCTGATATGCCCAGACCCCGCCCCCACGTGAGAAGAGTGCCAAAACCATAGACCATAGAAAAATACATTTTATTCATTAAATCCCAAAGTCATTCTTTCTATGAGAAAATAAATTGTGACAGAAAAAGACATTTATAGGTGAAAATGAGAAACAACATATAATTCAATGGGGCTATGCCATTCCAATCATTATAAGCTCTCTCCTATAGACTGCAGTAAGAAAGAAGAATTAGTAATAATAATAATAATAATAAATATAGCTGCAAGCAGCGATTCCCGGGGACTGAGCAGCATAAGCAGCATTTGTCAAACACAGACATTGGGCACAGCAAAATAGAGTACTCAAGTGACTACGTCACGCTGGTTTCGGAAGTAAATTCCTCATTCATTTAGAGCACAGACTTTAACTAAAGCTTACTTTTAAACCATTTCTACTGATTATATCTTACCGTCAATTTCCCGGATTGTTCAATATAACGCCCGTTCGCAAACTATGTAATTTTTCTGGACCAGCTTCGAGTATATTTTATGTTTCAGTATTTTCTTGTGATTATATCAGCGCTGGAACTGTTTAAAAAACTCGATGTCCCATAATTCCCTCCGAACGTGCAGCTTTGTGTCCAGACGTTGTCATATAACGTTAGCCAGCAGTAGCACACAGCTCCGTTTTTAAACACTTTTTTTCTAACGTTAGCTAGCTAGCTTGAAGGACTAAAAGCTAGAATCGCTTTATGGGGTTAACCGTAGCGCAGTTTCTGACCTTGTCGGGTGGGCTTCTATACTTAGCAAGCTAACGTTAGCTCATCTTCAGCTGCAGTACTCCCATCTGCCCAAGAATTTCCAGACAGACGAGATGATGATATCTTATTGGTCAAGAAACACCCGTGTGTTGCATTACTGGATATGCAGTCCGTTAAAATGGACTACAAGTCGAACTACAATGATTAATGCATTACTTTAAAAAATAAAAATTGGAACATGCGATATATGGTCTATATCCTTGTACCACACAGGCTAATCCAGGAACGTTTCGGCTCATTCTATAAATCAGATTTCAAGAAATAGTCGATAGTCTCCGAAGCCCATTCTATTCTTCCATAGGGAATTTACTTCTGAAACCAGATTCCACCCACGACTGACATACTTGAGTACTTTATGGTGGACAATTCAACAGAGTTGACCCAAAAAGCAAATATCTATGTTTCTAATCAGGACTTTGTTTGAAAGTTTGAAATCTCTGCAAGGGAACAGTGATTTTTTGGATCTCTATAGCGCCACCATGTGGTTTGATTGGGCTAAGCCTTTGTAACTGGAGTCTAGATCTAAGTAGTATAGATCTGCCTAGTTTGTAGTATACCCCCTGCTGTCAGAAAGCATCTTTAATGTTTTTAATTTGTTTAGATAGGTAACGTTAGCTACAAGCTAGCTAGATAAGATAGCTAACGTTAGCTAACTAACTGCAAATAATTGTTGGTCCGTTTGTCACTATAGCAAATTTGAAATCTCTGCATAGGAAATTTTTTTAGTGAATTTTAAAATATTTTTTATATTTGGATCTTTATAGCACCACCACGTGGCTCGATTGGGTGGAACCTTCAGGAATGAAGTCCTGATGTTACTATTAATAGACCTACCAAGTTTAATAATTTTCTGTCTAACGGTTTTGGAATTAGCATGTTTGTTATAAGCCACGCCCACTGAAAATTAATTGGCACGTCATTCGGCCATCTTTTAAAATATCAAAATTCTGTACGTATATAACTTTTATGATGCATGGTCTAAGCAGTGTGTATACCAAGTTTCGTGCGAGTTGTCAAATTTTTAAAATTTTTGAGTAGCATTTTAAGTGTTTTACAAAAAATGCTAATTAGCGGACTTGATGGGTTCTCCGGGCAAATTTGTTCGGCATGAGCAGAGACCTGTACACCAAATTTTGTGACTCTATGGGGCATCAGCAGTGGGCGTGTCAATGTCAAAATTTTGTAACATGCACTACAGCGCCATCAGGTGTTCAATCTGCGTCATAATATACAGGATCCAAGAGTTTGCTCATCCCAACAAACCTGCCAAGTTTGATGATTCTAGAACAAATCAGCTCATGGGAATTTTAGGTGAAATGGGAGGAAAAAAATAAAAATAATAATAAAAATTATCCAAACAAAAACAATAGGGTACCAGCAGCTTTGCTGCTCAGTCCCCTAATGAAAATAATCTGAACAAAAACAAAAGGGTACGAGCAGCTGCTCGGTCCCCTAACAATAAAAGTACATCTAGGGCTATAGGGGCTCATAGAACAAAAATAGGTCAACAGAGTTATCAAAATACTCTAAACCCAGTGTCCTGAAATAATATCAGCTTGATTGTACCTGGGTGGTGATGGCTAAAATCAAACACACCTGAGCCTTTGATACTCATGCCACAGTCTCAAAAATTATGGATTTGGATGAGGACAAATGCTGAGTTTTGTGCCCCTTTTAGTTCAGAGGTTTACTTCCTGCTGCTTGAATCATAGACTGTAGAAGAATTGGCTTCAATCACTGTTGTCTTTAATTCACAAACAGGCAATGCTATAGTGGCATGCATTGCTGTCCATGAGTTAGAGTTGCCAGGAAAATAGAATACCCAAACATTACTTTCCCTGGGGATTTGTCTCCAGAGCTTTTGAATTGTTTAGTATGGTTTTAGTATTCCTAAAAGGGGAGATAAACAAAAAAAAATGGGGGCTCAAAAAACAAGTGTGTGCTGCTATAATGGGACTTTCTTTCAACCCCCATCAATGGTGTGTGGGGTTTACCTGTGACCCTTTGTGCGGTGACACCATACTAGTACTACACTGCTTCAGTCCACACCTCTACATTAAGCTGCTTAAATTATTCTGTCCAGAGTTATGGCTCTCATCCACAGTTACAAATATCTAGCTTCACATTGGACCCCAAAAAGTAAGTAGTACTCTTCTAGACTAGATATTTGGTGTAATAAAATTGAAATTGGTCACTCGAAGCAGAATTCCTGAGCATGAGTTTCAGCTGCTGAAGTATGGTGGCCAACTGGGCTTACCTGTGGTTTATTTCAAGTACAGAATATTTGTACAGAGTAGGCAACCCTGGTCCTGGAGTGCCAGTGATGTTTCTATGTTTTTATGCCATCCAAGCTGGGTTTGCAACAGTTGGGTTGAATAAGAGCTTGAACCAGAATATTGAACCACTGAGTACCTTCAGCACATGGTCACCTGTGTTAATTAATCTCTCCTGGCCAAATAACTAACACAATTAATGTATGTAATTATACGTTTGGGTGGAGTAAAAACCAGGAACATCTCTGGCACTCCAGGACCATGGTTCCCTACCCTGGTGCAAAGTATGCCTAAGGCAGGGACATTTTTTAAAAAAAGTCTGATATTATCCTGTGAATACTGAACTACAATTCCCGGTAAGCATCACTGTAGTTGGTGCAGTTCTCTTTTATGTCACCTGAGTGGTGCGAGTTCAGTACATTCACACTTTCTTACCACTACAGCTAGGGGGGGAATCATAAAATTGTCAAGAGTACTGATTTTTAAACGCTATTTTATTTGTATTTTATTTGCTACGTTTGTTTTCTTAGCGTTAAACAATTTGATATTTGAGCGGAACTAAGGTAGCCAAGTAGCTGAAGTAGTTGCTTTCCCTCAGAAAAGAAGAAGGGATACACTTGCTGTGTCATTTCACAATGGCGGACCAGGAGGAGGCCGTGAGGGAGTTTGTGGCTGTAACTGATGTTGATGAGGAGAGAGCCCGCTTTTTCCTTGAGTCAGCAGGATGGGATTTACAAGTAGGCGATAAAAGTTGCATCTTGTAAACAGAGGGAAATTGGATGGCCCTACAAAAAGGCGTGTCAGTGATCCCGTCTATGTAGCGGTTGGTTGCTTTGGTAGCAATGCTAACGTTAACGTACTAGTCAGGGCAGGGATGTTCAATTTTCTCCGAAAACTAAGGGCCGCTGTTGGTGCAGGTTTTTGTTTTAGCCCAGCACTACGGCACCTGATTCAAATAATTAACTAATCATGATCTTCAATCGAGACATTGATAAGTAGAATCCGGTGTCCTAGTGCTGGGCTTAGAACAAAAACCCACACCGCCCTGCGCCCTTTAGGATAAGATTGGACACCCCTGAGTTAGAATAATGTTAGCTAGCTAACAAGTTAGCTTCATACTTGGCTGGCTCGGTTGCTGAACCGTAGTGTTAGGCTCAGCTTAACTGATGTGCATTCCTTTTATCGTAACATAGACTAAATGGAAATACTGCACAGCTGACAGTTGAATAAGGTTAAGCTAACGGTTGTATAAATAACTTAACGTTAGCAGTGCTGTGTTGATAAGATTGCTGGCTAACGTTAGTTTATCTAAACATTTCTTAGTTCTAACGTTACATTATTTGAGGTTCAGAACTGTAATTATGGTGTTATTGGTGCAAACTAGGTGTACTGGGACCCATTGAGAAAACCATGGCAAATGTGGGAGAAAACATTTAAATTGGCCAATCGTAACGTTATATTGCAAAAAATAAACTTAATAATGGAAGACACACATGTCAGGTGGTTGAAATACCAATACATTTAGCTGTCTCAGCTAAAGAAAACACTCGCCATCAGTTTTTGTAGAATGGCGTGGGATGTTCGTGTCACTCGGCTTGTACAATATTTGGGGAAATTAATTCACAGCTCTGTTTGTGTTCAGCTCGCCTTGGCTAGTTTCTATGAAGACGGTGCCGATGACGACATTGTGACCCTCCCTCAGCCGGAAGGATCATCACTGTCGCACCCTACTGGTCCAAGGTACTCTTTACATGCATTTTCATAATTGCTTCATCCACCATGAAAGTAAAAATTAGTAAATCTATGTGGCAAATTCACGTTTAAGCATTGAAATACATTTTTTAACTTTTACTAAATTCATATTGTTTTAGTAAAATTAGTCATTTTAATTGGTAGTTTTTGTGGTATTCAACTGAGATTATTACTGTTATCATTATCCTCCGATCTAATATTGGTCATAGTGGAAGCAGTACTCTTTACATTACGTTCATTTGGCAGACGCTTTTGCCAAAGCGACGTACAGTAAATGCATAACAAAGGTCATTGGAACAAATACGGGCACAGGCCAGGTGAAGTACAGTTCTAACGAAGTAGCAGCTATCCAAAGCCATAAACATCAAGTCTAGTTCACACAGTAGAGCTATGGCTAGGTCTTTAGGCTAAGTCAGTAAAGCAATGGCTAAGTCGAGATAAAAGTGGTATGTGTTTAGTGTTTTACTTGACCACAGTGATGCCAACAACATCATACTCACTATACTACCCTGTTACGACCCGGTCTAGGGTCAGATAACAAAAAGGTAACAAAAGATATGAGGGTGGCAAATGGGAAATGCGTAATATAACGGGCGAGCAAATCCGGTCCCTCACTGCCTAACCAAACTAATTACGGCCTATCTAGTCTTCAAATGCTTACCGGGTAAGAGGCAGCTTTAAACGCGGAGCTTCGGACAAATCAGTCTGTGGGCTGAGACCAAAAAGTCAGAATAGCGTGCCCCCACGGATATTTATATTTCCACCCAGAGTCACCTTCAAATCCCGATGGAAGGATAGCAATCCAGCTGGGTTCATCCTAATTACACACTGAACACACTAGGAGGGTAGACGAGAGTCGGTGTCTAATTAGACGGAGTAAGGTCGAGATCAATTGTGCACAGCAAACAAACAATAAGGGCTAGGCAATGATCGGAGTCAAAGTCAAATGTAACCGGGTCAAAAACACACAAGATCAAGTCCAAGGGCTCGGCAAGAATCCGAATCCAATTTAGAAAAACAAGTCAAGCACACAAAATCCACCAAACAATCACAAACCACAATCACTATGCAAGGCCGAAAAGCAAGTCTCCGCCATTGAATGGCAAACCAAGCTTTTTAACAGAGCTTTTTAAACCTCCAGTTTAAACGGTCTGCCGAAATCAGGAGCGGATAGAACTGGGGTACTACATAACAGTGCACTTTTCACAGCCTCAAATGCACATTGACAGGCAGGGGACAAAACAAAACTTTGTGCTTTGTGGAGAAGATTAGTGAGGGGTGACACTATCAGAAACTTCTATAATAGCCAGCCACTCCAAGAAAACGTTGAAGCTCCCTCCTTGTCTTGGGGGTTGGAAAAGCACCAATGTGTGCTGATTACTTTATTCTACATTATGTTCATCTGTCCAATATTTTTTGATGCCCGAAAATGGGGGGGGGACTATGTACAAAGCGTTCTATAATTTCTAAACGGTTCATCCGATATGGATGAAAATACCCTCAAATTAGGTCTCAAGAAGGTCTCAAGAAGCTCATGATCACACACTGTGTGCCTACATTTTAAACCCACATCAGCAGTTCCTGCAGGAAAAACACTATGAATGAAGGAGGTTGCCCAATGTGCTGTTCGTCCTCTGTTAAGTGTTAAAATAGTTTATGCTGGGCACCGCGGTGGCGCAGCGGTAAAAGCGCCAACTTTGAGTCGGTGCAGTTGCACACCGAGGGTCTGGGGTTTGTGCCCTGGTCCTGCCAGATCCGGGTATGGCCAGTGCCTTGAGGGAGCGGAAATTGGGCGGCCGCTCCCTAGGTGGGGGGAGGGACTCGGCCGGGGTTAAATTGTTGCGCACAAAGTGGCCCTGTGCGAATTGGAATTACGGTCAGGAGCTCGAAGAGTCACGCCCTGAAGAGGACGTGGTGCCCTCCTTCCTCCCACCGGCTGCCGGGGGTTGTGTAGCGGCAGACCTCTGAAGTGGTTGCTACACAGGGAATTGAATAGCTACAGGGGTACAATTGCCTACCAAATTGGGAGAAAACAGGGGGGTAAAAATCAGTAACAAATTTTAAAAATAAATAAATAGTTATGCTGCTCTTGCTATTCTTTTGTACAGGAGCCAGCCCAGAGTGACGTCGTTCCAAGATCTGGTCCAAGATCAGGACGAGGAGGGTGGTGATGAGGAAGGGCAAAGGTCCGGATCATTCATATTAATTTTTAAAAAGGGCTGAATGGGCCCCCTCTCCTGCCCGTACTTTCTCTCTCTACCTCACCTCCCATTCTTAAACTTTTTCTCTTTCTTCCTCTCTGTTACTCTCTTCCCTCTACCCCCTTACTTTCTGACCCCTGGATTTTACATCTCTGCCCTTGTGAGCAGTGTTCAGTAGAGTCTACAGCTAATGCAGACACACTGCTGCCCCCTGGTGGCCATGTTGTTTGATTGTAGTTAGAGTGAATAGGTTATTCTGTAGTTCTGGAACATTCTCTCCCACAATGGACCCTTTTCACTCTTGGGTGGGGTCCTTTTATCAGGGTCTGGCTGACACTGCTATGCACATGGCTTCACAGTATCTGCAAGTTGTATGTGCTGTGTATGACCAGAAAACATTACTCCCTTCTGAGGCTCAATAACCATTTTATTTATGTTAGAACTGTGGATTTAAACTCTGTGATACTGGTTGAGGTGTTCTCTGTTGGATTTGACCTGATGCCCGTCCTGCAGGTTTTACGCTGGGGGCTCAGAGCGCAGCGGGCAACAAATCGTTGGCCCCCCTAAGAAGAAGAGCCCCAACGAGGTGGTGGAGGACCTGTTTAGGGGAGCCAAGGAGCATGGGGCCACACCTGTGGAGAGGGCAGGGCGGGGCCCTGGGGAGCCCAGTGGGTCACGGGTAAGAGAGAGGAAGTATTAATTTGCACCCACCCCTCCCCTTACCGGCAGCAGCGTGTGTAGCCGTTTGTGGGCGCAGTCCTGATCTCTTTCTCTGTGTTTGTAGCCTTTTGTCGGCGGAGGCTATCGTTTGGGCGCTGCCCCTGAGGAGGAGTCAGCCTACGTGGAGGGCGACAGACGACGTGCTAATGCAGCTCAGGACGTGAGTCCCTCCCACTTCCCCTCAGTCTCTCCCTCAACTCCTCCTTTACTCCACCCCCTCTCTCCTTCCCTCCATCTCACCTTTTACTTCCCAAATTGCAAATTCATGTGGGCAGGTGCATGTGGTCCTGAAGCTGTGGAAGACGGGGTTCAGCCTTGATGACGGCGACCTCAGGAGCTACTCTGACCCTGGCAACGCCCAGTTCCTGGAGTCCGTGCGCAGGGGGTAAGTCTGAGCCAGAAGGACAGGGCAGGACCTGTTTCACTGTGGTTTGAATATAAAGTGATGGATAAGATGATTCTCTGTGGTGTAAAGGAAACCTCTTTCTTTCTCCCTGTCTCCCATCCTCTCCCTCTGCTGACCTCTCTCTCCCAACCCGCCCCCCGCTCTCCCTCCATCCTGTTCTTTCTTTCTCTTTATCCCCCTCCCCCCTTCCCCATCTCTTTCCTTCCCTCCCTCCCTCTGTTTCTCCCCCTCTCACAGAGAGATTCCTCAGGAGTTGAGGCAGCTATCTCGTGGAGGGAAGGTGAACCTGGACATGGAGGATCACCGTGACGTGGAGTTCTCCAAGCCCAAATCTGCCTTCAGGGCCTTCGGTGGGGAGGGGCAGAAACTGGGCAGGTGAGGGTGGGTCAGGGACAGGACTGGGTGGTGCCAGAGGTGGAAGAGTTTTGAGGTGACGGTGTACCATATCCCCAGCAAAATGGAATGTTCAGTTTGACACAAGCTGCTCAATCTTCAGGCTTGTCCCTCAATGAAGTCAGCATCTGCTTGGGGGACAATATCCGCCTTTCTCTGTAAAACACTAACAGTGCTGCATGGCCACACCAGGGCAATAATGTGGAAGGAGCAGGTGGTGGCCACAGGAAGGGACAGCCACTTTTGTATAGTTACTTTTGGCAAAGGATTTTTTTTTTTTTGGCCAGGAGGGTTTTCTAAAATTTCTGTACGCACTGATTGATAGCCGGTAAAATGTATAGTTATTGTTTATGGATAATTTGGTATAGCAGGTGGGAGGCAGCTGTGGTAGCTGTGTCAGTAGCAGCTGGAGCCCTTGAGCACATGTCTGACTAAATTAAAATGCTCTGCCCCTCCCCCTCCCACCTTATACACACAGTTCAGCCCCCTCGACGATGCAAGATTCTGGATCATTGGGTGGCCCGCAGGACCAAGCAGCCAATGAATTGCAGGCCAGTGCCTCTGTTGCCCTTGACAATACGCAACCAGTGACCAGCATCCAGATACGGCTGGCTGATGGAGGCCGACTGGTACAAAAATTTAACCACAGCCACAGGTGAGCCTTGCCTCTCTCCACATGTCCCTCCCACATGAACATGTTTGTTGATTTAAAAGTGCAAAGAAACTTGACGGAAAAATTTGCGAGAGAGAAGCTAGAATATCCTCCACCTCTTGTGTCCTTTCTTTAATTTCCTGTTCTCTTTCTTTACTTTCCATGTCTTCCCCACCAGTGTGTCAGACGTGCGGCAGTTTGTGGCAAGTGCTCGACCCTGCCATGGCTGCTGTAGAGTTTGTGCTGATGACCACGTTTCCCAACAAGGAACTGACAGATGAGAGTCAGACACTGAAGGATGCCGGCCTGCTGAATGCTGTTATCGTGCAGCGGCTTAAGTGAGGTTGCCCCCTCGCCCGTTGGCGGGACTCAATCACAGGACCCGAGCCCTGCAGGAATGTCGCCCCCTGCAGGCTCGGCTGACCAACTGCACCTGATTCCTACAGGATGGTTGCCCCCTGCTGGCTCGGATGACCCACAGCACCCGGTTGCCACTGAAGACACAAGCACCATGGGATATAGATTCCTGTTTTGTAACTATCTGTATAGTACTGTGTATCCCCCCCTCATAGGCTTGTGAAACGGCATAGTTGTTTTCCAAGAGGAGGGGGGTGAATTTGGGTTTTATCTTGTTGCCGAGGAGGACTTGAGTGAGTGAATATTTGGTTGAATTGACGGATTGTGAACCAAAATAATAAAGCTTTTTTTTTTTACCTCTGGTAAATAGTTTGTTTTTGTGCCTTCATTGTAACGCAGTAATACTCTTTAACAACCTGTTAAATTTGAACTGTCCTACTGGTTAATGGTTCTCTACACCAGGTCAGGGGTTTTTCAACTGCACTCGTTTTCAGTGGCCATTGTAGAGAACGGTAAGCGCGACACAACACGAGAATGTTATTAGTGATTAGTAAAAATATGAAGTAGCAAATTTATCAAACCATTCCTTTCTGTCACAAGTATGTCTGTTAGTACAAGAGTATTTTGTGCAGGGTTTCTCTCTGTTAATGCAGATAGTAATTACAGCCCTGTATTGCATCGACACGGTGCTTTCTATTGTCTTGTCATACTGGAGGGTACAGCCCCTGCTTAGGTGTTAGCACAAAGAATCGTGCTGTGGGTTTGGCCCATACATTTGTTCCGCCCCTCTGCATTTCGGTAGAACCGGTCTCTCGGCCAGGATTACTAGGAATGAATATGGAGTTTCAGATGACCATGCGCTTGTGAGCATTTTGAACCAAGTGAAGAGAGACGGAGTTTGTGATAACTGCAGAATCCTCTGGAATGAGGCAGTGGACACAGCTGTACCAGGACAGGTCGCAGAGAGGAAGTGGGAGTGCCACCCTGGGGTGCCTTTCGGAAGCACAAGCCCCGAACCGCCAGGATGCAGGCAATGCAGAGGACAGCTATGTGGGCACAATGCCTGTGAGACACTGACGTTTATCTGATTGGTTTCTGGTCTCTGGATTGCTTTTTCACTCTTTATTACAGTAAATACAGAAAGGTTCATCACAGTATTGTCTTCTGCTAAATAAGCAATATTATTTATACTGTATTAAAACTTCTGTTGTATTATCAATTCTCAGGTGATTTCACTGAATGTGTTTGTAGTAGTTTGTCAGGATGAGTGTGATCATCCTCTGTGTGTAGAAGCCGGCAGGAATCCCCTTGGGTCAGGAAGCTGTGTTATGCAGCAGGGGGAATGCCCCATCAGATGACCAACATTGCCATGGGCTTCAGCTTACAGATCTTTCTGCTGGATGTAGTAAAGGTAAGTGCTCATCTGAGCTACCTCACCTGTCCCTGCTCACCTGTCTACGTCAATCACCACACCCGTCTGCTCAGTATTGGAGACCGACCGTGCAGCAGAGTTTTGTGTTTCTCACATGTTTGCTGAATATGCTTTTGTCCATGTAATTACTGATGCATCCTCATTAATGTGAACATGCACACTTCACTGTGTGGATTTTATCACTCAAGCAGAATAGCTACAACTGTGGCTTTGAACGGTCAACCATCAGAGCTCTAAGCATGATTCCGCCAGGCTCCCTCTGTTATCCCCCTCCTGCTGTCTCCTCTCATCAAGATCATTCCGCCTCGTTCACATCCTCACACTTCTGCTGGCGTAACCAAGCTTTGCTAAATCGTCACATTGATTAGCTCTCAGTGCTAAATAAACTTGTGCTGTGCTGCTTGGGATTGCAGTTGAATGCCCTCTATGCCTCCCTGCTCCTCTTCCTGGTGCGGGCCTGGGACGCTATCACTGACCCCCTGGTGGGCTACCTGGTCAGCAGGAGCGCCAGGACAAGCATTGGCAAGCTCCTCCCCTGGTAGGTGGTGTAGAAGGAGGGGCCTAGGTAGTAGGTGTGGCCTAAGTATGGTCAGTGTGACTTTGGGAGCATGTATGGCTGTGGGGACTCATTTGTAAATGGTTTATTTCATGGTTGTTATAATTGCTTGCTGTTATTTGGTCTTTTATAAATACTAGTTGTTTCATACTCGTATGTTTTAATAACTGTGGTAGTTATAAGGGCTGTTATAATCACTGTTGTTGTGATAGGACTGCTGTAAACTGCTGTGGTTGCTGTCTTCAGGATGGTGTTCTCCATGCCTTTGGCTGTGTTCTCCTACATCATGTTGTGGCTCACACTGCAGGGCTCCCAAATCTCCCGTGTTGAGCTTCCTCTGGCACCTCAGCATGAGCTGCCTGTTCGAGGCCTTCATGAGTGTAAGATCCCCCTCTTCACCCCCTTTGACACTGCTTTGCCATAATTCCCCAAAATGATCTGCATGTTCCTGACCCTTTCCTCTCTAATGGTTACCCAGTTGCCCCTCTGCATCCTCTATCACCATCGTTACCATATCCCATGTAGTTCACACCATCCTCAGTTGCCTTGGATACCGTGTCTGCAACCTTTAGTAGACAGTGTTGCCATGGTTGCCACGTCCCCTGCTGTTCACTCAGTGGTGTCACCATGTTGAATGTATCCCCTCCTCCTTGGCCGGCAGTGTTAACTGTGAAGTGTGCTTCATTCCATTCAGCATTGCTGTGCTTACTGTGTCCTGTAATGTTCTGTGTGCTCTGCAGTGTTACCATGTCCCTTATACGTCCCTCAACATGTTCCTGGGAGGCAACCAAAAGGAGAGAGACTCTGCTACAGCCTACAGTGAGACATCATCTCTCTGCCTTCCCTTTCATCCTGTCTTTCTTTATTCAATCAATCAATCAATCAATCAATCTTTATTTGTATAGCTCATTTCGTACAATTTAATGCAATGCAATGCGCTTTACATTATTAAAAGTCAATCAATAATGAAATCAGTCAATCAATAGTAAAATCAATAATCAATGTACTGTGAGTCTATAAAACAATATAAAAACAATAAAAATAAATAAAAATCAATACAAATAAATAAAAATAAATAAAAATAAATAAAAATAAATAAAACAAATAAAACTATAAAACATAAATAAATAAATAAATAAATAAATAAATAAATAAATAAATAAATAAATAAATAAATAAATAAATAAATAAATAAATAAATAAGAAAGCAATACATACATAAAATAAAATAAAAAAGGGAAAAATTGCCCATGAATGTCCCTAGGTAAAAGCGAGACTAAAAAGGTGTGTCTTGAGTTGACATTTAAAAATGTCTACATTTTCAGCTGCCCTTAAAGCGGGGTGGGAGACTATTCCAGAAGGCGGGGGCCATATGAGCTGAAAGAAGCCTCACCGTATGTTTTAGTCTGTGATTTAGGAATTATTAAAAGAAGTGAGTCAGTGGATCTGAGGGCTCTGCTAGGAACATATTTAGGAAGTAAGTCTGCAATATAACCCGGTGCAAGTCCATGGACTGATTTAAAAACAAGTAAAATAATTTTAAAATCAATTCTAAAATTTACAGGTAACCAGTGCAGGGACTTTAAAACGGGGGTGATGTGTGCTCTCTTCCTGGTTTTAGTTAGGACCCTAGCAGCAGCATTCTGAAGGAGTTGCAAGTGACCTATTGCCTTTTTAGGAAGCCCAGAGAATAATGCGTTACAGTCGAGCCTGCTCATAATAAATGTGTGCATTAGTTTTTCTGTGTCACCTTGAGTGAGAACAGGTCTGACTTTAGCAACATTTCTGAAATGGTAGTAGGCAGTTTTTATTACATTCTGTATATGTGGCTCAAAGCTCAGATCACTGTCAAAGATAACACCTAGGTTTTTAACCTCAGTTTTGATGTTCTGGGATAATGGGCTCAATTTTGTCATTATTTTCTCTCTGGGTGTCTTGGGTCCAAATACCAATATTTCTGTTTTATTATGGTTTAACTGAAGGAAGTTATATGCCATCCAAGCATTAATGTCTGTGATACAGCTGGTTAATCTATTCAATGGGGCAAGGATCATCTGGCATAGCAGAGGTATAAAGTTGGATATCATCAGCATAGAAATGGAAATTGATACCATGTTTTCGGATGATGTTGCCTAGTGGGAGCATGTACAAGCTAAACAGAATGGGGCCTAATATTGAACCTTGAGGAACTCCACAAGTAAGGGTGACTTTCTGTGATGAATGCTCACCGAGACAGACCAGGGAATCACGGTTTGTGAGGTAGGACCTAAACCAATTTAAAAACTGTGCCAGAGATGCCAACCCATGTATGGAGTCTGTTTAAAAGGATTTTGTGGTCTACAGTATCGAATGCTGCACTAAGGTCAAGAAGCAACAAAATTGAGGGTTTCTTTGAGTCAAGATTCACTCTAATGTCGGTAAGGACTTTAACTAATGCCGTTTCAGTACTATGCATAGCACGAAAACCGGACTGGAACTTCTCAAAAAATAGTGTTAGTGTTTATAAATTCAATCAGCTGTGTAAAAACCAGTTTCTCAAGTATTTTGCTGAGAAACATTAAATTGGAAATTGGTCTATAATTGTCAAGATAGAAGTGTCTAAATTAGATTTTTTCAGTAGGGGTCGTACAACAGCAGTTTTAAGAACAGATGGAAAACAGCCAGTTTGTAGTGAACAATTGACAAGGTTCAGGTTATTATATTGCATATGTCTCAAATTTACACATCATCAGACAATAAGACAGCTGTGCTATAAAGCAGTCTAAAGGTTGGTAGTGTGCTATATAGTGTAATATGAAGGTCAGGAGTATGTGCTATGATGTAATATGAAGGTTAGAAGTTGAGTGCTTAGCATATCAGAATCAGGTCAGAGGTCAGATGTCACAGGTCAGGCACAAACAGAACTGCTGTTGAGATCTTAGGTCCATGTCTTAGTAGCATAGTAGCCTTGTGCTCTTTCCTCACCTGTTTCTCGCTCTCCTTCTGTCCCGTTCTTTCTCCTTCTGTCCTCTCTCCATCTCTCTCCCTCTCTCTGTATCTTTCAGGAATGGGAGCGGAGGTGTTTGCCCTGCTGGTGGGGGCGGTGATTCAGGGTCAGGTTGTGAGGGTATATAACACTGAGAAGGATGAGGCTTGCAGACAATATGACCACCTCCCCCAAAACACCCAGATGCAAACCACTGACGGGCTGCGGGGAAACGGTACATCCCCCAAAAGACACCACCACACCATATCCTAAAACCATTCCTGACTAAATCCCCCAAATCACCCCCCAAAGCAATGTTCAAAATACCCCCCCCCCCCCCCCCCCCCCCACACACACACACACACACACACACACACACACTAACATTGAAATTGAAAACACCTCCCTGCCCCAACACTCAAAACAGGCCCACATGATTCCCTATGTGAGAGGGTTGCACTTTCGGTCCAGCAGGTTACTGTGCAGTGGTGTGTAAACATACTTTCAAAAGCTTCATCGTGGGAGTCTGAGTAGTTAAACTGCATTTCTCTGAGAGTCTCAGGCATCTCCAGTTTCCCTGTAATTAATGTCCTTTATTCAGTCAACAGGAATGAACATAAATATCCTTTTGTTTTTATGTGTGTATTATACAATGCACTCCAAAAGTGTTAGGACAGTGACACATTTTTGTTGTTTTGGCTCTCTACTACCAGCACATTGGATTTGAAATGGAACAGTAGCAGTATGAGGTTAAAGTGCAGACTTTCAGCTTTCATTTGTGGGTTTTTACACCCATATCACGTGAACTGTGAAGCAATTTTAGTGTGTAGCAATAGTTGCTTCTCCTGACTCAGTTTTCTGTTGACCTCTAACTTCCATTAACCCCTATTTCCTATTGACTTAAAAATAAGTTAGGAGAACAAACCCTTAAAGTGATCCATCCATATCCATCCAATTATTTTTCGTCCCCTAAAACAGGGGGACTATGTATAAAAAGGGCAACAGTTGCTACACGGTTCACCCAATACTCATAGTCTCTGTTCCATTTCAAATCCAATGTTCTGGAGTACAAAGCCAAAAACAACAAAAATTGTGTCACTGCCCCGAATACTTTCCATCCCCACTGTATATACTACATGTTTTATATATATATATATATATTATATACACACCGATCAGCCACAACATTAAAACCACTGACAGGTGAAGTGAATAACATTGATTATCTCGTTGTTATTTTGGTTCTGTACTCTCGCCCTTTGAGTTTGAAACAATACAATGACAATGAGATTGAAGTGCAGACTGTCAGCTTTATTTTGAGGGTATTTTGATCCATATCGGATGAACCATTTAGAAATTATAGAACTTTTTCTACATACTAGTCCCCCCCATTTTTGGGCATCAAAAAATATTGGACAGTTTAACATAATGTAGAATAAAGTAATCATTTTTAATATTTGGTCGCATATCCTTTGCATGCCATGACTTCCTGATGTCTGTGACCCAACAACATCAAAAGACTCTTGATATCTTATTTTCTGCTACTCCCACAAGCGATGCTCTAACTTATGTACATCTATGGATCTTTATGGGAATTGGGGGGTGGGACTAGATTTAGCTGTAAATTATGCTGGAACAGTATGGAATACATGGTTGGCAAAATGGCTGTAAGGGTCAAGGGTCTGAGGTATCAAACGAGCCTTAAACCATCACTCTGCTGCCAGATATGCAGTAGATATGGATGGCTCACTTTAAGGGTTGTTTCTCCTGACAAATTTTCCCATTGAACTCTATGGAAAAATAAGTCAGGAGAAGAAACCCTTCAAATTATCCATATCTACTGCATATCTGGCAGCAGAGTAGTGGTTTAAGGCTTGTTTGATACATCAGACCCTTGTCTGTCACTGACCAATGAATTATGGTGCTCACTGTATATATACATACACATATATACATATATATGTGTGTGTGTGTGTGTGTGTGTGTGTGTGTGTGTGTGTGTGTGTGTGTGTGTGTGTGTGTGTGTGTGTGTGTGTGTGTGTGTGTGTGTGTGTGTGTGTGTGTGTGTGTGTGTGAATGTATATATACATATGTGTGTGTGTGTGTGTGTGTGTGTATCCATGTGTGTGTACAGAGGAAGGCCTTTTTGATGTCTGCTGTGGCGCTGGGGAGTCTGTACTTCCTGTGCTGCATGCTGCTGTTCCTGGGGGTGAGGGAACAGATGGGTGAGTCTTGGAGGGAGGTGGTTAGCATGGTTAAGGGGCCAGGTTTAATTTTCTCACTATTAGTGATATGTGTCTATTATTATTCGTATGAGATATTAATCATATAATGATATTATCTTGTGATGTACAAAGGTAAGTTTTGTTTTACACATGTTCACCACAGCCCCCACCTCCTCCGTGGCACCAGTACGCATCCAGTCTGGCCTGAAGATGCTGCTAAGACACACCCCTTACCTGCGGCTTGTCCTCGGCTTCCTCTTTGCCTCTCTGGCCTTCCAGGTAAACTCACCTCCTCCAGGTGATCTGCTCACACACACTCACCTCCTCCAGATGATCTGCTCACACACACTCACCTCCTCCAGATGATCTGCTCACACACACTCACCTCCTCCAGATGATCTGCTCACACACACTCACCTCCTCCAGGTGATCTGCTCGCACACACTCACCTCCTCCAGATGATCTGCTCACACACACTCACCTCCTTCAGGTGATCTGCTCACACACACTCACCTCCTCCAGGTGAACAGGCATCAGGATGGCAGCATCTCCACCTCTAGGATGGGGGGCTCGTTCAATCTTTCCGGCAACTACGCATTGCCTTTACCCCCATCGCGCAGATGCCAAATTCTCATCTATTTAGGGGGTGCTCTGTTTATGGCTTTATAACTCCAGGGGTGAGCATCACAGAAACTTGGTAAATGACCATTTACAATACGAACTTAGATTTGTTTATTTTCATAAATGAAGTCAAAATAAAGTGCCACAAATGCAAAGAAACTATTTTTTCTGTAGTTTGCAATGAAATACTGAGAGCTACCTAAGTGAAACAGGTAAATACATTTACTGGATCATAAACTCGATGTCCACAAGTGTGCAAAAATCTGAGGATGATATGCAGAACTACTAAAGATCTATGATGCAAAATATAGGCAGTGTACCCTGTTGTCCATTTGTGTCGATAAATCTATCCAAATGGGTTAAATTGTGCACTGCTCTAAATAAACAAATAATGATATATTTAACTACAAATCAACAGTTTTGGCTCATAAAACTCACTTTTGCATAATTTTCAAGTGGGAATTACTATATTGTTATCAGTATAGGGGGGGGGGGGGGGGGGGGGGGGGGGGTAGATATCTATGGGTCCAAAACCCTATCCAAACATGTCAAAAATAAAATTTGTTTTGTCCATTGTAAAGCATGTACATTTGCCCCTTCTGACGGTTTAAGATAAAAACATAGATATCACAGTGTTACATACACCTAAATATGTAGCCTAATCATTCACTCTTGTACCTCAATAAAACAATACGTTTTCCCTGTCCTTTACAGTATGTATACTTTTTGCCCCAGGATCACATTTTCTGTATTTATTTTTAATTTCTTTTAATGTTCCCATTCATAATGACTCTTAGAAAATTTTTACATTAATCTACCACATATCAGCGCACAGTAAGTTGGAATGAGCATTTGCCATGCTCTAAGTGACAAGTAGCCATAGCCTATATTATGTACGACAACATGAAAATAAAATAGTATTCCACCATCTGCAAAATGCTGCCAAATGTTCTATCTTCAATGAACTTCGGTAGCCTACATCAAACATAAAATGAACGATTGCACTACAGTATGTGAAATGCACTCAAAATGTGAAAATAACAATAGGCCTATCAATCATATTGGACAAGACAGTGCTCGAGTGGAAAAACTAGCGTACATATGTAGCCAGCGAGACCAACCGCATATAAAAAGCAGTACTACTTTCATATTGGGAATGGAAAACTCCTGTCAGGAAATGTGTTTTCTTTAGAGCTTGTGTAATACTAGACCGTTAAAATGAGCCATTACGCTGAGCTGTAATTAATTGTTCAAAGCAATAAGAATAAGCATATACCAATAAGACATTGCATATACCATTGCTAAGGTTATAATGTACTCTATTGGATAAAAAAGCAGACATTTAAACCAGAATGAACTGTAATGAATGGGACAGGCTTGCATTACGAGTCGACGTTTCAGATAGTGTAATAGCGGTATAAAGTGTTGTATATTTCTCAAACGGATTGTACCAGACAATAAATGACCACTAAATTTTGAAAGGAACATCTCTATGTGTAAAACCAATGGTATGATTGTATATTTATTTCATATTTAGTAGCAGATATTCATAGTAGAATGACATGGTATAATGAGACAATAATTTCACGTTTATTTTGCATTTGAGTGAGCAGGGCTTTTCACTGCTTTTTTTTGGGATACGATCAGGCTATTGTTGGGTTTATCTTGTTGCTATTACAGAATTAAAATTTTATATGATGAATATATATACGTATTTATGAACTCACACATAGACGCTATTTTCCACTATGTCACGCATGGGTAGGTATAGACTGGGTGGGGTTGCTTGTTAAATGGACTTACTACGGGAAAAAGTGACACTTAGAAATTCCGTATTCGGCAGAGTGGTCACGAATTGTGTACCAATAAAGATAAAACACAGAGTTTGTGGTTTGCACTCATAGTTTGGCTACAGGAGCAACAAATGTCTCAGTTGAACAAAATCTTGTCGCCAGCGCCATGGCCACTAGGCATCTGCACAAAGGGGTTAATGTTGAACAGTGAATTTCAGTGAGTGTTGCAGTTTTGGTTAATTCACATACACCACCATGTGTTCAGGAGGCGGGTGGACAAAACTAAATGAGAAATATTTTGTTTGAAATCTAAGTAAATGTGGTGCTTGTTGAAATATATATATTTTTTAATTAAAGTTATATATTAAGCTATTTGTGCCCACATACTTTTGGCAAAACTGTGAGAAACACATGCATCTTTGTCTGAAATAAAGAATTTTGAGTCCAGTCTCACCTCTGACCTCTCCTCCCCGACAGATGTCCCTGGGGAACATGGCTCTCTTCTTTACCCTTGATGCGGAGCTGGGTGGCTATTTTCAGTACTACGTCATTGTCCTGCTGGTAAGCCACACGTCTTCCCACTGTTTTTCTAGGTTATGCACAGCATTCACACAATGTTCACCTCATCAGTATCTTTCTGACTGAGACTGCCCTGTGTGTTACTGTGCTAATTGAGTCTACCCTGTGTTACTGTGCTAATTCAGTTTGCCCTTTATTACTGTGCTAATTGAGTCTACCGTGTAACTGTGCTAATTGAGTCTACCCTTTATTACTGTGCTAATTGAGTCTAACCTGTGTTACTGTGCTAATTGAGTCTACTCTGTGTTATTGTGCTAATTGAGTCAACCCTTTATTACTGTGCTAATTGAACCTACCCTGTGTTACTGTGCTAATTGAGTCTAACCTGTGTCACTGTGCTAATTGAGTCCATCTTGTATTACTGTGTTAAATGGCCCTACACTGTGTTACTGTGCTATATGAGCCTGTGCTGTGACTCACTGCTCATATATGAGTAGAGCTCTCTGACATCTGACCTCTAAGCCTCCTCTATATTGTTGTGCACAGGTGACAGCCACCCTCTCTGTTCCAGTGTGGCAAATGCTACTGGTGAGGATTGGCAAGAAGACCACCATGTTCATCGGCATGATGGTGAGTGTGTGACTCGTTGGAGGAAGATATACAACCTTCCAAAAAACTACTCCAAACTCTCCACAGAGGTGTGCTCAAACTGGCACTTCATATAGCAGTGTTAATTAACTGATTAATGCCAGGTGTGCTCAATCACCATTGGGCCACAACATACCTTACCCTGGCAGTGAGTGGAGCCCACAATTTATAATCATTTTTATTAAAGCTGCTACATTCTTGGGCACTGTATGAGATGAAAGTATTTGACATTTATTTTAAATTGTATTTGAAAAGTATTTGAATGCAGTATTTGTAAATACTTCAAATATTTCATATTTGTTTCTTTGAAATATTTGGTATTTCAAATAAAAACTATTTAAGTACCATCTGTATTTGACCCAGGTTTTATTATTATTAGATGTGACTGATTTTGTAGGTTTGTATGTTAATATTATGTGATTATGATTCTTTAGGTCTACATATGAATATTATTTTGATTCTGTAGATATACATATTAATATTATCTGCAATTGTGATTCTGTGTTGCTGTAGGTCTATATTCCTCCTCTGGTTCTCATTCCCTCTGTACCCAGTAACATGCCAGTCTACATGGCCATGTCAGTCCTGACTGGCTCCAGTCTGGCCACACTCTTCCTGCTGCCCTGGTGAGACATTGGGTGTGTCCCAATACTCAAAAAATGCATCCTCCTTTCCTCCACTACCACCTCCTCTCCTCCATCCCCCGGAAACGGATCTTTGTGTTTTAATCTACTGTTGCTGATCTTAATTACGTATAAATGGGTACATGTTAATTAATGTCTTGACGCAAACCGCAATGTCAGGTATATTGTATACTGTACATGCAAATACTTGAAACGTTCAGGCAGTTTTGCATACTTCCGGGTAGGAGAGGAGTGGTAGTGAGGGAGTGGAGGAAAGGAGGTGGGGAGTGAAGAATATTGGGATGCACCCTTCCCCCCACTAAACTCTATAAGAACTGGAAAGGCAACTGCTTTTTCCACAGCCCAAAGTTTTTTTCTCTGATTGGCCAACATGACATGTCACGTGAAGGTGGTCATTTTGTCCCTTTTGCAGAGAGTAATGGCTGCCGCTGTAAATCTAGTTAGCGACTAGAACTAGTGTTGTGAGAACAATCGATGTCATGTGAACAACAAAACAATAAATACAATGATAAATTATTGAATAAGTCTATGCTATGATTATGTTAACATACTTAAATAAGGATTATTGCACCTGCTTGTTTATTTTGCTTGTTTATTTACCGTCTGTGGTGTTGCAGTATCTGTGATCACAACTGCTTTTTCAGGCTTTCCGTGAACCAACGGTCCTTGCGTGGCTAATAATAGTGTGAGGTGTTGCCTGAATAAGTGAAATTCGTAGCCTATTTTACAGGTATAGCCTTCCCAAAATGTCAATATTAGACTGATAGAATGAACTATGGTGATCTTGGAATGTAACGATTAATGTTGAAGGCTATGTAGCGGCTATCTTTTTTTTATTTTTTATTTTGTTTCTGATTTTTCCCCATTTTCTCCCAATTTAGTAGCCAATTGAACCCCTATTCTAATTCAATTCCCCCCGTGTAGCAACCGCTAGAGAATCACCGCTACACAACCCCGTCAGCCGGCAGTAGGACGGGAGGGCGCCACGTCCTCTTCAGGGCGCGACTCCTCCTAGCTCCTGACCGTGATTCCAGCTCGCCCAGGGCCGCTATGCACGCAGCGATTCTCTCCGAGCCCCTCCCCCCACCCGGAAGCAGCTGCCAATTGCTGCTCCCACAGGGCGCCGGCCATGCTCGGATCTGGCAGGACCGGGGCGCGAACCCCGATCCTCAGAGCACAACCGCACCGACTGAAAGTCGGCGCTTTTACCGCTGTACTACCGCGACGGCTATGTAGCGGCTATCTTGTTGAAATCCCCTCACAGCCTAACGTTACTGCAAATTCATATAAATGAACTGCAATAGTTAAAATACTAAAAATGTTTATCTATAAATATCTATCTCGTTAGCTAACTATGTTATTAACAAGCTGTTTGGTTAGCGTTAACTAGCTACTCGTCATTATGTTGTTTGAAGCTGTGTGAACAAAGCAGGCTTATTAGCCAACATATTAGGCCCCCCAGAAAGCAGAAACCTCTATAGTTACTCCCCTGATTCCTGTTGCATGGTCTGTGATTGTGATTGTGATCGAATATGTCGGGAAGCTAGGTAGGTAACAGGTTTGTGGGTAGCTAACGTTAGCTAGCTAGCTAAACGTTTCAGCTTTAGGCACAGCTATTGTTACAACTTTAGCATTGTCGCTAACGTTAACTAGAAAATGGAGCAGGTCCGCTTTCTAAATCACGTAGCCTGTTGAGCATAACGTTTTATGCAATTCTCATAACTGAAGAATAAAAATTTTATTTCGGTGAAGTTACAACGATGTAAGGGGATGAAAACAAAGCAGGCTTATTAGCCAACAAGCTACAGTTGAAGTGGGAAGTTTACATACACTTAGGTTGAAGTCATTAGAACTCATTTTTAACCACTCCACAGACTTCATGTTAGCAAACTATAATGTTGGCAAGTCAGTTAGGACATCTACTTTGTGCATGACACAAGTCATTTTTCCAACAATTGTTTACAGACAGATTATTTAACTTTTAATTCACTATATCACAATTCCAATCAGAGTTCAGTGTGCCTTTCTCTTTTCTGTGCAGCCTAGAAAACATTTTGACCCAGGGCCAGGGTAAATGTTAAATGGGATTGCCTGCTTATATTGATTACCATATTGTGAGCTTTTGGCACCTAGATTGCACTGGGGCGACTCTTGACTTTCACAGCGCTCCATTGGAAATAGATGGCAGAGCTCACCGGTAATACTATTTCCAAGCCGTGGCAGCCATCTTGCGGTGGTATCACTTGCGGAAGAACCAAACTGAATAGGGTTGAATGGAACCACGTGACCACGTTTCCTTTATAGTTATTATATAGTTCTGTGCACTCCCCCAACAGGGGCAGGGCCAGCAAGCCCCACCTACTCTGCAACAACATTCAGCCCCATGGCACACTCAAACCTTTTTATTGGCCCTGACTGGTCACCTGGTCATCCAGAAGTGCTCTAATTGGTGACCTGACCCTGCACCCTGAGCAGGTCCATGCTGCCGGACGTGGTGGATGACTTCAAACTGAAGAACCCCAGCTGCACGAACCTGGAGCCCATGTTCTTCTCCTGTTATGTCCTCTGCAACAAGTTCGGAGCGGGGCTGTCCGTGGGCATCTCCACACTGGCCTTGCAGTGAGTCCTTCTGCCTTTCTGTCTGTCCCACCTAACCTGGCACTTTGCCCCGCCCACATATCATGACAATTTTTACACCTTAATGTTATTGAAATGCATCGGCCAGTGCATGGAACCACCCAGCTGGCTATTTTACTAACACAATTAAGCAAAAGCTAAATTGAGCAACACCGTTTGCTGAGTGGCAGACCCACGTTTCTTCCTCCTGAGCTTCAAACCTAAGACCTTTTGGTTGTAATGGTCCTTCCCCCAAATTATGAACCATCCCACCTCCACATGCCCCATCCAGACTACCACTACCCACTGCCCCCACTTGCCTAATGCCTCAGTGGCTATGTGCAGTACACACTGCAGCTAAATACGGTTGTCACTCCCCATTGGTGTGCATAATCCTGTTAAGTTCACACACAGTTCGGTTATAAAATAAAGTGACAACTGCATTCTACAACCGTAGTCACTACGGAAATTTTCAGGACTACCGAATTTCAGTTTGGTTGAGGTTAGTCTGTGCAGTATGTACCAGAACTGCACTGGACAACTAGTTGTTAAGTGACGTAGCCTACGCGCTAAGGTACCACACACTCCTACGCTGCTCCCTCCTTCTTGGGACCGAGCGAACAAACAACAGCAACTATTTTGATAGAAAAAAGTAGTTTACCTAACCAGCTACATTCTGCAACTAGCTCTGGTGAGATCAAGTGAAAAGTTTGCTGCCACTGCAAAGAAAACAGACGCAAAATGCGACCAATTAATTGTATTCTGGAGCTACAAAACACAAAAATGAAATCCACATACACCTGGCATATAATATGAATAATGTAGCCTACAAATAATGTAGGCTACGGTGATAACAGGCTACGATGATGGAATATATGACTAGGCTATACGTGTAGGCTACACAAGCATAGCTCAAATTTGCATCGTAATAATTTGTCAGACAAACTCATGCCTCGCAAATTATTTTTCACAGTCATCTGTTACTTGTGACTTCTGTTACTTGTACAAATATAAATACTGAATTCACTCTGCTTTGCTGTTTGTATGTAGGCTACAGTTCACAGGGAGTGACTACCATATTCACTCTCATCAGTTAATACGGTAGTCACTCCCAAAAACTGGCAGTGTGTACGTAGCCAGTGTGACACTTCTTTTGCTCCAGTGTGCTGCTGCTTTTGCCCCAGTGTGACAGTGCATGCCTTTTGCCCCAGCTTTGCAGGGTATAAACCAGCCCTGTGCAGTCCCAGTCCTGATGTGGTCACCACCCTGCGGATTCTGCTGGGCCCAGTGCCCCTCTCTCTGCTGCTCGTGGGTCTGGTGTTCTTCCACCTGTACCCCATCAACGAGGCCTGGCGCCAGCAGGTAGCCATAGAGCTGGAGACAGCAGCGTGAGTTGGACACCTCTTCACCCACTCCTCCCTCCTCTCTCTGACATAGGGTGATCAGATTCCCTGGAGGACCATGTACATAATCTAATGAGAACCTAAAATAATGGCAATCACAGTCAGAAAACCCATTGAAATATGGTACAACTGAAATATAAGACATATCAAGATTTTCGCAGAATAAGTCGGGAGTCTGGAAACGTGAAAAAGGGCTGAAATATGGCTGTCCTTCAAAAAACAGGACGTCTGGTCACCCAATTCTGACACATGTATGCGGTTTCACTATTAAGAACAATCAAGTGATACTTTTTTTTACCATTTTATTGAAATTAATTTAGTTGCCATTTCCGTGCCTTAGGACAGGGGTTCTCAATCCTGGTCCTGGGGGACCCCTGTGTATGCTGGCTTTCGTTGCAACCGCAGTTGCAATCCCAGAATTTTAACAAGCTGTTAATTTTTCTTAATTAGGTGCTTGTCATGTTTGGAGGAATTATTCACCCTCTTAAGCCACATTATATCAGAAATAGCTATGGATGCCATGTAGAATAAACACCCCATGTTCACATTGTGCTATATTATTTAAAAAAGATAAGAAAATTATTTAACAGATCCATTTAAAGACTGATTTGAATCAATAGGCTCCTAATTGGTGAAAGTGTGGACACATGGCCACTAAAATTAACCATTTCGTAGATAATGAAGAATTCAAACACAAAGCAAATGATAATGAGCCAAACCTGCATTGTCTTAAGCTTAAAGAAAAAATTGAGTTAAACACATGTGTTCAACAACCTAATTAGGAGCCTATTGATTCACTTCACTCTTTCATTTGAGTGAAAATACATTATTTTGTAACCTTTTCTTATGTAATTGTTGCAATATAGCACAATAAGCACAATGTGAACATGGGGAGTTTGTTCTACATGGCATGCATAGCTATTTCTGACATAATGTGTCTTAAGTGGGCGAATAATTCCTC
Organism: Synaphobranchus kaupii; assembly: GCA_029718625.1. Lineage (NCBI taxonomy): Eukaryota > Metazoa > Chordata > Actinopteri > Anguilliformes > Synaphobranchidae > Synaphobranchus > Synaphobranchus kaupii. The sequence continues at coordinate 89,712,722 of CM056380.1, forward strand.
CAAACATGAAAAGCACCTAATTAAGAAAAATTAACAGCTTGTTAAAATTCTGGGATTGCAACTGCGGTTGCAACGAAAACCAGCATACACAGGGGTCCCCCAGGACCAGGATTGAGAACCCCTGCCTTAGGAAAACAATTGCAATACAGAATATTAAAAAATATAATACAAACCCCAATTACAAAAAAGTTGGGACAGTATGTAAAATGCACATAAAAGCAGAAAGCAATGATTTGTAAATTCTCTTTTACATATATTTAATTAAAAACAGTATAAAGAAAAGATATTTAAAGTTTTACCTTATCAACTTTATTGATTTTTGTAAATATACTCTAATAACGAATTTGATGCCTGCAACACATTCCAAAAAAGAGTTCCTATTGAACTCTATGGAAAAATAAGTCAGGAGAAACAACCCTTCCATCCATATCTACTGCATATCTGGCTTGAGGCTCGTTTCATACCTCAGACTCTTGATGACTTACAGCCATTTAGCCAACCATGGGTTCCATACTATTCCCATGTAATTTACAGCATAATCCACCCCCTAATTCCCATAGAGATCCATTCAAATGCAGAGAGGTTATAGTATCGCTTGTAAGAGTACCTGGAAATAAGATATCAAGAGTCTTTTGACATCCTTTTATACCCAGTCACGATAGCATCACCTGTTCCAAACAGGCATTTTTTGAACTTCCCAGTCTTTTTTTTTGCCTCTGTCCCAGCTTTTTTGGAACGTGTTGCAGGCATCAAATTCGGAATTAGCGTATATTTACAACAAGGTAAACCATTAAATATCTTTTCTTTGTACTGTTTTCAATTAAATATATGTAAAAGAGAATTTACAAATCACTGCTTTCTGCTTTTATGTGCATTTTACATACTGTCCCAACTTTTTTGGAATTTTTTGAAAAATACCATATGAACATATAAAAACTAATTTATGGTTTTAATCTTGTGGCTCTCTCTGTTGCATGTGCATGCATAGGTGAAGTAATGTTCAGACTATCCTCCTTGGCGCTACTATCTCTTCCAGGGCCCATGGCCCAGGCCCAAGGACACGCAGCTAGGCACTGACTAAAAGCAGAGAGCTGTTCCCTTTGGGATACGCTGATTCATGAGACACAGATAACAACATGATGCATTCATTGTGTGCACACAATAAATGATTCAGATTTGTGGGTTACACAACACTCCATGCATTAGTTAGATTTGGTGAGTGCACATGCATATCATAAGATTGTATTGTAGCGGACTCTACATAAGCAGAGGCACATAATTCACCGTGACATGAGCAATGTCATTTTCATTCCAGGTTACGTGCACTGCACATATAATTGATGAATTGGTGGAGGATCACTTTAAGAGAGTCTTGTATTTAACGTGGTTTTTCATACGTCGGGTTGGTTTTTGCAGTTCTTGGATTTTGTGAATAGACCCAGCGTTTTTTCTTTAGCAAGAAAAAAAGTCTGTCGATTCTTTAGTTTCCCACAACTCCTACATTGGTGACCTTGAAGCTATTTTGGACAATTCCAGAGCCGGAGGTGAACACCATTTCTCTAAAATTACCGGAGTTTTGGGAATAACAGGCTGCTGCCTGGTTCACCCAGACTGAAGCTCACTTTGCACTCTGTCTCCGAGGCATCCCCGCGGACGATACTAAATATTTTTACGTTGTTTCTGCTCTCAGCAGTACTAAAGCTGTGAGCACCTTGGCATCATTGGCCAACAGTGCCTGGCCCTCAACCCTCCACATGTTGCCGAAACCAGGTGGTTTGCAGGCGAGTGACGATTACTGGCGCCTTAATGACATTATGATGCCTGACCCATCAACAGCTTCAATTCGCCTTCATCTCAGATTTCACAAAGGACATCCACCATGTGGCTGGTAAGGACAATCTTGTGGCGACTGTCTTTCCTGTGCCGTCACCAGCGCTGTACACTTCGGCATCGACTACTACCATATGGCAGTCCATCAGGCTTCTGACCCAGATGTCCAGACCTACAGGACGGCTGTTATAGGGCTTCAGTTGCCGGATGTCGCCTTTGACAACATTGGCACCACGCTCCTGTGCGACGTCATCACTGGGTAGCCATGGCCCATTGTGCCCGACGTGTGGCGACGGCAAGTTTTCGACACCGTCCATAGCTTTTCCCACCCAGGCAGAAAACTGTCACAGAAGCAGGTGGTGGCTAAGTTAATCTGACACAGGCTCAAGAAGGACGTTTGCGACTGGGCTAATGCCTGTGTGGTTTGTCAGTGCTCGAAAATACACCGTCACTCCAAAGCCCCATAAGTGCCTTTCTCTGTGCCCGAAAGGCGTTTTGATCATGTTAATGTGGACCAGGCTGTGCAAACAGTTTCATTGCTCTATGAAGGCTGCGGCAGTCTGGGCCAGCCTCCAGGACGGATTGACAGACTTCTGTGGGTCATGCTGGGACTCAGGACTGCTTCCAAGGAGGACCTCTAGACCTCATCAGCCGAGCTGGTTTACGGGCAGCTGTTGCGGGTTCTGGGAGACTTCCTTCCCAATGCGACAAGCCCCTGGTCTGCAGCCCATGTCTTAGGAACATGGCCTTCCGGGTGGATGTTGATGGTAAGCCAGACAACATTTCTGGATTTAGACCATCCTATTGTTTTGGCTCAGCCCCCAACGTGGCCAGCCTCCAGCTGAGGCTTCCCCAGTCCGCCCCCAAGCAACCCGGGGACCCCCCAGTACACCCCCCCCCCCCCCCCAGATCCCAATCCGGAATAAAGAAGCCGGTTTGGCCGGTTGATCCGGTGTCCTCAACGATTGACATTGCCAGTTCTTGCGAATTCTGGGGGGACTTAAGTAGCGGACTCTACATAAGCAGAGGCACATACTTCACTGAGGCGTGAGCAATGTAATTTTCGCTCCAGGTTACATACACATATCGTTGATTGATTGGTGGAGGGTCACTTTAAGAGAGTCTCCTATAAAATGACATGGTTTTTCATGTGTCAGTTGGTTTTTGCAGTTCTTGGATTTTGTAAATAAAACCAACGCTTTTCTTTAGCAAGAAAAAAAGGTTTGTTGATTCTTTCATTTCCCGCAACTCCTACTGTATAGCAATAATTGCTTGTTTGTATCAGAAAATACAACCATTTTTTAGTATGAGCACATGTTGTAATACAAGTTCAAACTTTCACTGCAGGGAAAATCACATCCCTGTACAGTAGTTGTGTTTATAACACCACAGTTTCTCAGCAGCAGTGTGTTTGTACTTACTGTTTTCACATCCTTCTGTCTGGATAGGAAGGAGGCCACCAGCGCTGTATCCCTCAGAACACCACTGAAGCCCAGTCACCAGTCACTTGGGTCCAGGCTCAGGATGGAACGTGGCTCTCAGTTCACCTGGGTGTAGTCTGAAATAAGATTCCAAGACACAGTCAGGCAGGCCCCACTGATGAGATTTTAATGCCTGAGTCCTGCAGTGCTGGGGCAACACAGCCATGTAACACAGCATAACACACACTGTAAAGCAGCTCTGTACTGAATATATCCACATGCACACGAACAAACAAACCTTTTTAAGTCCCAAGCACTGATAGAAATCTTGTGTTCGGGTTCACAGCCATACTGAAGTTTACTTGTGTGGGCGCTATGTCAGAAAGAAGGTACCATGTCAGCTGGACGATTGCTGAAAATATAATTATGGCATACATAGACTCTGCAATGTGTTTGTCTAAGCCAAGGGAAATTGTTATTAAAGTTATTAGACTTTCAATATTATTTTGTATTGTAGTCCATATGTGATGGAGTTTATTTTTTTTATTTTTTGGTCTATTGAGTTTGTTTTCTGAATGTTGTGCATTTTTAACAGGTATATTTTTGTCTTGCCTTTTTTTATATATTTTTTTTAATACTTTGTCCTGCATGGGCTCAATCTAACATAGTGAAGAAATCAAATATTATTTGTTCTTGTCCTAGAGGCTACTCATATTTGTGATCCCTTTTTTTAATATCTCCATCATCAGGCTAACCACTTACCTATTTCAGCCGATTAAAGGTTATGATTGATTATGTAGTAAGAGATTGTTAAAACGTACAAATTTGTACATGCTACTTCCTTGTTACTTGAAAGGTGTACTTTCTTTGTAGTTATTGATGTCTACTGCACTCCAGACCCTGGCGAAGGCTTGTCAGCCGCAATGCATCGCTTGTTTGTAGGGGCCTATATGTTCTTTCCTGTTTAAATAAATTTTGTAGCCTACCCCTTTTTTTGAGTGCCTTGGATCATGGATCATCTGGCATGTGGATTTTTATAATTTAGTTTATTATGGTGTCTTCAACATATATATTTATGTATATTTATATATATATATATATATATATATATATATATATATATATATATATATATATATATATATGTTAAAATATGATACTGGAGAGATTTTTTAAAAGTGATTTTCATTTGTTTAACAAAGTGTCTTGTGTTTACTTTTTGGGAAAGTTTATCATATTTTTACCTGCGCGCGCACATTACATTACAGGCATTTAGCAGACACTCTTATCCAGAGCGACTTACACATGTTTTTAGCATTTCATTTTTATTTTTTTACATATTATCCATTTATACAGCTGGATATATACTGAAGCGATTCAGGTTAAGTACCTTGCTCAAGGGTACAACGGCAGTGTCCTACCTGGGAATGGAATCTGCAACCTTTCGGTTACAAGCCCAGTTCCTTAACCATTATACTACACTGCCACACACACGCACACGCACACGCACACGCACACGCACACGCACACGCACACGCACACGCACACGCACACGCACACGCACACGCACACGCACACGCACACGCACACGCACACGCACACGCACGCCCAACATAACGTTTGGGACAAAGGCATCTTTTTTTTTTTTTTTTTGGCTCCGTACTCCACAATTTTAGATTTGTAATCAAATAATTCACATGTGGTTAAAGTGCAGATTATCAGATTTTATTAAAGGGTATCTTTTACATTTTGCCACCATGTAGAAATGACAGCACTTTTATACATAGCGTGCTTTATAGTCTAGTTTTATATGCATATCTATGGTCCTGACACTGCAAGTTCGCTTCTGATTGGCCGCCCAGTACACTGACACACCCTGATTTGTTTAAATGTGAAACACAAGAAAAAAAAGACCGATAACAAATCCTCCAATGGGCAGTGTATAACACGATAAAATCACAAATAAATAAAAATAGGTTTAAAACCATATTATTTTATCATCAGTTTGGAATGTATATTATAATTCGTTTTATTTTATCGTTTTCATTGCACAGCTTCAACGCCTGGCCTCTTTCACCCTCTTAAGTTCCTATACGCTCTATTCACCCACCCACCACAGAACCAGGCAGAGACCTACAGAACTGTCACACCCACAGAAGTTCTGGGGACCCACCCAGGGTCCACCATGTCCCTATATACGCTCTATGGGTCCCACCCACGTTCTTATAGAGTTCAGTGGTCCCACCCACTCTCACCCCACCCATGTCTTTATTTTCCGGTATCGAAGGCACAGTTTCCGTTAGTAACTTAAGGGAACCGGGCGGCGTACGAGAGAAAAAATATCAAAGAATAAAATGGGAGTCGAGATTGAGACACTTACTCCAGGTGACGGTACGCAACATTTACGGTTCATTTCACGTACAAATCAGCAGTTATACCTATACATTTTATATTAAGTGGCTACCTCTTGTTTTCTCTGTACTATTTACAGGACGTAGTTTTCCGCACAAAGGACAGAAGTGCGTCGTACATTACGTCGGTGAGTAAGCTTGTTGGCTCGATTGTTCTTCACTACAGCTAACAATATTAGCCAGGTAAAAACGACCCTAATCCATCTGGTTTAACCTTGGTTTAACTCGCTGACTGGTTTGCGTGCTAAACTGAAATGCAAGCGATTGAATCGAGGCCGCTTGTGCATGTACAAACCGACACCCGAACGTGTTGGCGTTATTGTGGAATTGAATGCATTTGTCTAAACCAACTAATCTTGCAGTTTCGCCTGGTTTCATCCCTTTGCGCGGATCGCGTGGGGTGTCAAAGGTAGGCTATGCCTACGAGAAAGATACTAGCCGCGTTAGCTAGGCTAATTTACCATTTGAAATCTGAAGATCATGAGTATTGTTTACCTTATTAAATTTTAATCGCTGCTCTAGCAGACCAACAGGAAAATTTTTATTTGTCTACCTTATCTAGCAATAATGGACTTTCTAGCAAATTAATTTTATTTGTAAAACAAGTGGATCGCGGGCAACATTACTGACTAACAGTTTTATCGTGGCGGTGTTGTGGATTTCTACCCATACATTCGAATTATTTCTAAATTGCAAGAAGATATCCACGATTGGTTAGCCTACTTGCGAACAATGCTAGAAAGATTTTGTCTGATTTGAGCAAGACAATGTTTAGCCTACCGGGTATTCGTAATTAAAATATTTTGGTAAACTAGATCTGTAAATAAGACATGATGGTTGCATAATGATAGTCTATCTACTATGTTCGCTTTGTGATGTAATGGTCATAACCGTTAGTTGCGATGATAAATTATAATATATCCAAATGATATAACATAGCCTAGTTAGTTCAGAACTGCTTTGTTTATTTATAATATGACCAGGTAGGACGACGATCGCCACTACCGTGCCTCGTTACCAAACCAGTTTAGTACACACATGTGTTTGTATGCTTACTTTATAATGCAACATATTAATTGTAATAATAATGCCGTTATTTAAACATTTATGAAATAATATCATGGAAGAATACTGGTAGAAAAAGCGCCTCGGTGCTCCCCTCTATTGTTTGAAAATCTTTCTGCATGCCCACTCTGCCTGACCCGCCCCAATCGTGATGTCAGTACCTCTTTGGAGGTAGGCTACCTCCAGAGACCCTCCCTGGTACCTCTGCGTTATACGGAAATTTGTTGACGCCCGCAACAGAAATGGCCGGCACCTGATTGGTTAGACCAGAGATTGTATAGTAAAGAGATATGCCAACCGCATGAATATCAGGTTTCACCTCCTGAGTACTAAAACGTCCTCATTGAATCTGATGACTGAAATCTGAACTTGTGTTAAACAACAGGTGTAAATTTGGGCCATTGGGTCTTTGAAAATAATTATGAAGTCAATTGCCACCCAGTGTCCAATATCTGTCGTACAGCCGCCTTTCCACTGAATACGACTACGCAAGCAGACAGTGTGCTCGTGCACCATGATCACACCACGGCTAGCTAGATAGTTAATGTGACTGGTTAACTTTTAACACGCGTCAGTTAACGTTATGTCAAAATACTAACGTGTTTTTAAAAAATAATTCTCCCAAAACTAACCTGGCAAGTCAACAGTCGCTGACCTTTTTCCATGCTTGAGTTTTTTTTTATTTATGTCCCTGTACCCCTCTAGGGTAAGATTATACAGGACAGGGTGCTCGGAGACCGCCAAAATCAGTTTGCGACAGAATGACTGACTGAGTACGACCTATTCAATAATGTGGTACAACGAACACTAGGGGGCGCAATCCGACTGTCTGCTTGCGTAGTCGTATTCAGTGGAAAGGCGAAAAAACTCAAGCATGGAAAAAGGTCAGCGAGACTGTTGACTTGCCAGGTTAGTTTCGGGAGAATTATTTTTTAAAAACACATTAGTATTCTGACATAACGTTATGTGAACAAGCTAACGTTAACTGACGCGTGTTAAAAGTTAACCAGTCACATTAACTATCTAGCTAGCCGTGGTGTGATCATGGTGCACGAATGAATGAATGAGAGAATTTGGGAGGCAAAATTTTAATATAAAAACCGTTACAAAAACAAACGTAGGCAATACACAATGCAGGGGAAATGCAGAGAAATGTTCTCGCTAAAGGACTAGCTTCGCTATTGTTATATCTAGCCCTAGCTTGAAATAGGCTATATAACAGCGAATGTTTTTTTAAATATAAAACAACACAAATGCTACACGCAAAATCGATTACAATATCATTATTTATTAACCCAAATGCTCATCAAAATCAATCAGTCAACCAATCAATCTCATTATCTTCTGTAGCCTAGCCTACTTGTTTCTTTCATTGTTGCAAAATTTGAAAGTTGAAAATGTTCAACGTATCCGTAGCCTCGGTCGGACAGAAAATCCCCGCAGCGCAGTCCACCGGAGCTCCTCGCATCCGATACATGACTGGCCATAGAAAATGAATGACTTCCGGTACGTTCTTATACGTATGTCGTATATAGTGGAAAGGCGGCTTAATGTAGAAGTTACAATTGAACAATTATTTTCACTATGAAGGAATTTCATAAGGATGATGGCTTTCTGTGCACATTAGCTACATGTGTACAATGCTAAAATTGTGAAAGTTTCAAGGTTCTACTAATATGCCCACATGTAACTTTTTATCCTTGAAGAAATAATTTTTTAGATGCCCTGTATAGATGGCAGCATTAATAATTTGATAAATATGTGTTCTGTGAGTTATGTGAAATTATTATTATTTTTCCTTTATTACCTGAAATGCACTCACATAAAGGGTTCCAACCCCCATGATAGCGGCCATTTTTTGGCCTATTTGGACCCCTCTATCTCTACAACTATGCATAATATCATGACCAAAATTCAGCTTTATTCATTTGGATGGACAAGGATTGTGTGAAAATAATGAGAACAATTTGAGACCTAAGCATGCAAAATCAGCAAATCCTCATTGAAATAGCTTGGTCTGACCCTTTTCTGTTTTGCTACCTGTAGTGCAATTTTTAACAATTCAAAGTAGTGTAGGCTATTCTATCCAGCCAACAAATCAATTAGCTGCACAAAGAAAAAAACTAACGACAAAATGACTGATATTCACTCACTCATCACTCATTCATTTTTAATATTATCTTCATCCTGATCATAGTCGGTAGCTAGCCTCTTGCTAGGAACCGTTTCTCCATTGAAATGCGTAACTTCCGGTTGTAGGGTCGGGTTGCTTCGCACTGTTAAAGATGAAAAAATCCAACGCACAAAGCAAAATAATTTCTATTTATGCAAATGTAGATGGGCCCATCTCCTTCCCCCACCCCCTCTCCCTCCCTCACCCCACAAAGTATTTTTCAAAATTGTGTGGTAGGCGGAGATGGGCTGAAAGTGACTGCAGTCCACTTACTAAAAGATGTGTGACTCAAGGTCACAAAATTGTATACACCCAAATAGAGCCCGATAATTGCATCTGCCTTTTTTGAAGACAACCTCAGATGGTTACTTCACTTTTCTGAAGCCAGCGCCCAAAACCAACCTGTTTCCACAGATTGTCTGTTAAATGCGGCTAGCTGCAGAAAAGATAGTTAGGCCCAGCTATCCAGCCCTGACCAGGGAATTAAGTGTTTTGCCACATTTTGATAAGCACTTAAATACACTCCCAAACTGAGTATCTATTTGCTTCCTCACCTTTAACGGAAAAAGCAACATAAATAAACCTGTGTCAGTGGTGCGATGTCTGTCTATCCTGTTCTCCTCCTCCAGGATGCCTGACATCAGGACAGAAGTTTGACTCCTCTCGGGACCGAAACGAGCCCTTCAAATTTAACATTGGGCAAGGGCAAGTGATCAAGGGCTGGGATGAAGGCATTGCCCAGGTATGGTGTAGGAGACAGGGTGATTCTGTGGACCAGTTCTAAAGTTACCCCTTCAGTGCACTGATGTTAAATTTGGACATAAGTAGGGATTACCGTTGGCAATGCTAGAGCAATCAAGTGTGTGGCAGAAAGCGTGGTGTACTGAGCACTAATGACAGAGACCGGTGAGGCTTTGCAGGTGCCTTTCAGAGCAGTGGGTCTTCTCTCCCTCAGGAGACCAGGTGTGGTTTGTGAAGTCATGTAGTGATCGCTGACTGAGGGCTTATGGGATGGCTCAGGAGTCCTGCTTGGGTGTGTTTTGGGAACCATTTGTTTTAAATGCACCTTGGGTTAATGATCCTCTTATTAATAAATAAGGAAACCATATTATTAGTTTCAATCATGCTCAATGTTGGCATATCACACTGAAAACTGGGCTAGGTCTGTTGGTAGAGGGCTCCAGTTGGCTAATACATAGGGTTATTGCCATTCCTCAAGAACAAATGAAGAACATAATGGTGAACTGAAGCTTCCTCCCATGTGCCAAGCTAGTTTCCCTGTTGAGCTCTGAGATATTAAACTGTGTGGAATGTAAATATGCTGGCTGTTTTTCTTTGGTTTCCCCAGTTTGTACCTTGTGTTGTGATTGGGCTTTACACCTGAGGGGAATGGGGGTGAGGAGAGGGGCTTGAGGTTTTGAGTACAGCCTCAGTTTGAGACTTTGAATACAGTGACACCTTTCACACACCTGTGCATTAAATACTGTTCTCCCACTCCGCTTTTCCATGGCTGCTCCTCCCCTTTTACAGATGAGTGTGGGGCAGAGGGCCAAGTTGACCTGCTCACCTGATTATGCCTATGGGAACAAAGGATTCTCTACTCTCATCCCACCCAATGCCACTCTCGTCTTTGACGTGGAGCTACTGCGCCTTGAGTGACTCCCCCGCTCCTGCCCTGTCCCAACGCATTGCTTTCTGGGTATGTTCCTAGTAGTCTTGTATTACCTTACAGAATGCAAATGCTGTTCGTTTTCTTTGTTTAGCAGGTGCCCTCCTGTAGGGAAAGTTATGCTTCATTTCATATATGGTATTAATTGGTAAAACTGAATATTGATGGGTTTTAGGATAATTCTCTCTTCCCAATGTTAAACTGTATCATTTTATTTGCTCCCTGCAGGGGATTCAAACCTGTAACCTTTTGTATTCTGGTCCAGATTAGATTTTTTCTACTACATTAGTACTGCTACGATAACAACGTTAATCTAATTTACATAGTAGTCTGACTAGTAGTTAAAATATCAATGCAGTCGCTCTGATGTTTTACATTAGCTAACGTGAGGATGACAATGATTTGTCTCAATATCGTTTAGCTAGCTAGATATGTAATCGCTACATACACAGCTGGCGGAGTTTGACAGATTGTTGCGCCTCTGAACAGAAAACCCACAATGAGAACTGAGTGACGTGCTCTCGCAGATTTATATCTGCCAACAACTGCTTTTTCTAAGTGCCTGGATGCCCGCAATCCGAAAGCTAGCTTTTGGAGATCTTTTGATCTTTTTTTAGCTTTTCTTAGCTTTTTGAAAGTTGAAAGGTTGAATAGAGCTTGCAAGTTTCAAATTCATCTTTTATCTGAACTGAAAATCAGATTAAAATCACATCATTCAGTTTTAAAACCTTACATACAAATTAAAATGATGGAAATGCAAATTCGGTGCAATTAAATTTCAAAACTTTATATACAATATTGAATTATGAAATACAAATTCAGATTTACTAAATTAAAATTTAGTTGTCTGGTGGCACAAGATTTACGTAATAGTTCCAGGTCTGAATTGCCACTGAATCAGTATTTCCCCCTCTCTTCTCTCTCAGGTTGGCTCCTACCATGTGAAGACACTGGGCTGAAGCTGGGAGAGATGCACTTGATTCTAAATAGGGCTCGAGTCTGTTTCTCTATTTTTATCACTTCTCTTCTCAAAACTGTTTGTGACACCCCCCACATATATATCCTTAGAAACTGTGAACATAACCTTACAATCTTCAAGTTATTCATCTTTGAATTGAAACTTAGTTTTTTCTTTGTGTAGAATTTCCAAGTAGTGCATGTGGAAGCGTACCAATGATAACTGATGAAAAAGGCAGCAGCTAATAGAGGTGCCCTCCACCATCCTCTTCTTGTTAAATACATTCACACCCTAATGGACACTAGTGCTTAAACCTGATAAAATATACATGTATGTATGCTCCTGTATTACACTATTCCACCTTTTTCAGTTTGGCAACAAGGGTGATTAGATCTAAAATGACAAATCGGGACCATATAGACACACGTGCACACGCACACACAAATGTAGGTTGCCTTAATTAGCATCAGGAATGCCACAAACATGCTAAATTCTCGTTTTTTTATCTAAACAGCATTTAAATGTTAAATGAATGTTTCCCTGATTAGAATCTGTATGTACACAATGTAATTAGGCAACCTAATGCAGTGAGGGTCAAGTGAGGTTAAAACCCCCCTCCTTACAGTAAAGCCCCTCACTGTATTCACTCTAATGCAGTGCTGCCTATATGCATCGGATCATCTTTGCTGTCCTTTACATGATTTCCTTCAACCACATTAAGCATGTACATGTGCGCATGATAAATGCAGAAAAAGAATCCTGTTACCCAAGGGTCTGATTAATTCCCCTCCACCTCCATATATCAGCTGAAATTGCCATGATGTATATTTTTCAGATGCCATCTTTGTAACTTCAATAAATCTTTGCAAACTGCATTTGACCGTTGTAAGATCTTGCTTGATGCCACTGGAAACATGGGTCTTGGCACATTGTACGAGTGTACCAGTGTACAAGATGGACACACTGGAATATTATCAGAGCACTGCTCAATGGGAGTCTCTCCATTATGTCTGTCATTGCAGCTCTGCACAATAGGACAAAGTGGTCACATGCTAACAGGTGTGATCTGTACGGATTCACTCACCTTAAAATCTCCTAGATGGACTGCCCTGTTCACTGAGATGTAGATTACACGCAAGTCATTTTGGAGTTGAGTGGCAGTAGATATGTTATTACACATTTGATATTTCAGAGGCAAGTTGTGGACACAGGAATGTTGGCTCCACTATACTGGTTGTGGGGTAGCATGGTAACAAGTTGAAGTATGTAACTGGCCACTGTATAAAGGGCGGAGTTCACTGATTCTACCGCCATCTCATTTACCATACCTGCAACATTTTGCAGCCAGACATTCAGGTCAGTCCTGTTTGTTTTAAAATGTTCACATTACTTTCTTTGTTGTCTTGAATATACTTTCTTTTTACTTAAATAGAATTTAGCTCTGTCCAGAACAAATGAAAGAAAACAAGTGCAAATACCAGGAATCAAAGTGCAATAATTACCTAGAGGGGAAAATTGCATGCAAAAAGTGCCAAATTGATCAACTACCATATTGAACATTAAACTAAGTTATACAGGAAAAAATGTATCAAGCGTTAAACTACTTCAAATGAACAACAGCAAAGTCTGAAAGCCTCTGAAAGTTAGGTTTTTAAATTTGTGGTTCAGTATTTACCTCCCACATCTAGAGTTACTGTTGCACATGTCTTCTCATTGTAAGTCACTCTGTACAAGAGTGTCTGCCAAATGAGAGTATTGTAATGTAAAACAAAAAAGTTACACACAATCAGCTGTTAGGGCTCGATAAAAGCCAATTCACAGTAGGCAAAATAAGTATGCGTAGGGTCCGCACAGACCTACATCATAGCAGACCCAAAATGGACCCTGAGTGGCCGTCCGCCTAGGCAGTTCGTGCAGCAGTCGTTTTTTGTGTCCGCATAGACTTGTCGTTTCACCTACACGCGTAGTCATCTTTTTCCATGAAGGATGCCATTGTTTGCAATTTGCACGCAATTATGGGAAATGTAGTCTACAAAGGGCGGTTTGTATGCTCGACTATGAAAGGCAAAAGTCTGTGGACAGGCTGGCGGGCCCGTGTACGTGTCTGCTCCGTTTTAAACACTAGCAGCCTTAAGGGCACATGGCGTCCTTCATGGAAAAAGATGACGGTACGCATGTAGGTGAAACGACAGGTCTAATCGGACACAAACGACAACTGTTTTGGGTCCCCGATGGACTACAATCTGACTGGAATTTGAAGACACCATTTGTCATTGACTTCTATTATAACATGTATCTTGATCATTTCCTCCACTATCTTTGGCAGACTGGGAGGCACATGTAAAATCTCAAAATCTGCATGGCATCAGCATGTGAACCAAATGCTAACCAAAAACTACTAACAGTAGGGCTAGGTATGTCTAGAAGACAGCTTTGCAATCACTTTGCTTCCTTTAATGATTGATTACAACCATGTCTGAAAATCTGTCTTAAAATGTATTTTAATGCCACATTTTGGGGGCTGTTTTGAGATTTTTGCAATTGGAAAAAGTGAAAAAAACCTCTAAACAAAGGAGTAGTTCATCCATTCATGGATTTTATTTAGATTCTTTATTCATTCATTCATTGTCTTGATTACTCCACTCATTCATCATCCACCTTTGTCTTTTCCTAATTCATTCACCGATGTCTTTTTTTCTTTTAGAAATCTTTAAGCGCTTGTATTTACAACAAGGAAGTGCACACCACTGATAGTCATACTTCTACAACACACTGCTCACTGAAAGGATTGTCCAAGCACACATTTAAGCTGAATTCAAGCTGCAGACATTGAAGGAAAAGGACAATGTGACGAAAAAACAACAGCCATTTTTGAGTCAACCGTGAACAACATTTAAGCTACTTAGCCCACAATTCACTCAGATAGTACTGTATAGCCCGAGTACAGACTAAACCATTACAGCTACAAGAAATCTATTTCTATTAACATTGCTGTTTATATGGTTTAACACACACATCTATGAAGTGAAACATTAGAGCTTGTTCTGAAATACCATTACACATAAAAATATATGCCTCTGTGTGAATCTAGAGACATGAAAATTAATCTGAACTTCAAGTAGTAGCCCTGCATTGTAAAGTGAATTCTAGTGCAATCAAAGACCAAAATATACACAAAAACAAAAAAAGCAAGAAAAAGAGAACACTGGATCATTGTGCATTCGACAACTTCCTGGGTTTGTTTTCAACATCCAGCGATGACATCAGTCCTTGAAATGAGAAACTTACATATTACGTTTCAACAAACAACAGGGCTGTTAAACTCACTTACAAAACAGTTTTAGAAAATGAATGTTCCTAAACTACAATAAAATAAGTATTACTTACAAGAAACGGCAACAACAAAAGCTAGGGCATAAACACTTCACCATTCTCATAATCATAATTATACTCATAAACCTTCTTTTGGAGCTTCCCTTTAGTTTTCTGATCAATGAAACACAAAGATCATTAACGTTAGGCACCAAAACATGCATCTTGCCCCCAATGCTGAATCAATAAACAAAGTTACCGAGCCCACAGAGGTGAGGTGTTTTGAGGGAGAGGCGACTCCGGCACACAAACTTGGCTTTCAGTCACCAACAACGGGTGGGTAGCTGTGGGCGGCAGTGTAGTATAATGGTTAAGGAACTGGACTTGTAACCGAAAGGTTGCAGGTTCGATTCCCAGGTAGGACACTGCCGTTGTACCCTTGAGCAAGGTACTTAACCTGAATTGCTTCAGTACATATCCAGCTGTATAAATGGATAAATGTAATAAGAAGTTGTGTAAGTCGCTCTGGATAAGAGCGTCTGCTAAATGCCGATAATGTAATGTAATGTAGCTGTGCCATTTCACAAACCTGAACTAACCTGCTGGCCTTCCCCACCCATGCGGTCTGTACAGCAGTGAGATTGTGGTGAAATACGCTCATCTGGCATCATGCCCTCTCACTTTAGCTCCAAGGGAGTTGCAGACAGACAGACTTGTTCTTTGCTTTGTGATGGGAGGGAGTTACAATCTTTGTGAGAAAAATAACCACGTTGATGTGTGTCAGTCCCACAGAGGGCTGAAGGGTCAGGCTGCAGAGAATGGGACAGTGGGGCCAGATCAGATTTGAGTTGTCCTTGTGTGTGCGCATTTATATGTATATATGTATGTATGTCTGTGCACAAGTGCTCAGCGTGTGTTTACGTACATGTGTCTGTGTATGTGCTCAATATATGTATGCAAATGTGTACACGTGTCATGTGGAGGGTGGACAATTTTGGCTTTAGGGTGGTGGGTGTCTCAGATCTCAGTCCCGCCCCTTCCACTGACAGGGCCACACCCGGTCACACCCACACGGCGTAGGGAGTGCAGGGCGAGGGCACAGCAGCCGCGCAGGAGGGAGCCTATGTTGTAGACAGGCTGGCCCTGCCTCCTTGGGCCGCGGCATAGCCAGGCCACAGCCGGCACCACCGGCACTGCCACCGCTAGCAGGTCCATCAGGAAATGCCGGCTCCAGTAGCTCTTCTGTGGGGGCGATGCCTCCCGTCCACCCTCCGCCCCCGACTCTGCCCCAGCTCCATCCTCCACCCCTTCTCCTTCCTCCACCCCTTTCTCCTCCTCCACCGCCTCCACCGCCTCCACCACTGTCACACTGCAGTGCTCCTCCGGGGGTCCCGCGCCTGTGGGTTGGCAGGTTTGGGGCCAGGGCGGAGACGTACACCCTGCAGGTGGAAGGTCCACCACGCAGGAGGCTGGAGGTGTGGTCGGCGGGGGCCGGGCGGGGTCACCGGCGGCGGTTGCCGCGGTGACGGTGTCCAGGTCCTCGCCCTCCTCTGAGATCCAGGTGGAGGACGGGCTGCAGGACTGGGATTTGGAGTGGGCGTGGCAGGGCGGTGGCGGGTCGTAGTCCGTCTGGACGGCACACTCTCGCAGGTGGTACAGGTACAGATGGTGGTGGGAGAGGCAGGGCTGACTGCTGCTGCTCACCTGCCCCACCTGCTCGGCCTGCAGCAGCGCGTCGCAGGTGCACAGCTTCTCGTAGGTGAAGGAGCGGGGCAGGGGCATGTAGGGGCCCAGGGACGAGGGGGACGGCGGGCCCTCGTACAGCAGCGTCTCCAGCAGCAGGTCGGCCCGGCTGTCTCCGCAGGCGAAGCCGCTGTCCTGGGTCTCCTCCCCGCTCAGGCCGGGTTCAGGCCCGGTCGCACCGGGGTCCAGCAGGGCCTCGTGGCTCAGCTTCGTGTAGGTGGAGCTGCGGGTGAGCGAGCGGGCCGGGGACCCCCCCCAGGAGCGGGACCCCCCAGGGCCCGGCGGCACGCCGCTCCCCTGCTGCTCCTCCAGCCCGCTCAGCAGGGAGGCCAGCCTGCAGCTCTGCGCATCGGCTGGGCCCGGCGACGCCTCCCTACCGCCCAGGTTGGTCCGGACCACGTCCACCGCCTGCTTCAGCTGCTGGATCTCCCTCTGCGCCTCCTTCAGGGCTAGCTGTGCCTCCACACGGTGGCACTCCTCCTCAATCCAGTCCTCCTGCATGCGGGACAGCTGTGTGCGCAGCTCATCAATCTCAGAGTCCCTGCAGGGGGCGGGGTTACACGCCTCATTTTGCCATCGAGCTACTTCCTCCCACAGCCAGAGCTCAGCTGCCTCATTGTGTTCACCATTATTATATTAACCACTGAATGTACTGTAGTCATACAGTGCTTTGAGATGTACTATTCACAAACTTCTCTTTACAAAATAGAGATTATAAAAATGATTATTGTTCTCTTAAAATGATTATTAGCAATCAACAGTTGCAGAAATTAAGAAAGATTTTTTCAACGTGAACTCAACCAACAGTCTGCATGTAAAGGCAATCTTTGTAGCATTTATAGCAGCATAAAAATATAGCGGTTGCAGTAGCACACAGATGCAAGCCTGCTGTGGCAGCAAAGCAAAGGATGGGTGTGGGACAGCCCTGTCCTACCTGACCCGCCACATCCCACCCAGCGTCTCACCTGTCCTGCAGCGTCTCCATGTTGTCTTTGAGCCGGGCGCGCAGGTGCCGGATACACACCTCCTTCTGCTGCAAGGGGGTCAGGTACTGCTCTGGGGGGGGTGGCCGGATCCCATGGTTATCATTGCAGGAGGTGTACTTCACGTTACGCCTGAGGGGGGGATGCATACACCCTGATCAGTGCACACCAGCAGAACTACACCAGAGTAGCTACACAAGAGGAACTACACCAGAGTATTGCCTAAGGTTGGAATTATACCAGGAGCATAGTGGACGCGTAGCAGAAGTTAACTGTGTGAGTCGCAGCATGTTATTTATAACAAAAGCGTTCTTCTACACGCAGTCCACCAACGGATTCTTATGGGTTTCTCTGAAACTGTCGATAGAAACATTTTTGTTAACATGATAACATTTATTTATTTTTTTAATATTTTTTGGGCTTTTTCGGCTTTATTGGACAAGATGGTGTAGAAAGACAGGACAAATGGGGAGATTGTCCTTGTAAAAGGTGTGTTAGGGGATCCTATAGCTCCCGATGCGTTTCCACCTTGACAATGAACTTTGTGTGGTCCATCTTGCCGACTTTCTCAAAAAAGACTCTCGCACAACACTTCAGATTTTTTTTTTTAAAGGTTGTGTTGTGAGGCTATGTTTTGAAATGGCTGCCTAAACATTTAATAAACATGTACTTTCATGTATTTTGGTGATAATTCAGTGACACACCCAAAGTTCATTTGGAAAGGGATATTTGAAAAGCAGTTAGGCCATTTACCATCTCTGTGATGACTCTGTTGCTTTAAAAATTTACATCGTGTCCATGTAGCCTATTGGGGATATGATGCAAATATGACCATCAACAGTGCATTTCCACAGTGTATTTCTGTGAAATCAGCACAACAGGTGTGGAGAAAATAGACTTGATGTGGAAACTATGCTACATCTCTGTGCACTGCACGAGGAGCTCCGCCCCGGACCATGGCTTATATAAAAGCTGTAAACAACTAGCATGGGCTCCAAAAGGAAGAGGGTGCTGCACAGCGCCCCCCTACGCGTCCACTCCGCTTCTGGTGTAATTCCAGCCTAAGGCGGTGGTAACTGTGTTAGCTCTATTTAGATGTATGGTATCATTTATCTGTGCGCAGTGAATGGTGTCTGTGGACTGGAGGCGTGTCTTACCTGTGTGTGAACTTGGACTCTCCCTGTGGATGTGGTCTAGTTAAAGAGACCACATGTCTTACCTGGGTGTTGTTGGGTATGACCTGGCTGTAGAGCTGCAATCGCTGCCTTTGCAGGAGCCGGAGGTGCTGCTGCAGACAGAAGCACTGCCATAGGGATCCCTTGTGCTGCTCGGGGGAGCTGTCCGTCTAGGGCAGAGACAGCAGGGGAAGACTGTCACTATAACAGGGCAATGGTGTCACTCTTGCAGGGCAACACTGCCACTGTAATAGGGCAGTGCTGTTACTATAACAGGGATCACTGTCACAAACAGGTATGTCTGCCTTTCACTCTAGAATCCAGTCTGCCCATCTCTACATCTAACCCATGCAAACTGTTCTCCACATTCTCCTGTCTCCTCCCCCCACCCCTCTTGACTGGTGTCCCACAGGGCTCTGTGCTTGGTCCTTTCTTCTTCTCTCTTTACACTTAATCACTTTGCCAAGTTATCACTGCTCACGGCATGTCATATCACTGCCATGTTGATGACACTCAGCTATTTTTCCTCATTTTCTATCCAACACGTATGCCTAAGTTCAGGCATGTATATCTGTATGCCTGGCTAACATTGAATCCTGAATGCCCACCCACCTCATGCAACCCAACTTGGGGAAGACAGATCTCCTGTTCCTCCTGGCAAAGGTGATGTGATGTTTGATTACCATATGAAATACACATTTGTAAGTTGCTTTGATTAAAAGAATCTGCCAAATGACTAAACTGTAATTGTAAATTGACAAATTAGTCACTATGACAGGGCAACAACATTTGTAGAATTAGACAAACTTTTTACTCAGTCCATACATCTGAACGAAGATTACATAATTTTTTCTAACACAAGTCAAAACATTTAGCTAATATTAACCTTTGGACCAAACTGTATATAAGAGAGACAGGACAATATAGGGATATAGGGTGGGAGGGACATAAAGATAAATACGTTAGAGACAGAGTGATATAGGGAGAGAGAGAGAAAGAGAGACGGAGTGGTGCTAACCGTCTGTGTCGCTCTGGCGATTGATGAGGCATGTGTCCATGACTTGGCCGCATTGAGACCATAAAGCCTGTCTCCATGGGAACGCAGTCTAGCTCTATGAACCTGCAGTAGTCAAAACTGGAAACCATGACACACAGTGGACAAGAATAAAGTTTACTGCTGGAGGTAACTTACAAAAAGACCCAACCTCCAAGAATAAGGAGTGCTTTTGATCTTTTAGCACATCTTATGAACAGGACAAGACTGACATTTCTGTTCATTAAATGTGCTAAAAGCTAAAAAGCTCTGGGGGTGCTGCAGGTCCCCTCATTTTTCGGTTTAGTCATTTTCTGGGACTTCCCAGAAGCTCGCTGGGAAAGTATTCTATTGTATAGTCTTGAATGTTGAGCACCATTCTGCAGTTTGTCTGCTGGACTTGCTGGTGTATCACTCTGATCAGTCCAATAACATCAACTGAAACAGCAAATGGGACAGGGAGGAATTACTGTAGGGCATGTCACAGTTGTACCTCAATCATCAGTAAAGCACTCAAGTAATTGCTACAGAATCAGTGAAAATCTCCCTGTCCCACTGTACTCTGGTCTGCTCCAAACCAACTCAATCATTAATTGGGATGATAATTTAAGCCTCTTCTAGGGCAGTGAAAACAGTGATTAAACTCATGGTCAACTCATGATTAAACTTGTACTAGAGCTGAGAGCTGCAGAAAATGGGGTATTCTCCAGTGTCCATTCTTACTTCAGGGACAGGCCAGAAAAAGAAGGGATCACAGGAAATGGGGCTCACAGGAAATAAGACTCACAGAAAGTGGGATTCATAAAGAAGTGGGAGTCACAGGAATATAAACTCACAGGACATAGAACTCACAGGAAGTGGGACTCACAGAGCACTGCTACAACAGAGACTGAGTGAGTTCTGAAAGCAAAACCCCTGAAAAGACATTACCAAAAAAAGTTTTTTTTTTTAAACTGGACATAATTTTGACAGACTTACATCAGTGAAAAAAATAGACCTGATTGACACACTACAATGAAATTACACTTTTCCCTGGAGAAGAGATGGAAGTGAGAGGATGAAGAGATTAATGAGAGAGAATGGAAATAAGCAAGAGACAGACAGAAGAGTGGGGTGTGAAGGCGCAATACCTGTTGGATCCTGTAGAGGCCTGCTGGCTAACAGGAGCAGACATGAGGACAGGTTGTCTCTCTCTCCTTTTCTCTTCACTATGAGGAGTTCAACAGGGGCCAGCCTAAACCACACACGCGCACACACACATGCAAGGTGCGAATAAAGAAAGGGAAACTTCCTGAGCACCACACAGATATACACATGAATGCACAGGGTGATTAATGATGTTTCAAGTTGGAAGGACATATCAATACCATTTTCTGTACTATAGTTCAATAATGGAAAACAAGTGTGCACCCTACAGTGCAACACACGACCAGTGGTTTACATGAGCCTATGCATCTACACTCATCCACATTCAATGCATATATATGAGTGCTAGAGATGTATAAAAAGTATATGGGAGTGATAGAGATGTGTGAGTGTTAGAGGTATGTGAGTAATAGAGGTCAGGGGTCGCGTTAGGCCGGCAATTGCCGGTTTTGACCGTTTTTTTATGACAAAGGCCGGAAAATGTAATTCCCTCCGGACATTCGGGCCGGTAAAAAAACAAAACATTTTTTTTACTTTGCAATATAGTAATTTAACATATTTAGTCTCAAAACCACGGCAATTTATCATTAGGCCTATTATCACCACAAATCAGACAACGCTCCTCTCACGAAATCCGCTATTTCAAATCGTCTGCGTATCTCAAGCTGGGCTAAAACTTATGACTTTCGATTTCAAATCAGCAGCTGCTCACTTCCATGAAATGAAGCATCGTCGCAAATGAAAGGAGCCTATATGGATTGCTCGTTTTTTTTGCCAGTTATAAAAAGGCCGTTTTTAACTGTCAGTAGGCATAGGCTATTTTAACTTAATAGGCTAAAAGCTTGATATAATCAGCATTTTTTTCCCCTTGTTAAATCAATAGCCTAGGCCTACACTGTTCTGGTCTGACTTTCCCGAAAGCGTTGTTCGTTAACGTTAGGTCGGATCCCAATTGTCACGTGTCGTTGCTGGCTCTTTTCCGTATAGCATCTTCCGCAACTCTGCAATTTGCCTTGGAGTAAAGAAATGTTAAAATCGTTATTCAAAATGAGGTTATTGCTCGTTATTCTGAAGAAAAATGTGTTCTAATAAACTAAAGATGCAAAATCAAGACAGCTTCTTTTGTTGAGAAAACATTAGGCTACGCACGCAGTCACGCACACTAAATGCGCGATTTTAATGTAATTCATCCGCATGTGCAAGGCGAAGCTGTTATATTTAATTTTTATATTATTCCTTTATTTTCAAATAGTTTTGAGTCCAAAATATAATACTATGCTGTAACATATGTTGTTAGGCTACATCATTAAATGCACCTGCCTGTCGTTCATGCATTGAAAATAGATATGGCCGTTTTTTTTATCGTATGTCCGACAAACTGTAATCATCCCGGACATTCTGGCCGGCAGTTTAAAATCCTAGCGCGACCTCTGATAGAGGTGTGTGAGTGGTAGAGGTGTGTGAGTAATAGCGGTGTGTGAGTAACAGAGGTGTGTGAGTGATAGAGGTGTGTGAGTGATAGAGGTGTGTGAGTGGTAGAGCTATGTGAGTGGTAGATGTGTGTGAGTGATGATAGAGGTGTGTGAGTGATAGATGTGCGTGAGTGCTGATAGAGGTGTATGAGTGATAGATGTGTGTGAGTGATGATAGAGGTATGTGAGTGATATATGTGTGTGAGTGATGATAGAGGTGTATGAGTGATATATGTGTGTGAGTGATGATAGAGGTGTATGAGTGATAGATGTGTGTGAGTGATGATAGAGGTGTATGAGTGATAGCTGTGTATGAGTGATGATAGAGGTATGTGAGTGATATATGTGTGAGTGATGATAGAGGTGTATGAGTGATATATGTGTGTGAGTGATGATAGAGGTGTATGAGTGATAGATGTGTGTGAGTGATGATAGAGGTGTATGAGTGATAGATGTGTGTGAGTGATGATAGAGGTGTATGAGTGATAGCTGTGTGTGAGTGATGATAGAGGTGTATGAGTGATAGATGTGTGTGAGTGATGATAGAGGTGTATGAGTGATAGCTGTGTGTGAGTGATGATAGGTGTGTGAGTGATAGAAAGGTAAAGGAGTGAAAGGAGGACAGTGCAAAAACAACGCTGCAGTTATCAGTCATCATTCCCACAGTAAGGTACCAACTCTTATGCAACCAGGCCATGCTGTAATCAGTCAATGTGCTTCACTATCTCTCTCTCCCACACACACACACACACACACACACTCTCTCAAAGTATAACAAAGATCTGTTCAGCATTGGTCAGTTCATTAACCCCCTCCCTCCCCAACATCACCCGCTGGAACACCCCTACCCTCAACATACTCCAACCCATGGCCCGCAGCCCCAGTGCTCTGCTCTGACCACTACTCCAGTCAACACTGCTGCCCTCAGGTCTAGAATCCAGCACTCAGCAGCACTATTACCATTATCATCCTCATCATCATAACAGATAACAGTGTGCATGTGCTCTCTGCCACTGGTCCCACAGGACGAATCAATGAAGCCAGATTCCAGACTCCATTGGCACATTTCCAGTTACTAGGCAACCTCACACCCTGTTCCATTTCTTAAAAGGAAAAAATAAATAAATATCACAACTCACCAAACAGTATTAGAAACAAAACGTGACAAAACAAAGACAATGAAAGCCGTTAGAGAGAGGTTTAAGTGCAGACAGCACGTGTCCCTGTCGCCCCCATCACCCAGTACTGTGACAAAAGAGGTCTGGAAGTACAGACAGAAATCAACCAGCAATCACAGCACACCTGCACAGAGGACAATCAGCACACCTGCACAGAGGACAATCAGCACACCTGCACAGAGGACAATCAGCACACAAGGGAAAGCAAAACACACATGCAATCTCTCTCGCAAAAACACACAAACACAGCCTCATAAATACACAAACAGGGATAAATATTCATGGTATTTGTTTTGCACCAATCATTGGTTGTGTTATTAGTTTTGCGTGTGCTAAAGTTTTTTGCACCTGCTAAAGGTCTTAGTAAATCAGGCCCTAATACAACAATGGTTTCTTTTCTTCCCTTTTCTCCTAGTTTGGAATGCCCAATTGTGTATCAGCGCTCATTGCTGGATCCTCTGCTATTGATTGGGGAGAGAGCAGACAAGCATGTACTCTCCACAGAAGCATGCGATGTCAAGCGCCAATTCTTATGAGTCGGAGGAAGACACTTCATGTGCAGCTTAACAGGCAGACTTGCAGATACCCAAATGACCAGACCATGAGACATGGACAACAAATGAGACGTCACATGGATCCATGCCGACTGAACCCTGGGTGGTGCTACCACCAATTATGCATCACCCTGTTGGGTACCGGCCGCAGTCGGCTCTGGCATGGTCAGGATTCAATCCCGGACAGTGGGGCCCATCCACGCACTAGAGCAAGAATGGTGCCTTAGCCAGATAAACACCCCAGTTCATGTTACGCCAACAACGTCTGACAGTGAGCTAGTTTATAGCTGTGAGAAAGAATGCACACCCAAACGCAAGCACACCCAACACTCTGGTCTACTCAGCCAGAACATTCCCACCGCTCAGAATGTCCTGGCAAAATGCAGTCCCAGTGAGAACCCCCACCCCTTCTTCAAAATGTCATCCATCACTTCAGCTTAGCAGAACTGAGAAATGTAACACCCAGTCCTAACCCACTCTCCAGAGAATAAATTATATATCTCTTCTGGTCTCATTCGATCATCAAGAGCTGTACAATAAGAATCCTCCCTACTACTATTATTATTATTATTACTTACTGTTGTGCCCTTGCAGGCCTGTGTATTCCTAATATGGTCATGATTTGCAATAATACAGGTTAATGTGAGAACACTTATGAAGAATGACAGGAGAAACCGGAGGATGATGAAGTAGACTTGACAGAGAAAGACAACATGCTGTCAGGGTGATGGTTAAATCTCCATGGAAACACGGCCAGACTGCCATCAGAATAGGCTAGCTGTGCTACAGGTGTTTCTTTAAATCGTCATTAAAACAGTATCAATGTCTGTGCAAACAGCATACGATTGAAGACGATGTAGCAATAAAGACCGCATGTCCGTTGAGCTGATTACATCGATACCGCACCAAGCGAAGCGGCTTCATGCGAGCGCAGGGGGAAATCTTTCCTGTAACGTTAGGTTCGCTGGAAATACACGTCGGCAGATTTACGGATAGTCAGAATTCGAACATTTTTACGTGCATCAGTTTGTCTGACTTGGCGCAGTCAATTTAATAATTAACAAATCATTCTTACATATTACATTTTATACATAGGTTTGCAGCATATTGGCCTACTTTTAAGTTTTAGGATGTTGGCCATATTTAAGAGTTAGTCTCGAATTATCCCATTGCACCTTACAAGAAGCAGCCTAAGGTAGCCTAGCTTATGCCAACAAGTAGCTAGCCTACATTTTGTCTTCGTAAATGCTGTGCGCCTATCATACTCGATATTCATAACGGGTTAAATATAAGCTCCACAGCGCTGGGAACAGATATGGTGTCCTCGTTTTGTAAACTGGTGATCGACTTATCTGCATCACATTGGAATAAGGTATTTCTGTGACCTTTCTATAATATTAAAAAATGTTTGTGCACGTGTAGGCTATGTGTGGTCGTAAGTCAAGCTCGCTTCAACCTCGAAATATCGCCAAACAGGGCGCATTTGCTACAGTGGCGACAGCACAGCATCGTCAGTCATCGCCGCAGAAACCACAAGGGTCGCGATTCAACACAACAAGATATAAAGAGCGAGCAATCGACATGCATTCTAATTGCAATGCATCTACATAAGTAGCTATATGTGGCTATATTGTTGTAGCTGCCTGTAAGCTACGGTTCAACGGCATATTCTACCCTACCTTTCCACCTCTGAAAAAACTATTTCCACGAATTATCTGAAATTGGGCAGAAGCTCCTTAGGAGTAGGCTAGCCTAACGTTACCTAGCCAATATAGTCATAGCAGCGAGATAAAGATGTCATAGCCCTACGTTCCTTGTCAGATTGGAATTTTCACAGTAGTTGCAGATGTGGGATGAAACAACAAGATAGATATCTATAGCGAGGCTATATAGAAATAAAGCGAGGTTTTACCGGCACCCCCCACGGTTCCATGATTTAGCAGACTCCCGTTTTGTGGAGTGAGTGAGTCCGCCGATGCTGCTCCGCACGCAGTCCCGTCTCTGGAGCGATGCTCGCGCGAGCACAGGTTCAGGTTGGGAAAGATGGGCTAGTGTCACAGAACTGTAGTGTGTGGATGAAAGCGCTTGTGTGGATTGCGCTCATGCAGATAAAGTCGCAAGGGGGCAGTGTTTTTGCGCCACGAGCCCACCATAGAAATTAGCGTGTTAATGTTTTGGTCACGTTTTTTGACAGCCTTCTACTTAGGCTGTTCGTTAACATAAACCTAATTTTGATTCCATTTTCTTATTAGGCATATACGTTCCTATAATACGCTGTTAATTTTACAAATTGTAGCCTACCACTTATATTTTAGGAATATAATATGAAACCGCCTACATTTACAATCTACATTAACATGATCATTCACCCATAGTAATAGTTTGTCAACTGATTTATGGATAATTTAGGCATTCTTAGATAATCCTGACAATCAAGGTCACGGCTACCCGATTTGGTCAGTGCTGACTGAGCACATGCAAAGTTTCACTGATCTACTGAACTATCCAACATAGGTGATTGCTCATGCGAATTGACAAGTCCCTATGTTTTGATTGGATAGCAACTTGACTTGGACTCAAACGCTAATTTGACTTTCAATGAAGTCGCTTCTGAAATGTAAAAATGGGGAGCAGCAGATGGGGTAACATTAACGTTACTCTGATCGATTTTAAAATACCAGAATATTCGACCAAGGAAAACAATCACACCAATCACAAAAACACTATCAACTGACTGCCATGGAACTTGTGCTGAGACTGAGAGTAGCCTAATATTGATTGGAAAAAAATAGGACCAAACAATTGCTCCATTAGATACAGTTGACAATTAGCTAGCGGGGTAGCTGTGCAGTGTAGCAGTGGCTAGCCACTCCGAAGCTACGCAGGCGTAGGCCTTGTTCAGCTAATGATTGGTTAAACAATCCATCATTCTAACAAGTTAAATGTCACATATGATTTGCATTTGGTGCCCAGAGAGCTGCTTAACCCTGTTCCTGGAGACATTTTTGTGTAGGTTTTCACTCCAACCCTAAAGCTCATTCAACAGTTAGATATCTCTTTGAGTTGCTAATTTAGTAGAATTAGGTGTGCCAAAATATGGTTGAAATGAAAACCTACATTATCTCCAGGAACAGGGTTGGGGGCCATGCTAGGCTCTGTCCGTGTAATTGTTGCAATTCCAAGTTCTACTCCACAGAACAAGTTTGACTCAAGATTCACCTGAAATCGTTACAACAGTGTCTTTACCAAGTAGGATAATTTATTTAATTATAAATATTACAAAAGTCACAAACAGAAAAGAGTACTGTTGACAAAGGAGAAAAAATTGCCTAGTCTAGGCCCATGACATGATTGGTTCTTAGGACTTGAAACTTGCTTGGGACTTGAATGTTTGTGACTTGGTAGGCTACTGGTAGAAACTTTGCTATCAAAGCAGTATAATTCTCTATAGCCTACGTACTACCAGGCCATTCAAGAAGACGACAGATTCTGATCCATGAAACCGACTTTTGTGAATGCGCATAGTAGGCTATAGCGTATTCACAAAAAGTATAGAGACATACTGGGGTAAAATAATTCCGATAGCAAAGTATTTGCATGTACTGTATACAATGTAGGCTACCTGACATTGCGGTTTGCGTTGACACATTAATTTGTAACCGTTAATATGTCATTCATATGTTAACAGTAACATTAGATTAGGACACAAAGATCGGTTTCCGGGGCACAAAGGAGAGGAGGTGGTAGGCTAGTGGAGGAAAGGAGGATACATTTTTCACGTATTGGGACCCTTTGTGATAAGTGTCGTGTGAGCTTTAATGACCACCGTGAGTCATTGATGTCTCATCCAAAAGACTTTGTCTCCATTCCAGCACTTTGGGCATTGGCGTTTGTTTGGCCAGAGGGAAGATTGCCCCCTACTAGCGCACCAATACTTGGCATGTAGGGCTGTGCCCGAATACGACCCCTGTTCCCTGTCCACTGTCCATTCAGACCCGTCTACTATGTACCCTGTCACCTCACTTTGCAAGCAGTGTGCGAAGAAATCCCGCAAAACTCTTTCCAAACTAGTAGAGGAAGTAGTTCTTAATATATATATATTTTTTTATTATTGAGAATATCAATCAGTTAACATATGACAATTGTTGCAAAGGGTAGATTATGAATGAAGATAGAATTAACAAAAATAAAAAGAGAGTAGTTTGTAATATGACCCGCTCTTGTACTATAGATATGCATATACGCTTTATGTGTTTTACTTCCGGGTTACTTACTGAAATTGTCGGATGAGGGCACAGTCAGACGCTGTGGTGTTGGATTTATGGTTTACACAAGTTTCCCACCAGTAAGGTCCACATGAACATCCATTATGTTGTATGATCAAGTCGGGGAAATCAGGATTCTAGGGGTGCGTCCCAATATTCTTCACTCCACACCTCCTCTCCTACACGGAAATATGCAAAAATGCCGGAAAGTTTCAAATCAAAATATTTGCATACAGTATACAATGTACCTGACATTGCGGTTTGTGTCGAGACATTAATTAATATGTAACCATTAATATGGAATTAAGACGTAATCAGCAACATTATATCAAAACACAAAGATCCGTTTCCGGGGCATGGTGGAGAGGAGGTGGTAGTGGAGGAAAGGAGGGTGCATTTTTCAAGTATTGGGACACACCCTAGATGTAACACGAATTGGCTGAGTTGTGACGTATTCGCTCTAGCTAAAATGGCCGAAACAAAAATTGAGTCCTCTGTGAACGGTAATAAATTTCATACAATAAAGCCCTAAGTGAAGCACAGCTACAAATTTAAAACAGACATTCCTTGATAACTATAGTACTGCAGCATTCAATTCCATGTGGTATTTGCATTCTTAACCCCCTAAAATAGCCGAAGATTGCTTGCTATAACTAGCTATTCAATTAGTAGCCTAAAAAAATGTTTGTTGACAGTTGAGTTAATGTCATGCAGGAGATCTTCCAACCTTAAAGCACGTGAACGTGAACGAGTCGGTTGGCCAAGTTGTGGGGTATTCCCGACTTGGAGAAAGCTACAACGCGACATCACTTGAACACAGCGAGACCCACCAAATCTCTGGCACAGTTCTGCAGATGTGTGCGCTCCTGAATTCCCTCAACAAAACCCTGGAAATAAGGGGTTCATCCTGGTAATTTAAGTGCCCCCATTTGTGAGAAAAAGTCGCCCACTCAAAAGCTTTTTGACAAAGTGGACTCAAATATGCACACTCAAAAGGGTGTAAGGGTCATATTCAGACACAGCCTCGGTCTCCCATCTAAGTACTAATCAAGCCCACACCTGCTTAGCTTCAGCCATTCGGCAGGAGCAGGGCACATGATGGCATGGCTGTTGAACATCATCACACATCCAGACACAAAAAGTGGAAATGAAATGCAACAAATAAGGACAAACGCCTTGTACAGAAAATGGTAGATTTTAATCTAACTTCAAACCTCAACTGAAGATTAACCATCCAAACAGCAAATGTACATGTTTTACACATAAGTCTGGGTACAAATATACGTTTTCAAACAAGATTGTTTTTCCCCATCACAATGTTATTTACGGAATTATTAAAACTGTAGCTATGAAGTTCCATCAAGCTCAACACACTAGATATTTCATACTTGGAAAGAAAGTGCTTTTTGTTTGTAATGTGTTGGTGCCAAATGTTTCTGACTGACAGAACAGGTTTTGGCTATTAATCCTGCTGGTATGTTCCTGTGAGAAAATTAGCCAAAGCCAGCAGCAATATAACATTGCTTCCAGATCACAGCAATGTCACATGAACGTTTTTGCATTTTCCTGGAGGCCACATGCTTTTCCACACAATGTAAATCAAGAAAATGGGGGTGGGGCAGCAAAGCCCCTACAGAAAGTTCACCATACTGCAAGTCTTCAACAACGACTGAAACCTCATGTTAAAAATGTTCGAAAACAGAACACTGCTCACAATTGCAAGCAGACATAATAAATAAATAAACTTTTTTTATGTTTTTTTGAATAATGGTGCTCTACAGTTTAAAGCCGGTGGAATGCGGGCCCAGGAGTGGCAATGATATCAGTGTAGGGCATGTCCTGGTGTAGCTCCAGGGCTTTCTGCTTCTTCAGCACCAGGAAGCTGAAGAAGGTGGCAGAGGCCTGCATGCGGCTACACTTCCTATTCAGCTCCAACAGGCTGAACACCGCAGCGCCCCCACTGCAGCTCTGGCTCTACAACACACACATGCACATATACATATAATATACAACATACAACTGCTGCTCTGAGTCTTCAACACACACACACACACACACACACACACACATGCACATATAATATACAACATACAACTGCTGCTCTGAGTCTTCAACACACACACACACACACACACACATGCACATATAATATACAACATACAACTGCTGCTCTGAGTCTTCAACACACACACACACACACACACACACACACACACACATGCACATATAATATACAACACAAAACTGCTGTTCTGAGTCTTCAACACACACACACACACACACACTCAATATATACAACATACAAGTGCTGCTCTTAGTTTTCAACACATACACACGCACACACACAATATATACAACACACAACTGCTGCTCTTACCCTGAGTGTGTTAGTATTGCGCTTACTCTGAGAGTGTGTTAGTATTGCTCTTACTCAGAGAGTGTTAGTATTGCTCTTACCCTGAGAGTGTGTTAGTATTGCTCTTACCCTGAGAGTGTGTTAGTATTGCGCTTACTCAGAGTGTGTTAGTATTGCTCTTACTCTGAGAGTGTGTTAGTATTGCTCTTACCCTGAGAGTGTGGTAGTATTGCTCTTACTCAGAGAGTGTGTTAGTATTGCTCTTACTCTGAGAGTGTGTTAGTATTGCTCTTACTCTGAGAGTGTTAGTATTGCTCTTACCCTGAGAGTGTGTTAGTATTGCTCTTACCCTGAGAGTGTGTTAGTATTGCGCTTACTCAGAGTGTGTTAGTATTGCTCTTACTCAGAGAGTGTGTTAGTATTGCTCTTACTCTGAGAGTATGTTAGTATTGCTCTTACTCTGAGAGTGTGGTAGTATTGCTCTTACTCTGAGAGTGTTGTAGTATTGCTCTTACTCTGAGAGTATGTTAGTATTGCTCTTACTCTGAGAGTGTTGTAGTATTGCTCTTACTCTGAGAGTGTGGTAGTATTGCTCTTACTCTGAGAGTATGTTAGTATTGCTCTTACTCTGAGAGTGTGGTAGTATTGCTCTTACTCTGAGAGTGTTGTAGTATTGCTCTTACTCTGAGAGTATGTTAGTATTGCTCTTACTCTGAGAGTGTTGTAGTATTGCTCTTACTCTGAGAGTATGTTAGTATTGCTCTTACTCAGAGAGAGTGTGTTAGTATTGCTCTTACTCTGAGAGTATGTTAGTATTGCTCTTACTCTGAGAGTGTGGTAGTATTGCTCTTACTCTGAGAGTGTTGTAGTATTGCTCTTACTCTGAGAGTGTGTTAGTATTGCTCTTACTCTGATAGTGTGGTAGTATTGCTCTTACTCTGAGTGTTCTAGTATTGCTCTTACTCTGAGAGTGTTGTAGTATTGCTCTTACCCTGAGAGTGTGTTAGTATTGCTCTTACTCTGAGAGTGTGTGTTAGTATTGCTCTTACTCTGAGAGTGTGTGTTAGTATTGCTCTTACTCTGAGAGTGTTGTAGTATTGCTCTTACTCTGAGAGTATGTTAGTATTGCTCTTACTCTGAGAGTGTTGTAGTATTGCTCTTACTCTGAGCGTGTGTGTTAGTATTGCTCTTACTCTGAGAGTGTGTGTTAGTATTGCTCTTACTCTGAGAGTGTGTGTTAGTATTGCTCTTACTCTGAGAGTGTGTGTTAGTATTGCTCTTACTCTGAGAGTGTTGTAGTATTGCTCTTACTCTGAGAGTATGTTAGTATTGCTCTTACTCTGAGAGTGTTGTAGTATTGCTCTTACTCTGAGAGTATGTTAGTATTGCTCTTACTCAGAGAGTGTGTGTTAGTATTGCTCTTACTCAGAGAGTGTTGTAGTATTGCTTACTCTGAGAGTGTTGTAGTATTGCTCTTACTCTGAGAGTGTGTTAGTATTGCTCTTACTCAGAGAGTGTTGTAGTATTGCTCTTACTCTGAGAGTATGTTAGTATTGCTCTTACTCAGAGAGTGTGTGTTAGTATTGCTCTTACTCTGAGAGTGTTGTAGTATTGCTCTTACTCTGAGAGTGTGTTAGTATTGCTCTTACTCAGAGAGAGTGTTAGTATTGCTCTTACCCTGAGAGTGTGTTAGTATTGCTCTTACTCAGAGAGTGTGGTAGTATTGCTCTTACTCAGAGAGTGTTGTAGTATTGCTCTTACTCAGAGAGTGTGGTAGTATTGCTCTTACTCTGAGAGTATGTTAGTATTGCTCTTACTCTGAGAGTGTGTGTTAGTATTGCTCTTACTCTGAGAGTGTGTTAGTATTGCTCTTACTCTGAGAGTGTGTGTTAGTATTGCTCTTACTCTGAGAGTGTGTGTTAGTATTGCTCTTACTCTGAGAGTGTGGTAGTATTGCTCTTACTCAGAGAGTGTGGTAGTATTGCTCTTACTCAGAGAGTGTGTGTTAGTATTGCTCTTACTCAGAGTGTGTTAGTATTGCTCTTACCCTGAGAGTGTGTTAGTATTGCTCTTACTCTGAGAGTGTTTGTTAGTATTGCTCTTACTCTGAGAGTGTGTGTTAGTATTGTTCTTACTCTGAGAGTGTGGTAGTATTGCTCTTACTCTGAGAGTATGTTAGTATTGCTCTTACTCTGAGAGTGTGTTAGTATTGCTCTTACTCAGAGAGAGTGTGTTAGTATTGCTCTTACTCTGAGAGTGTTGTAGTATTGCTCTTACTCAGAGAGAGTATGTTAGTATTGCTCTTACTCTGAGAGTGTTGTAGTATTGCTCTTACTCAGAGTGTGTTAGTATTGCTCTTACTCTGAGGAAGTGCAGGAGGTCCTGTGCCCGGCTGCTCATCTTCTTCTCCTCAAAATCCTGACTGTCCAACGCAGACTGCTCCCATAGCAAAAACCCAGTATTAACTCATCATTCATATACAAAACCCGAGAGAGAGGGAAGGCACTCGGAAGTGTCCTTAGACGTCACATCCTTCATTCACAAAATGATTTTCTTTACAAATCCGACCCGAATCCTTTACGTAAAAATCAACCCATAGGCTCTTATACGCAACGGAGAAAGTCGGGGAAGGTCTCGTTTTTTAAGTAACGTTACAATCTCTTCATACATTGGCAACTGAAAGCGATTCATGCATGTAAAAATCTTACACATAGCCCCTTTAAAGCATGAGATTCCAGCCTAAGTACCCACCACACAGGAGCTTAGAAGGATAAGATACTCTTAATACTAGAACCGCCAGGCTTTTTTCAAGACCAAAAACTGCCAGAGCCAACGCCAACACTAAACGGGGTCTTCATCCCTTTGTTCTCACTGATGGGCAATTAGACCTCCATCCCTCATAGTGCACGAAGTGATAATGGCAGAAGCCCAGCTCCTAACAAATCTTAGGTAACTGAAAATGCTATAGATCAACAATAAACAAGACAGATAGCTTCTTAAAATCTTACTGGTAGCCTATTTGTACTTTTAGAACTTGCAATAGACTTTCTTCACACACTATTTTCGGGAACAAATTGTTGCAAAGTCGCGCTGCAGTAGTCCAAAAACAATCAGGTACCTATCAACAGTCTACGCACATTTTCTGAGGTTTCTGTGAGCATCTCCCGCAGACAAATCATTTGCACCTCATGCATTTCTCCTTTGTTTTGTTGCGAGTACATTTGCCCACCTGGCGCTTGGCTTTCACAAGGGGGAAAGAGGGGGTCTTTGAGGTAAAAAAAAAAAAACTCAAGAAAAACTCATCTAACTCAGTTCTCTGAGTTGAATTTTTGAATTATAACAATGTAGGCATTTGCAATATAACTATTTAGGAAAAGTCAGGGCAGGATAGAAACATGCCATAGACACAGATTAAATTATTCTAAATTTAAAATCACAACGCCAATTGGCATCGCACTTGGCGGTTCTAGTGTTAAAGATCTTAAAACCTGTACTTGGCCTCTTAAAATGAGGTTGGTTAACTGTGCAGTTTCCCGATGACTAAATTAATCTGAACAGGACCCTGAACCCATCACTGTTGTCATTCAGCTCACAAGGTGAAATCCGGCAGAAAAATAGACCAACCTAATTGTAAATAACTAAGGAATGTAATCACTGCAGTCAATACTTATGCAGTACTATGCCTCAGTAAAATATCACATAATAGTTACTCTGATTCTGCACTTTTAAGAGCCCTGTTATCTGGCTCTGGTAAGGGCAGGTGTGTGGGACAGTACTGGACAGGCCCAGGTAAGGGCAGGTGTATGGGGCAGTACTGGACAGGCTCAGGTAAGGGCAGGTGTGTGGGGCAGTACTGGACAGGCCTAGGTAAGGGCAGGTGTGTGTGGGGCAGTATTCGACAGGCCCAGGTAAGGACAGGTGTGTGGGGCAGTACTGGACAGGCTCAGGTAAGGGTAGGTGTGTGGGGCAGTACTGGACAGGCCTAGGTAAGGGCAGGTGTGTGTGGGGCAGTATTCGACAGGCCCAGGTAAGGACAGGTGTGTGGGGCAGTACTGGACAGGCTCAGGTAAGGGCAGGTGTGTGTGGGGCAGTACTGGACAGGCTCAGGTAAGGGCAGGTGTGTGGGGCAGTATTGGACAGGCCCAGGTAAGGGTAGGTGTGTGGGGCAGTACTGGACAGGCCCAGGTAAGGGCAGGTGTGTGTGGGGCAGTATTGGACAGGCTCAGGTAAGGGCAGGTGTGTGTGGGGCAGTACTGGACAGGCTCAGGTAAGGGCAGGTGTGTGGGACAATATTGGACAGGCCCAGGTAAGGACAGGTGTCTGGGGCAGTATTGGACAGGCCCAGGTAAGGACAGGTGTGTGGGGCAGTACTGGACAGGCTCAGGTAAGGGCAGGTGTGTGTGGGGCAGTACTGGACAGGCCCAGGTAAGGGTAGGTGTGTGGGGCAGTACCAGACAGGCCCAGGTAAAGGCAGGTGTGTGCACCTGAGTTTGGGTCTGTAGAGGTTCCCTGTCCAG
This sequence comes from Synaphobranchus kaupii, assembly GCA_029718625.1. Taxonomy (NCBI): domain Eukaryota; kingdom Metazoa; phylum Chordata; class Actinopteri; order Anguilliformes; family Synaphobranchidae; genus Synaphobranchus; species Synaphobranchus kaupii. The sequence continues at coordinate 89,747,983 of CM056380.1, forward strand.
CTCAGATGGATGAACACACATAGAGTCTTCAGAGGGTATGTCTGGGAGGGAGACCTCTGTCAGTGTACCTTGCTGGGAGATGGAAACAGGCAGAGAGGGGGAGACAGAGAGGGAAGGGGGTAGGGGGAAATGGAGAGGGAAGATACACTCAGTATAAATGCATGTGCCTGGGCTGTACAGCTTGTGTTCAGTGTTTGTCAGGCTGCACTGTTTACAGGCAGAGAAAAAGGAGGCACAGTAACTTTACGCTGAGCCCAGCCAAAGTGTCCGTTATTTCATATTATTTACGTGTTCCCTGCTGGGGGTCAGGGCAGAGCGCCTGCTGCTGGCCGTGGGCTGGAGTGGGGTCCCGTGGAGGCTGTGCCTTGTGGAGCTCCGGTCCTGAGATTCCTGCAGGAGGCTTGAGTCCTCCCCAATCTCCAGACTGCTCCCCTCAGCATCTGTATGGGTCAGAGACAGGAAGACACAGGGTGCACATGTGGAGCAGGCCAACAGGTGGCCTGCTGAGGACAGTGGAGGAGTGCAAGACACTTTATTCTGCGTCTGCTTAATGTACCGAACAGGAAGTAATCTATTGTTAAATTATTACTGATTTACATTTGTGTACGTGTAATTGTCACTGCAGATGCCTTGTATAAAGGGATCTGTGATGGTGATGACGATGTAAACACACTATGTCTTTGTTGGTTTCTTCTCATCTGCTCTGGGCCACCCCCATCCGTATCCTGCTCCACCCCCAATTGCTGTGGCAACAAGTCCCTGGGGAACAGCTGTGGAAACAAGAAGGGCTACTTACCCATGCACTGCACCAACTCTGAGCAATCAGCCTGTACATTCAGAATGCCGTATGGAATACCTGCTGCAGGTGTGTTTAAGTGAATCACCTGTTACAGGTGTGGGTGTGTATTACCTGTTGTACACGCGTTACCTACTACAGGTGTGGGTGTGTGGTAACTGTTACAGGTGTGGGTGTGTTACCTGCTTCAGGGGTGGGTGTGTATTACCTGTTACAGGTGTGGGTGTGTTACCTGCTTCAGGTGTAGGTGTCTATTACCTGCTTCAGGTCTATTACCTGCTTCACACTCCCCATCTCCTTGTTTGTTACCTGTTACAGGTGTGGGTGTGTTACCTGCTTCAGGTGTGGGTGTTTGTTACCTGTTACAGGTGTGGGTGTGTTACCCGTTACAGGTGTGGGTGTGTTCCCTGCTTCAGGTGTGGGTGTGTTACCTGCTTCAGGTGTGGGTGTTTGTTACCTGTTACAGGTGTGGGTGTTTGTTACCTGTTACAGGTGTGGGTGTGTTACCTGCTTCAGGTGTGGGTGTTTGTTACCTGTTACAGGTGTGGGTGTGTTACCTGCTTCAGGTGTGGGTGTGTTACCCGTTACAGGTGTCGGTGTGTTCCTTGCTTCAGGTGTGGGTGTGTTACCTGCTTCAGGTGTGGGTGTTTGTTACCTGTTACAGGTGTGGGTGTGTTACCTGCTTCAGGTGTGGGTGTGTTACCCGTTACAGGTGTGGGTGTGTTCCCTGCTTCAGGTGTGGGTGTTTGTTACCTGTTACAGGTGTGGGTGTGGGTTACCTGCTTCAGGTATGGCAACATATTACCTGTTTCAAGTGGGGGTGAATGGCTGGCACACAGTAACTGTGAAAGAGCTTGTGCACGCTCCCCATCTCCTTCCACTCCATGAGCTTGCGAGTGGGCGGAGCCATGTCCAGGGGACACAGCAGGTCGGCAGTGTCTATGATCTGGTCTCGGATCTCCTCGTTCGACAGCTCCTTCACGTTGTCCACCAGCAGCCTCCTCTTCCTCTTCACCCTCTTCCTCTCTGAGGAGACTGAGGGAAGCCCACAGGTGTTTGTGAGCGTGTTCTTGCCAGTGTGTGTGCATCGCCAGACTCCGGTGTGCACCGATACAGAGAGGTGTGAGGGGGGCGGTGCTTACGCGTTTCAGAGACGGGCTCTAGGGCGAAACCTTCCTCCTCGTTCAACAGCAGGGTGGTCTGGTCCAGCGAGGGGGCCCTGGACTGGGGTTGGAGGGCAGGGCCTGGGCTGGGGGTGTCGGAGTGAACTGCAGGGGATGCGTTCAACACACCCGGTTACCGGGTTCAACAGGGGACACAACAGGCAGGACAAACGACTCAATTTTAAATCAGAGCTAATCAAATGGTGGCCTGGGGGGCAAGTACAGCTTGCAACAGACACCCTCTTGGCCCTTTGAACATTTAGGATTTTTAGGTGCATAAAAATGATGACTACACCCAGGTCTGCATACACACAGCATCCTTCCCACAGAATAAGTCATGGCTGTGCATATTTTTAGAGGGCAGCTACTGAAGAGAAGGGTGTTTTCAGAAGGATGTTTTCACACTAGTATAATCACAGTTATAGAGAAAAGATCTCTATACATATAAATTCTCTAAATCCTCAAGAGACAGAGAAGTAGCGGTCTGCAGCCTCTCTTATCTGGAAGGTCTTTGTTATTTCTCAGTCAGCCAAAGCAAACCAGAGACAAAATATATAGCTTATAGCTTGTGTGTACGTGCATTTTTCTGTCTCTCTTTCTCCCTTCTATCTATCTTTTCTATATGACACTGCAGGCCTGTGGCCTCTGACCCACTTACATCCCAGGCCCAAGGATATATGGCCCACCTTATCGCTACAGAGCCAGAAGAGACACTTCATCTTGAATCCTGAAAACAAGACGAATCTTGGAGACCAAATCGTTATTGGAACTGTTTGTGAAATGTTAAGGGCTAGGGGTCACTGGGCGCTCATCCAATATGCATGCTATATGATAAGCTAACCAATCATTGACCTTGTATATTGCTAATGTGTAACCATGTACCAATCAACAATAGAATTATGTATTCTACTCTATGCCTATTAACTGTGCACCAATCAGAGGTTAGATAATCTGTGTATTAGCAAATTAGATACTTTTTGATTAAATATGGCGGAGACTGTCTCTGTCTCTTCAGTTCATGCTTGTGTGAGTACTGGACTCTTTCTGCAGAAAAATAAATCATTTTCTTCTTGGATCTACCTGGTTGTGCCTGGTCATTCTAAGGACAGAAATTCCTCTGCTCAACATACTTTGACTGCATACATGTACAATACATCTTATTGAAACGTGCAACTCGTGCACCTGCATTTTACTGCCAATAGACGGCGCCTAATCCCCACACAAAGAGAATGCTTTTTTTAAAAATTTTTTGCTTGGTTGAATGACTAGTTATTGTTATCACTTTGAACATGCATCTGTAAATATGTATTTAATACACAGCTATAAATATCAACCATTGTTTGTATATATGTGTGTGTATACACTCGCACACACACACACACACACACGCACGCACGCACACGCACACGCACACGCACAAAAGATTACCCTGGCTGACGGCTGTCGGAGGCGGAGTTGCTGGCATCTCCTTTTCAGCGCGGTCAGGAGAAAAGTTGATCGGCATCACATCTTCAGCAGAATTCACCATGAAATCTGGGGGGGGGGGGGGGGGGGGGTTTATTTAGTGCAAATATTTACTTAAATGAACTATTCCCCACGCACTCTTCCCTAAAACAGCATCTTATGGGCAGTCGAGTAAAGATGTGACATCACTGAGTTTGTTCTGGACAAACTCTTACACTCAGCCCCCCATTTGATTTTACACAAAATACACCCAATTTCTAGAAAAATCCAATACATGTCCCATTTGATAAGTGTGGGTTAAACACGAGAAATCAGATATGGGTCAAATTTGTCCGAGTCTGATCAGAATCTAGAGGTAGCGTGGCTCTGATTCCACCGGCATTGGATCTGAATATAAACAATACAGCTGTGCTTTCTGCTGTCACCAATGTTCTACTGACATAGAACAGCCAATAATAAGCCTAGAGGAAGTTGCAAAACATCCTGTTGTAGAGCTGGTCATCGGGTCGGATGGAGCAGTGAGTGCAAAACTAGGAGAAATTCCATATTAGTCTAATCGCACAGAATCAGATATGCAACATATTACAGATCAAAAGTAAACGGATGGTTGCATATATTGGATATACCTAAATCTGATTTGCTGGCTTTAAGAGAAATTAGTTTAGCAGGGTCGTAATTATATGCATTATCAACTCCCAAATGTCTAACTTGTGTGCAGGGTAGTATAACATTTAGGGAACAGGGCTGGTAACTCAGCTTGCAGGTCTGACTGCCATTGTACCGTTGAACAACGTGCATAACCTGAATCTTTCCTGTAAATGATGCAGCTAGATGGTGTAAAAGAATTGTGTGTAAAAAGAGAGAAGAACAAGCTTCCGAGTCCCTCTGGGCAAAAGTGTCAAGAACAAATGAAACCTCATTGTCATTGTATCCTTTCAAACTCAAAGTGCTAGAGTACAGAACCATAATAACAAAAAAATGTGTCACTGTCTGAATTGTACTGTACATGCATACTCACAAACTCACTCACATTCATCCATATCGGATGAACCGTTTAGAAATTATAGAAGCTTTTGTACATAGTCCCCCCCATTTTCGGGCATCAAAAATTATTGGACAGTTTAACATAATGTAGAATGAAGTAATCATTTTTTATATTTGGTCGCAAAAGACTCTTGATATCTTATTTTCTGGTACTCCTACAAGTGATACTATAACCTCTCTGCATTTGAATGGATCTCTATGGGAATTGGGGGGTGGGACTAGATTTAGCTGTAAATTAAACTGGAACAGTATGGAACACATGGTTGGCTAAATGGCTCTAAGTCACCAAGGGTCTGATGTATCAAACAAGCCTTAAACCATCACTCTGCTGCCAGATATGCAGTAGATATGGATGGATAACTTGAAGGGTTTCTTCTCCTGACTTATTTTTTCATAAAGTTCAATAGGAAGATTTGTCAGGAGAAACAACCTTAAAGTGATCCATCCATATCTACTGCATATCTGGCAGCAGAGTGATGGTTTGAGGCTCGTTTGACATCTCAGACCCTTGATGACTTACAGTCATTTCGCCAACCATGTATTCCATACAGTTCCAGCATAATTTACAGCTAAATCTAGTCCCACCCCCCAATTCCCATAGAGATCCATTCAAACGCAGAGAAGTTATAGTATCGCTTGTAAAAGTACCAGAAAATAAAATATCAAGAGTCTTTTGATATTGTTGGGTCACAGACATCAGGAAGTCAATGGCATGCAAATGATATGCGACCAAATATAAAAAATGATTACTTTATTCTACATTATGTTAAACTGTCCAATATTTTTTGATGCCCAAAAATAAGTATGTAGAAAAGCGACTAAATATTAAAAATGTAAAGGCACAGTCAACTTAGTGTATGTAAACTTCTGACCCACTGGAATTGTGATATAGTGAATTAAAAGTGAAATAATCTGCCTGTAAACAATTGTTGGAAAAATTACTTGTGTCATGCACAAAGTAGATGTCCTAACTGACTTGCCAACATTATAGTTTGCTAACATGAAATCTGTGGAGTGGTTAAAAATTAGTTTTAATAACTTCAACCTAAGTGTATGTAAACCTCCGACTTCAACTGTGTGAGTGCATGGAAGGGATTCCTACCCAAGAAGCCCACACCCAGCTCCTCGTCCCCAAAGCCATCGCCGGGAGCAGCCAGACTGGGAAAACTCACATCAAACAACCCGCCCTGCTGGTGAGATTCCTCCCCTACAGGGAGAGAGGGAGATTCATTAATCACTGCCATTTTCTACTGTGTCACTAATTACTGTTATTTTAGTGAATCATAAGTTAATTACTTTTATTCTCCATTTTAGATTGTGTGTGGTGTCTGTGCTTTGGAAATATAAGATTTGTCTTGTCATGCTAATAAAGCAGTTTGAGTTTGAAATTGAGATAGTGAGGGAGAGGAGGGAAGGGAGAGAGAGAGAGAGAGAAGAGATGGAGGGCATTGAAAGGGGCAGAGAGAGGGAGGGGGTTGAAGAGCGCGTGTGTTTAAAAAACATTAGGTTTATCAGGTCAGTAGTCACCAATGTTTTATCTTTCTTTCAATCATGTTTTTATTTAAGTGGCTTAATAAAAGCAGGTTTAAAGTCCCAGTTACACAGTCCACCTTTACAATAAGAGGGCAGCGCAGAGGCCGTAATTACAGCACTCAACACTAATTCACTAGCCGGTGAACTGATAGGTACCAAAGTCTGACTGCAGTAGAAGGAAGCTGTTTCCCAAGTCCTCTTTGAGAGTGATGTCCTCCGTCCTGCACTGGTTCAGGGAGAAATGGTCGGCCACTTCGATGGCACTGAAAGCAGGACAGAGATGCAGCCAGCACAGTGATCTGTCAGTCACGTGCACATGTATCATCCCTGCCTGCTGAAACTGATATTAATTGCTAATATGAATCCACTTTTCTTTAGTGTATGCACTTAATATACAGGCTGAACTGGAAAGGATCAATGGGCCTCATTCACCAACCATTTTACGAACACATTTGTTCTTAAAGGGATAGTTCAGAATTTTGGACATAATGTCTCAATTACGACTTACCCATGATGTAGTTGATTGATGGAAACCATTTTCAGCTTTAATAGATTTTGTATTTTGTGAGTTTTCATGGCATCGTTGTCCCTTTTCAACCATATCAATAATATCACGGCTTAAAAAATGTCGTTCGCTAACTAAACCTGGAAATAGGGTTTACTCTAGAGGGGAAAAAAAGGAAGCACAAAAAAGAACAGCTCCCAGTGTGCTGTGCAGGTTGGTTTAATTAAGCCCTTTCATCTAAAGAAAAATGCAGCCAAGGTCAGTGTGGGTCTTATTTACAGCCGTGAAGCAGAAAGAGTTTCTCCTGAACATGACAGTTTTAATTGGCTGTTACAAATTAATTGCATTTTTGGAATGCAACACTCATTGCCTCCGATGGCTGATTTAAGAAGGATGAAGCTATTAATATACAGAAGGGGCCTGGGTTTGTGAAATATTTCTTAAATATCAAAGCCAGTTTTGTCTGACTAAGTTTAGAAATAGCCCTGCTTCAAACAACATGTGTAAGATGGACAAATGACAGATGAGAACTAAGATTAAATTCAGAACATCAGAGTGAATATTGATGGGAAGCTCTGAATGTAGTGCAATAGAAAAACCAGACCACCAATGCCACAGGTGCATTTGCGCACATTCACTTAAAGAGAAGACTGAAATGTTTGGTGTGGGAAAGGCTGGCACTGTACTTGATGTCAGGGAGTTGGATGCTGAAATCGGTGAAGTCCTCAGGCAGGGTGATGACCTTGAAGGTGGCCTCCAGATTGTCACTGGGAAGATCCGTCTGACCTGGTGGGAAGACGAGGAGCGTCAGTGGAACAGGGCAGCCGGAGACACGGCAGAGAAGGCATTCAGGAGTGTTAGAAGCCGATTGCATTAGGACTGAAAAAGACTTGAAACTCCCCTGCCATAAAGTTGAAAGCAGCTTAAAGATTATTTTAGATAAGAGTCCAGAAACACCCAGATACAGGGCCGGGTGAGCCTAAGGCAGTTAGAGGCCATTTAGGTATATATGCCACAGAATGCCTCATATAGCAATAAATATTATTCATAAAGTGCTGAACAGATTTCCCAGGGTCAGTCATCAGAACAAAGCTTGTACTGAGAATAAATAGTTGTACCAGAGAACACCACAACGAGACCTGCAAACAATGTAGCTTTTTATTATAAACAATTCATTTAATGAACTCCTTAAAGATTCATTTTAACTTCATACAGTAATATGACGGGTGTTGGGGGCAGGAGGCAATATTAATAAATGTACCAACATGGTGGTCATATTACGCTGTATGAGTCATACAATAAATGCTTCTCATAGACCATTTGTTGCCACAGGAACCGCTGCGCTACCACAATGAAACATGCCTCCAATTTGAAAGACAACAATCATAAATAATGTATAAATATAACCTGGACGAAATGCCACTTTGATTTTGAGAACTGCATCATTGCAGTCAGCCAAGAGGTATTTGGCTTTTCGGGAGTAGATCCGCACCACACCCAGCAACAGGTGACCAGAGGTCCGCAGGCCGATTTTAATCTGCAAATCACAAACAATGACGTGTTTTGTGGGCACCACATACTTCCCAAATTCTTAAGAGCTCATAACAACCAAAGCGTGGATTATTATTTTTAATAAAAATCCATAAGAAAAAAATGTATAATAAAATGGCAATCCATCAGAAATCGGCCTTGCATTTGGCCACCACAAAAAGAACATCATTATTTCTGTGATTTAAACAAGTTACATCCACAGAAATCTACTACAGGTTTCTAATGGGTCATCCCATGTCATGTCATTCTGAAATGTTTCCTGTAGTTAGAAACAGCATTCATGTAACGTTATTTCGTGGATTTATATTTTGATCTAGGAGAAATGTGTTGATACAATCGGAGATGCTGGGTGTCATGGCTTGTGACATTAAATGGCATGACCCTAATGTAAAAGAAACCAACCAAGCCATGTCTTTCAATTAATACTCTTTAGTGACAAAATATAATGAACGTTTTTGGCTTGTGTAGAGGCTGAATTGTGGATACTTGTAAACCCCTTAGCTCTAAACAAGGGCTCCCCAATCCTCGCCCTGGTGTGTTTCAGGGTCTACTCTACTGGTTTGTGCTGTACCTCACCCTGTTTCTTGGGACTGAATTTGTTGCTGATTTTAAAATCAAACCGGAACCTGTGTCCTTCCAGGAAAAGGGCTACTACTGACCCCTGCTCTTAACTAGCACACCACTGGATGGGAACTTAGCATGTCACAGTGCCAATTATTTCCATTAACTCTACAGTATAAAATATATAAAGATGTATATTGCATTTTTTTTAACTGCTGCGTGGTGCGCTTACCACTGGCGAAATGAGTTCTTTGATGGTGTTCTCCAGGTTGCACTCGAATACGTGCGCTTTCGTTATCTTTTTCTCCCAATGAGCCGCAAGCCAAATCTTAGCGAGCGGCCCACGCTTTGACGTGAAAAGCTTGGTGTAAAACATGCTGACCTTGGAAATGATTTTCTCTTTTAATTTCTTAACAAACTTCTCCCCTTCTGCCTGTGGTCCATGGTAACAACAAAGATGAAAACATACAGTAACTTAGTTAGATTAAACATGAGTAAATTCTAGCTTACACATTCACAATTTACAAGAGATAGCCTATGTTAACTACAATGTCCATTGATCTAGATAGCTAATAGTGCTTACGTTAGCTAAACTCGAATCCTACTACATTCGCCAACTACCGAGTCATCAACATCAAATCAACCAGCAGGCTTTCTGCAGCTAAAATCAACCAAGCTTTCTGCAGCTCAAATCGAGCGGGCTGTCAAAATGTGGCGTGTCTGTCAATCAGTCAGTCAAATTGGTCTAGTTGCTAGTTAGACCGGAAACGAATCAGTCAGACACCCAGCTGTTGCTTAACGTTACCAGAGACCCAAAATCTCTGACGTTACTAGCTAGACATGTCTATATACTTCCAGGAATACACACAACTATTTGTTGTTGTTTTAGTTTAAAAAAATAATAAATAATAACAGCACGCTAATTTATCCATACCTTCCCGACAGTGCCAACAATATTGGGACTGAGGTGAGAGTCTCGGTTTGCTAAGTTAACTTACCAGCTGGCTAATTAGCTACTAAGTTAGCTAGTCACACGTTGTTTTATTTATTTACTCTTATAGCTAACGTTAGCTATTCAATCGTTTTTTCATACAGGTCCGGCCAATGCGTATTTTAAAACAGAGTGAATCAATGCGTTAAAAGAATATATTCATATTAAAAGGTCACAGATACAGGAAAAAAACTGATAATTACTTTAACCCTTGTTTATTTGCCGTGTGGTGTAGCTACGCTATCTTGTAGCTTGGCGCTCGAGAGGAGAGCATGAGCGCAGCCGCCCTTGAGCTCGCGCAACCCGCCATTTCAACAAGGCACACTTTTACTTTCCCTAGTAAGCAGTCAGTCACGTAAGGCCGTTATCATGTGGAGTTTCGTGACTACCGGAACGAAGAGGGTTCATTTAATGTCCACTTTCGTGCCTCACACACAGTGGACACTTAAAATAATGCCAATAATAGGAGGTATTGAATGGATATAACGTTAGTATTTGGTATCCAGTGGCTCCAGCGTTTCAAAACGATCTGTTTTTGCCCTTGAATGCATTCGAAACTTCGCGTAAAAATATCATGTATAAAAATACTGTAAACTGAGGATCCCAACCTTGAATTATCGTATTCTGAAAAAACGTGGTCCATTATAACTGAACAAAAGTCGCCGCAAGGCCAGGGAACCTATGTAATGTGACGAGGCGGTGTAACAACTGACATATCTCTTCCCGTTTCAAATGCTTTGTGCAAAAATGACCTTTGTTAAAATTGGTGAACTTCCACAGAGATCAGCACAGCAGAATAATTGGTAAAGAGGCGCCGCCGCTTCAGTCTGCATCTTGGCTCTCTTCCAGCACTCAGCTAGCACTAGCCTAGTATATATATTTTAATTTGCATAATGTTATGTGTTTACTGTAGCCTATTTATAGCATGCTTTATGGTGTTTTATGAATGGTAGCTCTATGAATCTCTGATTTGTATTATGTGTCTAGGTTGGCATTAGTTAGCTTGCACTGAGTGCTTTTTTTTTGGTGTTGCTCTTCGTTGGTCTGGGAATGTCGTTAGCCAGGTGATGGCCTGGCACTTTGCTCACATAATAACTGAGATGAATGCATGTTCTCTTTCATTACAAGTCGTTCTGGATAGGAGTGTCTGCTAAATGAATGTAATTCAATGTACAGCTTGGGCAGTTTTTGACTGATTGGTTTTGACTAATTCCAACAGCAAATCGTAGACTACCTAGTTTAGAAATTATAGCTTCTAGATTCAGTGCTTTTCTGATGGGCTCCATGGTCTGGTATTCAATCTGGACTGTGTCAGTGCTGACTCAGCTGAGGATTGTTTTCATTTTTTGTGTGTAATTTAACTTCAATACTGCACCATATTAAACACACACAAACACACAGGAAAGGCACATTAATTGCACTTCATCGCTATCATTTATCCTCCTGTCTTTAGAAGTCAAGTTCATTCATCTGCCGATGACTTTTATGCGCTCCCACCCCCCCCACCCTGTTTCAGTCATTAAACCCAGCGCTTGCCACCCACTCCTCTTTCAATGATCAAACATTCCATTCAGAGCTAGTCACATCCTTGATTGGTTCTGTTGTGTGAAGGCCAGGCTTCCCAACATCACTGATGTGTTCAAGATCGTTGTGTTCATTCTAACTCTCACTGTGGGGGGTATTTATGGGCTGAATCCAGAACTGAGCCCTCTGGAGTCGTGGACTGTGTACTTGCGGACTTTAATGGTGTATTACCAGAGCCAGGTAAGCCTGGATTGATGCGGACTTGCAAACAGGGCGGGTAGAGAGTGTGAAAAGTTTGCATAAGAACGCCTGCTGAAAACGCTCATGGAGCACTCATGGAGTTGAGCAGAACACGTCTGAGTCCACAAGTTCAGAGAATGAGATTCCGCCATGGTGTATAGCTTATGGTGGGCACTGTGAGGTGACAGCGACTGATTTTTAAGGATAGAAGCCCATTTCCACCTGGAATGACTAATACTATAAATCGTTTTACTGGCATTCTCATCACATAATTGTTTTATTTGTCGACTAAAACACACATTTTTAACAGACATGCACAACATATTTTATTGTTGGAAATGTACAATGAGTAATGGCTCAGAGTGATCTGAATGAGGTCTATCCTTTTTTTTCTATCATTTGTATGGTCATGGTCATGGTCATAGTGCAGATACTGATACTTTCATTCCTTTGAATTGGAGTATTTAAAAATATATATATAGAAAATACAAGGATTTTGTGATTGGCATAAATTGAGATGGGATCCTTTCCCTGTTTAGGCTAAATCACACTCTGATCTCATACACCATGCTTCTCATGGCATAACTATTAGTGATGTTGCCTCTATGCTTACTTTGTAGGCTGGAAATTTGTTGATTTAAAAAATATATATATTTTGCAATGCTTTTAACACAAACCCCAATTCCAAAAAAGGTGGGACAGTATGTCAAATGCACATAAAAGCAGAAAGCAGTGATTTGTAAATTCTCGTTTACATATATTTAATGAGTCAGATTTTACCATTTGTAACAGGATTACACCATACGTCTTAGAACCTTATGAAGGGTTTCTTCTCCTGACTTGTGTTTCCATAGAGCTCGATAGGAAAATTTGTCAGGAGAAATAACCTTTAAAGTGATCCATCCATATCTACTGCATATCTGGCAGCAGAAGGGGTTAAGAGTGGAAACACATCTTAAATGGGAAGCTGCCTAATGTGTATGAAAAGGTGAAATATACAATAGCAGCAGTGAAGGAACAGCAACCAGGCGGCCGTCATCTGACAGTCTCTCCCATTGTCTAATAAGATGGATTATGATGTGATGCATGCATGTAAAGGAAAAGGTTACAGGCAAAGCGTGACATGCAAGTTTGTAACATGGGTGTCTTCATCACAGCTGTCAGGGGCCTGAGAGCTGTCAACAGCAGCCCCTACGGCTCAGATATCATAAGCGAAGACACAAACTGAAAGTTAGATTTTTTTACTTTAACAATCTGAAACTTAGGTTATCACCCATATCCACAAAGCTATAAAGCCCTTTGAAATGCTTTAATTTGAAAATTGATAATAAGCTGAAGTTGCGTTCTTCCAATATAATGATATACAGTATATGTGCTCTCCCAATATAATTTGGTAACAAAGATGTCCTGTGAACAGGTGAGTTTTTTTACTGAAAGCAGAAAATCACAGTTGATTTGGAGAGTGCTCAAGTAATTACACAGCAGTCTGCATGAGTAAATGGCAGTGATTAGCAGTTCTTCTGTAAAAGGATAGATATAAAACACTTTGTTCTACTGGCTACTATCTTTTAATTAATGTTTAACTTCTTTGATGGTACTCTTATTCTATATAGGGTTTAACTTCTATATAACCTTTTTTAAGAGTGTACCAAACTAGGGTTGCAAATTCTAAGGAATTTCCTTGATCGATAGTCGTTAACGTTAATGAACAATTAATCGATCAATCGATAACAAAACAGCTAAAAATAGCTTATGACATAGAAAATACAAAATGCATGTTTTTTTCCTCAATCAAAGCTTTATTGAAACATTTGAGAAATACGCCTGTTTCATAGCATAACACAAATATAATTATGAACGCTGTTTTGTTTAAGTATGATATTTTAATAAGGCACGGGAAATTGCGCTCACTCTTCCGAGGCGTATCAGTGACTAACACGTACGTCTATGACATATACAAAAATAAGATGAGCCTTAATTAAAAAAACTTAAATTTGCAAAATGATTATGAAATAGATAAAGATAAATAACGTTTTTGAAAACTATAATAGGTTCCCTCTTGAAATGAGAAAGCTACGACAGCTCAGGCCTCAGTTTAAAACTTAAACTGCATAAGTGCAGTAAATACCTAGGCCTGCTGATTTTTATTTAAGAATATAAACATGTTTACGTTATCAGGGGTGAGTCGTGTGCGCAGTCAGTTTACAGCGAGACCAGCTTCTGAAAATACGTGTTCCGATGGGACCGATAAGTAGCGTGCTTCATGGTCGAGTGAGTCTTCTTCTGTATAAAGTTAATAGCATGTTCAGTGTTTCCCCTACCATTATCTTGGCCGGGCGGATATATATTATATATAATCTTTTTTTAATTTTTTTTATGTAGCTGCAATAATTATTTCCCTTACCGCAGAATGCTGGAATGATTGCAATGGCAGCGCTGATATTATAAGGGTGTAATTATAGTTTCCGCCTCTACGTAAAATGGCGCACTTTCGTCCGTTTCGCTATCTGACCAGAACTCTTACATTTTAGTGTAGAGTAAAAGCTAATACTGCACAGTCGCGGATCTATGGGTGGGCAAGCTGTCAATCTGGCCCCTTATGTTTAACTTAATGATTGCATTTCACCAACAGCTCCCATTGACACAATTAAGATGAGACCGCAAATAGTTCAATTTGATCGTTAAATTTGAAATGGTCGATCGATCAAATTATTAACGGCAATTAATCGATCAACGATTAATCGTTAACACCCCTATACCAAACATAAAAATGCACCAACCCTGTTACTGATTTATGTTAATGGCTCATCCAATAAGAACAGGCACCTATTGCAAAAAGGTTAACTCACGCTTCAGGTCTTTTGCAGTTGTATCAGGGAACTGCCAATCACAATAAATTAATTTGCATAATGTAATTGGATGCCAGACTTCTCCAGAAATGGTGTCAGTGTGGCTGTGTGTGCAGGGTGGAGAGGGTGTGGTGAAACCTGCTGTGTGCAGATGGGTCGATTGGCCTAATTAATCTGCTCCCTCACTCTGGATTCCTCTGCCGCTGGAAAGGGATGTTCCTGCTGTCCTAACGAAAGCAATTTCAATGCTGCCAGTCCCGGCCTGCCCATCACCACGGCAATCAGCCTAACCGCCACGCATGTTGACTGATTAGCTGGATTAGCTCCTTTGCCTCTTGTGCAGGAGTTCTTATACACATTACAAAGAGTCGACAGAGTGGTGCTGTAGGTGATGACACTAAATGGGTCAAAGGCCTCACCTATCAGAATGCCACTGTGGCTTTCATGTGAACAGAACAGGCTTAAGTTTAGAGGTAGAGGGGTAATTGCACAAAAAAAGGTGCTGTTGGTACTCCTTATTTTTCAAGTTAGTGAACGCAATTCACAAGTACAATAATATGTCACAAGTTTCAGCTATGATATCATCTTTCATGAGATCTTTTTGAGCAAGGCCCTCTCCAAGTTTCATCTTGAGTCTGCACCTTTTGTCAGTTGTCTGAGCACAACTCAAAAGGGGTATTTGTATGAAGTTGTCTTTGTATGCACAAATTAAGTAACGCTGGTTTTACTCACAGCTATTGAGTCGAGCAAGCACTGATTGCGTAACATTGATTGTAAACTTGCCTGTCACTTTACAAGGGATTAATTCTGATTTGGCACACAAATAATGGTGTAGGAATAATAATGTAGAAGAAGCGCGACACTCGCTTAGAAAAAATATCTACTTTTTATTCTTTAAAATTCATATATTTAATATTCTTAAAAGTACATATTTTTTCAAAGAGAGTGTCGCACCTCTTCTACCTTACCATGATTATCACTATTTAAGGCAGCACCTCGACTTAGCGTTGCTAGAGCACGATTCTTCCATGCAGGAATAATAATGACCATTAATATTTGTCTCCGTACAATGAAATAGCCTATACTTAAATTAAAGGGGCCAGGTTCAATGGCATCTTTGTCATCAAGCAATTCTAACATTGCACGCCTAACCTGTTCATAGTGTCTTCTGCCTACAGCTGACAGCTGCCATGGTCATTGACAAGTTTACACATTGCATAGCTTTTAAATGGACTGCACGGCTGTGCCACATTGCTGCCAGGTTTCAGTTGTCTCAATAAATCTATGCTTATTGTGAGGGGTAATTTGCATTTAATTGTACACATCCTCTACTGCACTTAATTTGCATAAAAATTAAGTTATTCTGGTGTTGGTAATTATGTTCATTTAAATATGCGTGACCCTGGTCGTGCATTTGCATGTGTTTCTCCCCACTGCACCCTCTGATGCTTTCTGGATCTTACATAATTTACTCTGGTACTCTGGTAATTTACTTACAGGTTTAACAGGTGCAATGGCATCGATCTCTGTGTGATGGTGCATTATGATTCTTCCTGTCTTTTTCTCTTCAGTTTCATCAGGCATGACATTCGTCAGGGTAAAAAGTCTGAACACCTGTCCCCAGTCACCTCTCTGACCAATGTGGTATGTCTATGTACACTGTAGTGCTATGGGATCAGTTTCATTGTCTGTCATTTTCATCAGTCAGCCAGTTCATCATATTAGACACCACAAGCATTGAATCACACTCTAAATCCTAACTTTATTTGTCTAAAAACATACATGAAACAGTGAAGTAATTAATTTGAATAGCGAGTTCATATACACACACACACAGACCACAGCACAGCAGCAGTTATACCAAAACAGCGGGACTGCACTTTATCTACCATCTAAAACAGGCAGGACACAGACGCCACATCAGGGAGTTACAAACAGAGCCTGTGCTTCAGTACCATAAAGCTTTGACATCAAACTGATGTCCCCAGAGTCTGGAACCGAACTCCCCCACGGTGATGGTGCGATGCACAATTTGCCTTAACAGGGACTGAGATGTGCAGTCCTCCTGTGCAGTGGCTGTGCAGCTCAGCTGGCAGACTGCAGAAAGGGAGACAGTAGCAGCCACGGTACATGTTTGGGGGGGTAGTGCTCTCACTGGGTCAGAGGGAATCGGGGCGGGTCACTGGACTGAGAACTTGAGCCAGTTATGATATGATAAAAATATAGCTCTAGTATTGTTACAAAACGAAATTTCAAACATTTTGTTGAACAGGGTTTTCTTCAGGATCTATATTTTTCTGATTTAGAAAGAGCTTGTTGCATCCCTGATCCTGATCTAGCTTTGGACCATTTCTGTAATGTATTTAATTCTATTGCTGATAAACATGCTCCTTATAAGAACTTCAGGATTAAAAACCGATGTAACCCATGGTTTTCCTCAGATATTTCTGCTACTATGCATATCAGAGACAAAGCTTGGTCCAAAGCTAGAACGACTGGCACTCCAGCTGATTGGCTTAGCTTTAGGCATTTAAGGAACAAGTGCATTAGCATAATAAGAAAAGCAAAGTCCAATTATTACTTGACCTCTCTTTTAAACTGTAATGGAGATGCGTATAGCTTTTGGAAAACTGTAAAATCTTTAAAAAATAATCCTACCACTACTCTTCCTTCTCGCATTTCTAGTGAAAATGATCTAGTTATAGATAAAACATGTATGGCTGAAGTTTTTAATCATCATTTTATCTCCTCTGGCCATCTGTTTGATAGGCTGTCTGGCGAAATTGTTCCAGAAAGCTATACCCTTAGCCCAGTATTAGGAACTTTACGTAATTATTTTTGTCCGAGCAAATTCTCTTTTAGACCTGTAAGTTATAGTGAAGTTTACAAAGCACTGTCTAGCATAAATAAAAAGAAGTCAATGGGAGAGGACAAACTAGATCCCTGCCTTTTGTGTCTCAGTGCTCATTTAATTGCCTCACCACTTGCTTACATTTTTAATTTAACTTTTATTTCAGGTAGAATCCCAAACCTATGGAAGGCAGCTCAGGTTATTCCTCTATATAAAGGGGGTGATACCAGTGACTTAAATAACTATCGTCCAATTTCAAAACTTTCCTGTCTGGCCAAAGTCCTAGAATCATTAGCTAACTCTCAGTTACGGGCCTTTTTGGAGATTAATAACATCTTACAACCACAGCAATCGGGTTTTAGGCCAGGTCATAGCACATTAACAGCAGCAACTCTTGTGATAAACGATATTGTCAACTCTATGGATAACAAACTACAGTGCGCTGCACTTTTTATTGACCTATCAAAGGCTTTTGACACCGTCGACCATAATATTTTATTGAATAAGTTATCCTCCATTGGATTGGATGAACTTTCTCTTAACTGGTTTTATGCATATCTCTCTGGGAGAACTCAGTCTATTGTTGCGGATGGTTTTAAATCTAGCTCTCTTGAAATTAGTAAAGGTGTCCCACAAGGGTCTATTCTTGGTCCACTTCTATTCACACTATATATAAATAACATGGTATTCCCAACACCACAATGTAATGTTCATTTTTATGCAGATGATACAATCTTGTATTCCACTGGCTCCACGCTTAACCAGGCAATTACTAATTTACAGTCTGCCTTTGATTCTTTTCAGTTAACTCTTATTAATCACAAGCTTGTTTTAAATTCTGATAAAACAAAATGTATTTTATTTTCAAGAAATCTAATGGGAAATGCATCTAATATTGGCATTCATACACTTCGTGGTACTCAAATTGAAACTGTAGAATCTTATAAATATTTAGGAATTTGGCTTGATGGTAGATTTTCCTTTAAGACTCATGTGGAACATCTGTCTCAAAAGCTAAAAGGTAAAATTGGTTTCTTGTACAGAAATAAAGCATGCTTTTCTTTTGCTAATAGGAAAACAATTGTACAATCAACTGTCTTATCTGTTTTTGATTATGGAGACATTCTGTATATGCACGCTGCCCCTTCCACTTTAAAGCCCCTTGATGCAGTTTATCACAGTGCATTGCGTTTTATCACTGGGGATACATTTCTCACGCATCATTGTGTTTTGTATGGAAAAGTAGGATGGTCCTCTTTATTAATGAGGAGGGAACTACATTCCATTGTATTTATTTATAAGGCTTTACTGAAGAAACTTCCCCTTTATCTCTCATCATTAATTACGTTTAAATCCAATAACTATGGTACCAGGTCTCAGGACTTCTTAGCCTTAGATACACCACATATAAATACTGAGCTGGGCAAAACAGGGTTTCAATATTATGCCCCTCATAATTGGAATAAATTACAAAAAACTTTTAAACTAGAATCTCTTATTCCTTTAGAAAATTTTAAAGTTTTATACATGGATTTTCTTAATGTTGTATGTACTTGTTTCCTTTGATATATCCCTGTATGATGTTTGAAAGCTGAATGTTAACGTGGCTGAATTGTACTTGTTTTTAAGTTTTTTATACATGTTTTTATTTTTGTTCGCAGGTCTCTCTTGTAAAAGAGATCTTGATCTCAATGAGACTACCTGTAAAAATAAAGGTAATAATAATAATAATGATCTGCACTCTGCACTCCTCTGTCTGAACCACTGGGCCTCTCCCCTATAAGAGTATTTGCCCATTTAATAAGTAAATAAATAAATATTGGGAGCAATTGGGACAGGTGACTGAGGGGTTAACTACACATGTCCCAACTGCTCCCTTTAATAACCCCAGTCACCTGTCCCAACTGCTCCCTTTAACTCCTCAGTCACCTGTCCCAGCTGGTCCCTTCAATAAACCCTCAGTCCCTTTAAAGTGAGCAGTTGGGACAGGTGTAGTTTAACTGCTTCAGGTTAAATGCCAGCATATGATGGATGCAGTTTCCTGTTCCTCTGGGACCGGGTATGAGTATTGCTTCCTTTTGACCATTTTTACATCATAAGATAGTTAACAAACATTTGCAGAAGGAGCCACTACTAGCATTTTAAAAAAGTAGAATCAAACACAATAGCACACTTTTAAGAACAAAATACTTCCATTTCTTCTCCCTCCTCCTCCCCATTTCTCTCCCTCTTCAGTGTTACAGTGTTATTGTAATACCAGTGTTCCTTCCTTAGTTGGAACTCAGGATGACGCGCATTATCTGGAGTGCCTCCTTTCAATCCCAGGGTTCCTGTTGGGTTTGTAAGATCGCCATGGGGCGACGCACTGACTCACATCATTACTATCTGTGTGAGAGGAGATGCTGATCTCCCACGGTGTGAGGCGGCCATTGAAAAGGAGGTTCAGAAAGCGCCTCACAATCCCACACAGTCTGCATTCAACACATTTGTCCACACACCAACAGTGTCATTATCCCTACATACACACAAATGAATGTTACAGTATTTACATGCTATGGAACCAGTCTTCGCATTGTAAGCCCATCTGCTTCATTAAGGCAGATGTATAAAGTATGACTGGTGTAGAGCGTGAGCTGTTTGCGTATTGCGTTTGCACACTTGCAGCCATTTCCCTTCACAAATGAGCGCATGTGAACTGTTCAACCTGTAGCTTTGAAAGTTCAGGGCTAGGGCTGCTTCTGTTTGAGATGGATTCTATTGGCTGCTTTGTATTCTGGTCCAGAATGTTAAATGAATGGATTCCATTAGCTGCTTTGCATTCTGGTCCTGAATGGAAAATGAACGGATTCCATTAGCTGCATTGCATTGTGGTCCAGAAATGTTAAATGCATGGATTCTATTGGCTGATTTGCAATCGAGATCCATTGACTTGTTTGCATTGATTGCTGAAACATTTTGGGCTAAGTGCCTTGTGAGTGATGCTGGGCCAAGCTTGGGCCAATGAGAAAGTAAGTGGGGTGGATTGGTGAGAGAGCGAGCGAGTGAGAGACAGTCAGTGCATCGTCTCCTTGAAAATGTTGGTGGAGAGGGTGTGGCCGCTGGAGGTACTGTTGCACTGCCTGGCCAGCGGATGCTGCTGCTGCTGCTGCTGCTGCCGCAGATGCTCCTGGTGACTTTTCCCCCAGCAGCATGGAAGGCAGCAGTAGTGGAGTGTAGAGAAGAAGATCTGTCGGTAGTTGGCAGAGACCAGATTGTACAGGACAGGGTTTATGGCAGAACTGATATAGAACAGCACGTTGGTCACCATGTAGAAGTAGTGGTAGAAGTCATATAGGCCACTGTGGGGAAATCAGACACACAGGATCACATTCATTGTTCTTGCCTTTTATCAAAGTAGTGAGATAAAAATGTATGCTTTTTTTTTGTGTTTTTACTTGAGTTTTTATTGAAAACACTTGATTAATCCAGTGGTAAACTGAGTTAGTGGAGGCCTGTGAATGTGCATTGTCCCTTCCACCATTTTGGGTCCTCACAAATTGTATGCCCTTTTTCTGATAGGAGCGAAATTTGCTCTGGAAGGTTCTGCAGCAGGGTGATTGCAAATAACTCAGATGAGATGGGATAACTCACCTATTTTGAGGTTCATTAAGCCTTCCCCTCCCATCCCATAATTTCCCCCTTAACTTTTGTGATACTCTACATGCACATTCTAGACCATATACTGCCAGGATGATGTCCTCATACTCAGTTCAGTGGCACCTATGACCAGTGTTTCACCTTGGTCCTTAAAAGCAGAGCTGACTATCTGAATGGACAGACTACAATTATGCCTTTAAATGGCTGCAATTAACCTTTAAAATATATAGTATATTAGCAAAAATAAAAAAGAATTATGATAGTGTCCTGCATAAATTATTCATTTCCAAAGACTCCACATTTTGGTTAAAATTCTTAACTCAATGTTTACTGTTCACGGTCAAGTGGTGCTCTACATAAATTAGGTCATGAGGAGAGCAGCCAAGCATGACTTTCACAGATGCAGACACCTTACTGGGGAATTTGTGGAATAGCTCAATTCAGGGTTACCATGGAGATCTCCCAAAACATTGGTGACTCAGAAATGCTATTAATCATTCTCCAGTTTAATTGGCTCAATAATTCTCTCCCTCTCCATCTTGGTTGGGAGAGTGGTATGTTGCAAAATGGCTGAGGAGACTTCCACTGTTCACCCTTTGAGAAGCACTTTGAGATCATGAGATGAAAAAAGCTACATTCATTTAAAGGGATTGCCAGCTCAAATCGATGATTCAGCTTTTAAATGGTTAATTGTTGTCATCCTGAGGTGGAATAAACATAACCCAAATATCAGTAACTTTACTAAGTGATATGCCTAAATTGAGATATGCCTTCCTTTTTTTCCACCATTGCCTGTAATTGATCAGGCAACGTTTTGATCAGGCGGGATTAAAACATGACCAGTAAACGTCATTTGGTCCTCTCCATCCAATAGAGGACTGTGTCATACGTCACTGAAGTGTTTCTGCAAATGCCATGTCCCACTTTGGGGGAATAATTCAGACTCGCTCCCATAGAAAACAACGGTGCACCGGGTACAGGAAGAAGAAGACAAAGATCGGGAAAAAACCCTATAAAATTCCCAAAAGCTGTTGCATTGTGAACTGTACAGCCAATGCAATTTAAAAAACCCAACTTGCAGGTGGAAGGAAACTATATGGTGTCCTGCATCTCCACATATGTCTGCGGAAAGCACTTTTTAACGGGTAAATAAACATCACATAATATGGATAGTTAGAACTACATTCTTCAACAATAACTGTCGCCCGAAACTTGAGATTATTGTTCCGATCGGGTCAGTGTGCTTAATATCCTCATTAGGCTAAATGTAGCTGGAGATATAGTTAGCTTAGTAAGAAACATCCAGTGCGCTTCTCCCACAGATCTTGTAAAAGTTTTTAAAAGTTGACTATAGGGGTGCTCAGTCCAAGGAATGCATATAATACAAAATAAAATAAAGGTTCAGGACGGCATCTGCCTTTAGGATATTTTATTGAATCAAACAGAGACTCATGCGTTTTTGAGTCAAGCTCTTTCGTCAGAGTAGTCAAGCTCTTCCTACTCTGAAGAAGGAGCTTGACTCCGAACCGCATCAGTCTTTGTTTGATTCAATAAAATATCCTAAAGGCAGAGTGCCGTCCTGAACCTTTATTTTATTTTGGTAAATTTTACATGTTTAATGATAACTGGCATGCAACACAATAACAGCTATTTCTCTCAGGAATCAAATACAGAAATACAGTTTTGCTGTTCAAGGTAAGCTACAGATTAGCTTAATGCTAACAACTATAGAAAACCCCCTAGACGTGCTAACGAAAACTAGCACGTAAGTGAGACCTGTTTTACACTTCTCAAAATTGTTATATGTAGCAAATATGTAGCTTAAGAAATAACTACTTTGTGGTCTCAGTAATGTTAACGTTACCACACTGAAATGTCAAAGAAAAAGAAAATTGATGATGTTTATTTCGCTGGAACTTGGAAGACTGAAGCCAGAGGCATCCCAGCTAACAAAATTACCCGGGACGTCCCCTAAACGTCTCAAAATTACATTACATTACATTAAAGGCTGAAATCTTGGTGGATGATTATTTTAATAAAGAGGAGTAATGTCAAATAAAGAAAATGATGTTTTAAGCACAGTTGGCAATCCCTTTAATAATGATAATAATAGTTGTAATAATAACAACAACAATCATAATCATTTGTAACATGGAGGTGAGGGAACAGGGGGGATTGGTACTACCCCTGACCCCCGAAATACTTTCCTTTGGCAGAACCAAACCTGTACTTATTTTACCAACTACCCATAATCTCTGCGATTTGTGAGTTTCCCCTGTGTCTTGTGCAACCTGAACCAAGACTTAATTAGGAAGGACTAATTATAAATATATAATATAATGATATCATCATTGGACACACTAAGCACATGCAGGTTCTTTTAAAGCACAGAGATAAATGCCTGGTCCACCCAATCACTCTCTCTGGCATTTCTTTCCTACGAAACCAGGACAGTAAGGGGAGGAAGTGAGGGATCAGGGAGGAGAGTAAGGGGATGAAGAGGGGGATTGGAGAGGAAAGTAAGTGTAGGAAGACGGGCATTAGGCGGAGGACTTTGTGAAATAAAGGAGACACTATGTTACTCACTCTGTCCACTCTGTCACAAAGCAGTACATTAGCCTACGGGCGTGGTACGGCAACCAGCACACCACAAAGGCCAGGACCACAGCACCTGCAGGGAGGAGAGGGAGGGAGGAAACAGGGAGAGATACAGAGAAGGAGAAGGGGGATATTGAAGGTAGGGGAGTAGAGAGGAGGGAGACAGAAAGGGAAGGAGGAGAGAGAGTGAAAGAAGGGGCAGCGTTAGAGGGAGGGAGAGAGAGAGCAGCATGGCGAGAGAGAGACTGGAATACAGGCAGAAGAATTGCTGGCAGGTTCACTGGCAGAATGATGAGCCTTTTTGCAGTGAAACTCATGTCCAGAAGACTCAAAACTGCCTTTATTTCCAACACTGCCAAAAAAGCCAATTCCCGTTCATGTAATAAAAAAAATACGGAACAATCGCCACCTCACTTTATTAAAGCATGCTCTGCAGTCAGGCTGCAGAGAGGGTGGTGTGGGTTGTTAAGAAGCAGGGACTGTAACCCACCGATTGAAGGTTTAATTCCCTGGGTGATATCCTGGAGCAATATACGTCCCTTGAAGTGTTTCAGTAAATATCCAGCCATATAAATGATGGCAGGTAATAAGGTGCCTTGGTTATAATTCTGGTCTGTGAGGTTGAATGAACATGAGATCTCTGTCACTGAGGCTATCTGGCTGGAGGTAGCTGGCATGGGTCATTGGCTCTGCTGTTGTTGCCGTCAGTTTGTCAGTACCTGTAGAAGGTGCAATAACTCATTCTGCAGACGGATTTTCCCGTGACCATTTTATTTTCGCATTAGTCTTTATTTTCATTTAAATCATCACCGCTTGCATCTCCTTGGAAATATCTTGCGGACGTTTCATACCTCACTCAGATGTGTAATGGATCCAATTTCATCTGTGTGCTCAGAAACCATGACTGCTTTCTTCTCCGTTATTGCTTTGTAAATGTGAATTTTGAACTCCCCTCCCTTCTCCTGGTTGGACTGTCACCAGCCTGACATGCTTGAAATGAGCAGAGTGGTTTTGTGTTAGCTATGAATAAGAGCTACCGCCAAACTGCTCTTCATTTCGGACACATCACATTGGCGTCAGTCCAACCAGGAACAGTGATGGATCGTTTAGAGGGAAAAACAAAGAAAACAAAATTGGTGGTGTCACTGCCTTTTACACAGTTGAATTTGGTCATCATGTTATGGTTCACAAATGTATCACTGTGGACTGGCTGGAAGCATGCTTGCCTCCACACCGCTCACTCTGGCCAAAAACGGTACTGAAGGCCAACGAAAATACAGGAGTGATAATCGTCATCTATGTTGTATTTTGCTTTTCAAACAGTGAGCTCAATGCACTATACAGTCAGGGAAAAGAATCATCAAAAGGACAAGGGAAAAAATATATTGAAAAAGTACGCAGGTACAAATAAGAAAATAACACATTTATTTAAAATAAAATTGAGATTGGTTGTTTGTGACAGTCTAGAAATGGGACACTCAGCTCTGACAGTCGTCTACCACACCTCCATAAAATACATCTTTCAAATAATTTTATTATTTGGATGCTGGTAAAATTTGAAACCAATACGCTGCAAATGCCTAAAATATTCAAATAAAAGCATTACTAACCAATACGTACATTCATCTGATGAATTGTGTTCTGAATATTGGTAGAAATGCATGTTTCATTTAAAATGTTCTGCAGGAATTGTACTTTTTTAAACTTTTTTTTAATGTAATTAAAAGGTTAAAAGTTATTTGACCAAGGTCTGGTCTGTGCAGTCTCTTCTACAGTGTAGGTACTAGTCCAGCACCATTGAGATTCAACCCTAAAGCCTTATGGATGCATGTGCTTTGGCTCCTTTGGACGAATGAGATCCAGGCCCCTGCTTGGCTCTGCCGGGTACTGCAGGTGAATTTTGGGTGAGAGTCTTTCTGTACACAGTCACCCTGAACCAGATTTATTAGACTCCCATGTTTTGATGCTTGTTGTGATATCACTTCCTGTGGACAGAAGAGCTCAGTTGCTTTTTGAGCCTTAATTGCCTGCTGGCCTCAGGATATGAGCTGGTTTCATATGCCAGCTGCCATGATGCCATCTTATTTCTCTGAAATGTGTGTGTGTGTGTGTGTGTGTGTCTGTGTGTATGTGTCCAACCACTCTTGACAGAACATGACTGACTGCACAGTTAAAGCAGATGATTGATACACTTTAACTGTGTATCTTTAATTGTCAAGCAAAATAACTTAATGTCCAACTGCAGCTGTACAGAACCACAGACTCCTGAGAGGGAATGGTAGTGAGAGCGAGGGGGGGCGGGGGGGGGGGGGGAGGGGGGGCAGACGTGCTGTGATTGCATCCTCCTCCCCTCCCAGGGGGTTGATTCTATGCCTGATGCCACAAACCGGTCGATTCTTACTGCTTTCCTTCCAATTTGATTCCAGCGCCATGTCCAATTTCAGTATTAAATGGATTAGTTTTCACATAAATTGCATTACATATATTGCCACAATATTTTGTTTCGGGTGGTTATAGCATATAGCGTATGATGTGCCCTGAAATGAGGGGGGGGGGGGGGGGTGGGGGGCGTCGGGGTGCTATGTATAAAAAGTGCTACATGGTGCAACCAAAATGTGTAAAAATACCCTTAATAAAAGCTGAGAAACTGAATGGAGGAATTTTCAGGACTCTGATCTGAGTTGCCACAAGTTCAGTGCAGTAAAGCGGCAGTGTCTCCACAGCGTCGGCACAGGACAGCGAGAATAACGAGTCTTTACCATTGTGATTGAGGGGATGTTTGTCTTCATTAAAACGCAACAAATTAATTAATGAAACGCGTCAGCTGGAAGAGCAGAGGGAAGACGGTAGGAGGCGAAGCCTTGACAGCCTGCCAGTGTCCTGCTCTGCAATGAGCGAGAAGCGGATTCATTACTCCCTCGCCCAGCCCCCAGAGGCTTGTCTCTCTCCGGCAGGCAGGCAGGCAGGAGGGGCTGTGGCAGTAAGCCTGGTCTGTCCACCACTCTCCACCATTCAAACTGGTGATTTAAATCCCGTCCGCTTTCAACCTGTAACACTTTGAACATTCATGGCAAATGACCCAAGTGAAATTGTAATGGAAAACGTTTCTGCGACAAGGTCCTCCGTGCCACGGCCATTATGTCCCCCGTTTGAATTTACACGCAAGAGCTGCTGGGGCAAATTAGTTCCACCCTGTGAAGGTGATAAACTGCTGGAGGAAAACAAGTAGATCTCTTCCCGCAACAATGAGACATTTCTGGGGGGCTCTGAGGAATGAGGGTGTATTTTTTAGCTACTGCAGAGGGATGTCAATGAGGTGTCTCTTTTAGCTCTTTTTTTAAATTGGCTGGGTAAAACACAAATCTGTGATTATCTGTGTGTTACTTTTTAGAAGGCCAATCCCCGCTGTAGGCTTGTTAATCGGTGACGTCCTTCATTGATACAGACGGGGTCAGTCTAATTATGGATAGAATATATATAGTGCCTTTCATTTCATTATCTCAATGTGCTCTGACTGGGGAAACTCAGCCATCGCCACTGTGCAGCATCTGGAAACTCACTCATCAGTTGAGGTGGGGAGGAGGGATTTGCCAATCAGATAAATGGTTGGATGTTGCCAGATTGAGATGGTTGGATGTTGCCAGATTGAGAGAGCTGGGTTGGGAAGGTTGTCAGACCTGTGAGTTTAAAGATATCTTTATTGAGTGATGTGAGTTTAATGTCTCGTCCGCATTCACAAAGCGTCTCAGAGTAGCTGTCCCGTTTGGTTTCTAATACTCACATCCTAACCCCTACTCTGATGCTCAACACCACCCCCCACCCAGTTACTGCGTAGAAATACCATTTCTCATTGAAAATGAAGTGTTAGGAAGCAATCAACAGTGCAAGACGTTTTTTCTAATGAAATGTAATATGTAGTATAAGCAATATAATGTATTTTGCTCCATCTCAACAACTTCTAAAAAGCCATCTTGTGTATTTATAACTGAGCCATTTTTAATGAGCATGCAGTTCCTGATATTCAGAATTGGCTGTGTGGGTATGCCACGTGACTAAAATCATCTATTTTCATTGAGTTAATTGAGTTGAGCTGTGTGACTGACAGTATATCTGAGCGCTGGGAGCTGTAGTTCGATATTGATCAATTTTTTTTTTTTTTTTAAACCCTGAAGAAACAAAGCCAACTTGGTCCTGCCATTGTGGGTTCCCACTCACAATCAGCTAATGACAAAAACCAGGCTCAAAGCCCATGGAAGTCTTGGCTGTAGGGTTCAGCCTACAGTATTATGACGATTTTCAGTGTGTTGACACTGTTTCTGTCCCCATTTCTGACATCAGAAAGCAGTATTACAATATTTCCAACATCCAAAGTTCTCCTGCCTCCACCTGCCCCATGTAACTAGTCCTGTGTGACACAGCCCTGGTTCTGTCTGTTAGGGCCCCGAAGTATGCTGCAGAGTCGCAGATTAACTGATTTACTGATTTTTCACACTGGTTGCTTGGTCTTAAAGGCATACTGAACTTAGTTTGAACATAATGTTGTATAGCTACCTGGCACCGATATGACTCATAATATTCAAGCTCACCTTCATGAGTTGCTCCAGTGGTCAGAAACTGACCAACGAAGAATGACGTTTTTTCTCTCTCCATTCACTTCCATTCCATGGCGAAAAAGGTCTCAAAAGCACACTTTTAGCACATAAACTAATGCAAACAACGCGGATTATGCAGATATAGAAAATCACGACATCCGGAACCGGGCATTTGAAAAGATAAAACGCTCCATTCACAATATTTTATACTTTACCCAAACAAAAGTTTGGAAGAAGAAACCTTGTTTCGTTCATGCGCTGTACCGATCCCACTCACGTCTTGAAGCGTGCGTCATTAAACAATCCAAACAGCAAAGAAGCTAGCAACAGTTACTAGTTCTCAGAAAATAGTTCTTCAAAATCAAATTAATGAAAAATTGGTTCAGAAGTTTCAAACGTTCGGTTCTGGATGTTGTGATTTTATATATTGGCATAATCCGCATTGTTTGCATTCGTTTATGTGCTGAAAGTCTGCTTTTGAGACCTTTTTCACCATAAAATGGAAGTAAATGGAAAGAGAAAAAACATCATTCTTCATTGGTCAGTTTCTTACCACTGGAGCAACTCATGAAGGTGAGCTTGAATATTATGACTCATATCGGTGCCAGGTAGCTATACAACATTATGTTCAAACAAAGTTCAGTATGCCTTTAAGCTCTACAGTGTTTGTGTTTGTATCTGTAGTGTCTCCCCTAGGGGGCGCTACGGTACTCACGCAGGACGTTGACCCCGTGGCGTAGCGATCGCACCCGGTTAGTCTCCACAGCGATGCTGAGCGTGGTGGGGTTGCCCCCGACGACACAGAGGCGGCAGTCCTGTGCAGCCTGGTGGAACATGTGCAGCAGCTGGCGGCTGATGATGCCGTTCAGCACGGTGATTAACACCATGGGCACCACGAAGGACAGGAGGGCGTTCACCTGCAGCCATGGAAACGGGCGGGGAAGCCTCAATTATACTCAAATTTCCACAATTACAAACTGAGAAAGAAGGCGGAATTCACAAAATTATGGCACTATTGCATATTTCTTTAGAGGAAGCTATTAAATAGTTGTTATTGTTTGTATTGACAGAATCCGCATGATTCGCGTTCGTATACGTGCTAGAAGTGTAATTTTGAAACCGTTTTAGCTGCCCTATAGAAGTGAATGGAGAGCGACAAGTAACCTATTCTGGATTATCACCCCAGGGGAGCACAGAGCAACTAACGAACATATTTCACCAACATTTGGACTCATATCATGGCCAGGTAACTACACAACCCAAAGTTCTACTAAAGTTCAGTTGTGCTTTAATGTTACCGATTGGCCAGAGATTTAACTCACCTGGTGTCCCAGGTTTAAATCAGTCCTGATTAGGGGGGGGTGGATGCAAAGCAGCAGTACTGCTGGCCTCAGGGGACAGAATTGAGAGCCCCTGGTTTAAATTGTCTCAGTTGTAACACTAATGCCTCCTTGAGCTCCTCCAGCTGCTCCACAGCACATCACTGGGGGGGTCACTGTCAAACGTGCCATGAAGTTGAACACTTATTAGAATGAACTACCGACAATGGCTTATGTCATTGTATGCATTTATTGTGAATGTGTCTTAGTCCAGGGTTGGCATAGTACATTAGTACTTTTAACGATTTCTTAGCACCTGGTCTATAGCACTGTTGCTCTTAAATCTTATGTGGATGCAGTTACGTTATGCAAGTCGTTCTGAGTAAAGGCATCTCCTAAACGAATGTACTATAATGTAATGTGAATGTTAACACAGTACAGCTATCAGTGGATCTATCTTTTTCAGTTTTAACATGTCAGCACTGCTGTGCCTTTTTCTTCATATAAAATAAAATGTTTACGAGGGTGAATTCAGCAGCATTTGGGAAACTGAAATTGTTATTTCTCTGACAAGGGTGTCTTACGAGCATTTTCCTAACGAGGACCACAGCCACTGCCCCTCCCACTGGCCCCCACAATCCCTGTGCTTAATTATTCAACCATTTCAAATGTGAATTTCATAAAGCTTTACGTTTAAATCTAAGGAGGGAGGGTATCCCAACAGAAGGGAGGACAGAGGTCTCTGTCGTGTAACATTTCACTTCAGCACTTATTCAATACACATTCAGTGTAGCCATGTTGCATAAATGGAGATGACCTTGGATATTCTTATGCTGATTCATATGATAATCTGTCAAATACTGTCCCTGCACTGCACACACACACACCCATATATACACACACACACTGAATTAATCCCCTCTCTTCCTCCACTACATATTTCTCTTCCTAAGAAATGTGGCTTCTGAGAGGCACATACTGTATATACAATATAGCAGATATGCAGTAGCTCTCGCCCATAAGAGCTCTGAGGACCCTCACAGCCTTTCCCTATATATACTTCAGAATCAAAGCTCTCTTTCCCCTGCACTGGGCTTGAATTGGAGTGGACACTACTCTGCATGTCCGTGTCTAACCAGGTGCAGACAGGAGGGACACGTGCTGTGGCTGTGCTGTAACCGTACTGTAATTGTGCTGTAGCTATGCTGTGTGGTAGCTGTGCTGCAACTATACTGCTCTGTAACAGTAACTAGCTAGTATGCTGCGATGTGGTGGGCTGGGCTGTGCTATTCCATACTGTTCTGTGCAATGCCGCATTAAGGCCATCGCGCAGCAGTCGTTTTTTTTTGTCCCTGACTGCAGAGACCTGTTGTTTCACCTACAAGCGGAGCTTCTGCGTACCACAATCATCTTCCATGAAGGACGCCATTGTTGTTTACAAAGCAGAGTTGGTGCGCTCAACTATGAAAGGCAAAAGTCTGCGGACAATCCAATGGTCTGTCCGGCCGTGTACGTGTCTGCTCCCTGTTTTAAACACTCTGTAACCACGCTTTAATCCAACGGTCTGTCCGGCCGTGTACGTGTCTGCTACCTGTTTTAAACACTCTGTAACCACGCTTCAATCCAACGATCTGTCTGCTCCCTGTTTTAAACACTCTGTAACCACGCTTCAATCCAACGGTCTGTCCGGCCGTGTACGTGTCTGCTCCCTGTTTTAAACACTCTGTAAGCACACTTCAGCAGCGTTCAGGAGGTTCTGTTCTGTGCTGTTCTACATGGTCTGCCATTCTGTAACAGGGGGACTGTAGGTGGAAAAGAGCCGTTAATTAAATTTGGTACGGTGAATAGCACATGAACCTTAAAGTTTCAATTGTACCCCGCACCTTTACTTTCAAATGAAGGTTCCAGTGAAAGTGTGGCTAAAGAATAGAGATAAGGTTGCTTGGAAACTTTTATAATGCAAATGACAGCTATAACACAACAATCTGGGTTGATGAACAGGATGTTCTCCACCTCCATTTCCCTCAATCCTCATTTAAAACCGCTACCAAAATATCTCTGAGGTGGACTGCCAGGTCTGTCTTTTGCTCTCCCCCTCTCTCTCTTCATCTAGATCCCTCTCTCCCCTCCCTCTGGCAGATGGCTGTACTCATGGTCTTCCACTCCAAGCCCGTCACTTGATGGACCCTTTACAACAGCGTTTGCTAATTATCTTCAGTCATGTGCTTTAATCATCACAGTGTTCATTCAGGTCTTTCTCGGGTTTGGGCCTCTCCCCTTCTCCTCGTTACTGCACATGGAGGAAAGCAGCCGTCAACCAATCTAAAATTTACAAACAAACGTGCTGGCTTCAAACATAGATGTTGTAGTGGGGAAAACTGCATTTCAGGAATTGGCATATGTTTCAGGATGTAGATTCATTTTGTAAAATGAATGTGTGCCCCTGTGTCAGCCTTTGAGAAAGGCTGCGTAAGTACACACACCTGTACACATGCGCGCGCATGGGGATCGTGAATGGGAGATTATGGGAACAGTGTTAAGAATTTGTTACGGTTCACTTGAGGTGTGTATTTGGTACCTCAGGCGAATATCAGGGTTAATATCACGTTAACCCTTCTTCATACCGTTCTGTACCTTTTTATCCCTGTAGTTTGTGTTGATTCTTGTATGACAGTTAAGATGTTTCTGCTACAGCGGGGGGGGGGGGGGGGGGGGGGGGGGGGGGGGGCTGTTGACAGTTGGTCCCTGTAGTCTCTTGGATACGATGAAGTGTTAAAGACTGAAGCAGCTGTAGCGTCTCTTGAGTACACAAGGAGGTCCTGGGACAAGCACGAGTGGAGAGAAGCTGGGGAACACGGCCATGCGTGTGTAGCTGTAACGGGCCAGACGATAAAGAAGGTTAACATTACCCAGCCATGTATATTGTGTTATTTTATTAACTACACAAGAATGTGCCAGCGAGAGCCTCCGTCGTCATATAGAAAAACACTACAGGTGCGTGTGCAGGGGGAATGTAGTCACCCCCTCCTGGCTGTCATGCTCTGAACTTTGTTTTCCACCTCAACTGTACCTCATTTACATTCTGATGACTGCGTGATTGAACCTGATGTTGATAATGGGCACGAGAAGGCAGAGGGGATTGTGGAGAGGGTTTTGTTCTGGGCATGGGTAGCTGTGGTATTGTTGCAACACGCGTCTTTCATGTGTCTGTTAATGACCCTTAACTGGGAAAGGAGGATGGGTGTAATATTTCTGTCGTCCCTCAGTGGTGCTCAGCACAATGGCCCTTTGTTTCTCCTTCCTGAGAGCCTCAATAGCCCAATAAAAACCCCTCATACTCCTCTCCTCCAAAACTCTTGTTTTCACAATCTTTTTCTTTTGCCCCATGCGACCATTGTTATTCTTTGTCCTGTCCGTGCATCACGCTTAAGCTTGCTTTGAATAACTTTAACAGCTTTGCCGCACAGTGTCTTTTCAGGTGGGGAGAGGAACTGACAGCTTAAGGAGTCTGACACTAAAGCACTAAATGAGATGGAGACGTGGCCGTAAGCCAGTGGTCATGGACTCACCATGGATATCTTAGTGCCGGTATAAACATTTTTTTGTCAACATACAGGAATTTTGGTGTTTTTGGAGATGAACAGAGGTTTGGTCGTTGGTTTTGGTTAATTGAAATGTGTGTGTACGCATCGGCGTACGCCCGTGTGCCTGTATGCATATACACGTGCAGGTGTAGAGTGCGTGTAGGTAGCTGCCAAGGTACATAAATAAATACAAGTGCCAGAATTGTGTGATGAGTTATGTTGATGCTTTGTGTGATGTAGATGAAGGAATTCTTTCATATAATGTATGCACATATGACTGCTTCAACTTGTACCACTTACTATATGCAGGTAGCAAACAAATAACTGGAAACGCAATGTAAATTCACTAAATGGAGTGTTGGGCTACCTTCAGTGGTCAGTATGCCCTGTATACACTGTATACACTGAGTCTATCTGCATCCGGAATTCTGCAGGGGCAAGTGGAAGGTGTTCTAGAATTTCCAATAAATGCTCTGTGTTCATATCTGGTGATGGAGATGGCGATGATATTTTTTAATGTCCACCACACACCACTACGGAACGACCAAAACCCTTTGGGAAAGCCGGCCACCGGCATAAACACTCTATGCAGTCGTTTAGGGCCACAACCATCCCTGGGCACAATTCAATTTTTTGTATAACACATTTTAATTGTACAGTATTCACCCCCAAACATTCTTGTTTGGGCCACCAAAACCCTACGGCTGAATCTGGTTGGAACCTTTTTTTGTTTCCATTTTTTGTTTGCAATCTGTAGGCTACGTGCATTTTCATGTTTCAGCTAACCTAAAAAAATTATAAACCGTTTTAGAGAAATGTGAAGGTGTAGGCTTTTAAAGTGCTGACACAAACAAGATTTGTCAGTCAAACAAGTTAGGTACAACTGGGCGGAAGCAAATACAGAACCACGACAACCGAACGCTTATTTCAGATCCATTTGCGCATCCGCTACGAGTACCTCCCCAGGTATTTTTTTCTGACCATTTTTTAAAATTATACACATTTTCCAATTTCTATTTGCTTTCCGCCCAGTCATTGTATTTTTCGGTATATTGCTTGCGCTTAGGAATGCCGCGACCATTAAAAAGAAGTGGAATTATTGTTTAGAGAGAACGACCTCCCTCACCTGAATCACGGTGTTTGCGGTCAGTATGGTCGCGGTCGTGGTGCAGATAATCTCCTCTCCCACATGATGTAGCCCCATAGTAAACAGCATCGGCGTGGCGAGGAGGAAGGACGCCGCCCAGATTGCACTGATCAGCTTCTTGGTCCGATTGCGGGACATGATGCTCTTCGCCTTGAACGGGTGGCAGATAGCCATGTAGCGCTCGGCGCTGAGGCTGGTGATGTTGAGCGCCGTGGCGTAGGAGCAGCCATCGCGCAAAAAGTAGTAGCCTTTGCAGACGGCTGCACTAAACGCCCACGGGTGGTGAACCCAGATAAAGTTGTAGAGCTCGATGGGCATGCAGAGCACGAGGATGAGGAGGTCTGACACCGCAAGGCTAGCCAGGTGGTAGTGCACGGTGCTCTGTAGGTTCTGGAGAGATTTCTTTCTGAACAAAGTGTATAACGTGACTGAGTTCCCCAAGCAGCCGACCACAAACAACGCGATGTAGATCGCCGTGACCAGGACTTTGGAGTAGATATCCGTGTTTACGTCCAAGCTGTCCTCCAACTCAGGCAGCGTGTCGTTGTCCGCAGGAAGCTGAGAGCGATTCCCCAGTTTCTGCGCTAAAACTCTGATGTCAAATAAGTTGTTGAGTGCAAGAGACAGCGTTTCATTCGTATACATGTCTTTTGGAGCTTTCTAGTTGAATACTCTACAGTAGGCTATATTATAATTCGTATCGCTTATACATTTTTAGACCGACGGAGGAGGGAACGGAATGGGGGATTCTGTGCGCAAAAAAGCGGTTTATGGAGAGCCCGGAAAGACGGTGTCTAAGCGCACTTTAGCTTTGTGAAGAAGTCAGTCTGCCTATATACCTTCCAGGGGAGGCGCGTGTCCTTGAGCACTGACGCAGGCTCAATCAAGGAATCACATTGTTGTTAGCTTTTTTTGTTTCCGCCTTATGCAACCAGCACCCTTTTCTCTCAAAACAATCTGCTACGGTGTATGTATTGAAATGGCCCAATAAACACGATGTACTTTTGGTGTTAGTAGGTTATATTTCCTTTAATGGTTTCAGAAACAAAATTATACTTTTGTGTGTACGTACGTGTTTTGAGCATATTGTTTTGGATTGATGATCAAAACTGATCCAAATAGTTCATAAACACACCTTTTCGCCACATTTATGCCCAATGCATATGTGTGTTTGTGTGTCTGCATAGTTTGTGTGTATACACTTTTGTGGTGGGTTGAAACTCATGAGAGACGATGTAGAAAGAATGTATGAGCGTAGTGATGGTACTGTCACTTGCAAACAGGTGTTTTTTGTTGGTACGTAACTAATTTCATTTTACTAATTGTCTGTAGGCAGTCACTCATTGTTGGCACACCAAAACACTGAACAGGTGTACCATCACTATAGAGGTTATAGTATCACTTGTAAGAGTGCCTAAAAATAAGATATCAAGGGTCCTTTGATGTTGTTGGGTTATTATAGTTTAAAGTTTTTAATTTAGTTTTTATAGTTTTTTAAATTTCACTTTCTAATTTAGTTGAGTTTTAGTTAGAGTGTGTTTATAGTTTTAGTTTTTCAATCAATTTCAGTTTTAGTTTAGTTTTTCAACCGATTTTAGTTTTATTTTTAATTTTTATTTCAGTTAATAACAGTCAATAGTTGGGTTGGGGGAGAGAAAAATAGATGTTGGTTTTGAATGTTTATAATTACAGTACAAACCCCAATTCTAAAAAAGTTGGGATATTATGTAAAATTCACATAAAAGCAGAAAGCAGTGATTTGTAAATTCTCTTTTACATAAATTAAAATTGAAAACTACAAAGAAAAGATATTTAATGTTTTACCTGATCAACTTTATTGATTTTTGTAAATATATGATTATTCCGAATTTGATACCTGCAACAAGTTGGGACAGGGGCAAAAAAAGACACGGATGTTCCAAAAAAACACCTGTTTGGAACATTCCACAGGTAAACAGATGATGCTATCATGACTGGGTATAAAAGGATATCAAAAGACTCTTGATATCTTATTTTTAGGTACTCTTAGAAGCGATACTATAACCTCTGCATTTGAATGGATCTCTATGGGAATTGTGCAGGGGGACTAGATTAAGCTGTAATTACACTGGAATAGTATGGAACACATGGTTGGCTAAATGGCTGTAAGTTATCAAGGATCTGAGCTATTAAATGAGCCTCAAACCATCACTCTGCTGCCAAATATGCAGTAGATATGGATGCATCACTTGAAGGGTTGTTTCTGCTGACTTATTTTTCCATAGAGTTCAATAGGAAAATGAGTCATGGGAAACAACCCTTAAAGTGATCCATCCATAAAAAGATGAGCCATCCAGCAGCCCTGGAAACCCTAGTCTAAGGCAGCGGTTCCCAAACTCGGTCCTGGGGCACCACTGTGTACGCCGGTTTTCGTTCCAGCCACAATTGCAATCCAGAATTTTAACAAGCTCTTCATTTTTCTTAATTAGATGCTTTTCATGTTTAGAGGGAACCACTGATCTAAGATGTCAGGTGAACAGCGCACAGCAGTGGCGACTCCAGGTGATCGGGGAAACGCATTTTTATACATATCCAATCAATGAAGTGGTCCAATCAGAGGACACACTGCATCTCTACATTCTGGGGGTGCATCAGAGCCCGAGGCCACAGGAATCCCCAAGTCCACAGGGTTCCGTGACAGGAAACACAAAGGTGCTGTTCCAGCTCTAATCAGGCTCCACTGGCCCTGTTTGACCCACATCCACAAGAGCACAGCTGGAAAGAAAGCAACAGGCAGGTCTGAGTGTATTTGAGACTGTGTGTGGTGTGGTACAGCAGGAATGATTCTGGAGTGTGAGAATGAAAACCACACATCTTATGCTCTGTGGGTTTCTTCACAGCGAAGGGCATGCAAGTGATGTAATTATGGGAGTTTAATTGCGGAGACTAAATGGCAAGCTTATTATGGAACTGTTTAGTGTTCTAAATGTATCTGGTACACCTGGGTTTTCTCTATTGCTCACTCATATGCACACATATTCACATTGTGGCACGTAACTGATTAGTAAATGGTCTTGTAGCAGTATAATTAGGTCTATGCATTAAAGACTAATGGATTGGGACCTTGCAATGCCAAGGGGAGAAATTTTTCTCTCTCTCTCTCTCTCTCTCTCTCTCTCTCTCTCTCTCTCTGTCTCTATCTCTCTCTGTCTGTCTGTAGGTGCAGGTTTCTGTTCTGTTGGTCTGTGTGTATTTACTGCACAACTACACACATTCTGCTCATTCTGTAGGTCTGTGTTCATTTACTGCAGCTACACACATTGTACTCACAGGTCTTTGTGGTTGGGCTACAGGAATGCTGCTTTCTACAGCAACCAGACTGAGGATGAAATTAAATGAACTGAAGTGCGTTCATTCATTGTCAAGTTGCAGCAAATTAATAAACCGCAGAGAGCATTTTCTACAGAGCCAGATTTATATCAATGGAACTACAGCTATAGATGGTTTATCTTTGAGCGTAATCATGTTTAATATATGGTTGCATATCCTTTGCATGCCATGACTTCTTTTTTTTTTATGTAGGGTAATTGTTTGTAATACACTGCCCGGCCAAAAAAAAAGTTGCACACTGTAATATTTTGTTGGACCGCCTTTAGCTTTGATTATGGCGCGCATTTGTCGTGGCATTGTTTCGACAACCTTATGCAACGTCACAACATTCGTTCATTTAATTACCTGGCAGAAAGAAAACCATGGCCGGAGTTGGATTCAAGGTCCAGATTTGAATACCCATGCCTTAGTGTTCCCCTGCAAGACCCTGCCTACCTGTGGAAAGTGTGGATGTTATTCTGGGCAATGATCTGGCCGGTGGTTTTATGTGGAAAAATGTGTATCCTCCATTGGTGGTTACTCCGTCGCCTCGCTGGACCGGTGAACCGGACAAGTGTCTACGACAACATCCCAAGTAATTTACGGCATGTGCAGTGACTCGCGCAATGTCCAGAGTCAACCCCGTGCCGTGCTTAAACAAGTAAATGAGGGCAGGCACCAGGGGGAGGAAATCTCTGACGTAAGAGCCGCTGGAGAAAAATGGGGAACAAGTGGAACTCTCTGTATCCCCGTTATCATCTATCTCCCATGATGATTTGATTGCAGAGCAGGCAGCCGATTCTACTCTAATGCCTTTGTTTGATATGGTTCATCCCGAAAGTGAGTTGAAAGGCGTTTTCCCATGTTATTTCCTCTTGGGTGATTTACTGGTTAGAAAATGGGCCCTCCACCAGAATTCTTTTGAGTGATGAAGTAACACAAGTTGTGGTGTCTTCGAAGTTTCAAGAGCTGATTTTGCATGCTTCACATGATGGTGTTGCAGGCATTCGGGTGTTAGAAAAACAACCGCATTTTATGTCATTTTTTTTGGCCCCTATTCCTGCTGTTGAACCACCATTTAAAGATCTCATAATAGACTGCGTGGGGCTGTTGCCACATTCTGCTGCTGTAAATAGCTACTTGTTGACTGTAATGTGTAAAAGCACTCGTTATCCCGCAGTTTTTCCTTTACGGTCAATTAAAGTCAAGTCCATTTTGAAAGCATTAACAACCTTCATGTCAACGTTCGGTATACCAAGGGTGATACAAAGTGACCAAGGGTCTAATTTTTTGTCCCGCACCTTTGCTCAGGTCCTACGACAGCTTCATGCAAAGCATAACATTTCCAGCGCCTACCACCCGCAAAGTCAGGGAGCATTGTAGCGTTTCCATCAAACGCTAAAATCAATGTTACGCTCATATTGTACCAAGCAGTCCCAGGACTGGGAGCAAGGTTTTCCATGGCTGTTGCTCACCATAAGAGAAGTCTCGCAAGAAAGTACTGGCTTTAGTCCAAATTAATTGGTGTTTGGTCAAACAGTTTGTGGTCCCTTGGCTATATTGGGAGATGAGTGGAAGACTCGTGAACCTCCACCTAATGTTTTAAATAGAGGTTGACCGATTAATCCTTTTGCCAATTAATCGGCACTGATAGGACGTTTTACAAACTATCCTTATCGGCGGAACTTGGCTCCGATAGTGGCCGATGGCTGCGCAGCCTCCACCGGTCACGAGGGGACGTACCTCACCGTTTTGCATGGAGGCTCCATACATGAAGTCAAGGTAATGTCATTGTGTACCTGAGATAATTTATATTTAAATGAAAGTTATTCGTAAATTATGAGCATGAGAAGGTTGTTGTTTATGGTTATAGTATGGCATTATTAATGCATTAGACTGAAGATAACTGCTGCTCTGCCGAAAGTATGCTGTCTCTGTTTTGCTAGCTACAAGCAATGTCCCACGTCTAGCTAACTTTAGCCACTCTTCACACAAAGTTATGAGGATATATAGTTCATAAAAAAATCAAACAACATATGAGTGAGATTGTAACACAATAAAGGCTATATTGAGCTATTTAAATTCATGTATGTATTAACATAAATTGTTGAATTGACCATTGCTGTCACGTCGACACCGCTGTGCGAGGCTAATCGTCTCAGCACTTGTGTGATGTCTTGCACCGGCGATTCCTAACCGGTGTGTGGACAGTTTTAGGCCATGTGCACAATTTAAGTAGGCATAAGTGGTGTGTGGAATTACAACTGGTGTGCTGGAAGCTACAGTAGCTAGAGCTATGCTCTCATTTAACGCATTTGAAGCCCATCACACTTGCTGGGCAACGTAGCCTACACACTTACATAAAGCAACAGGTTATGGCTGATAGTCGGGCTAGCAAACAAATGGAGATTAGCCTAGCTTATGCTAGCTAGCACTACAACCTCGGTAGGCTAGACTAGACTGTTCCTCCCATTAGACTGCTCCGATATTCCAACCAGGACAAATGTTATTGAACATGATATTGACGTTGGTGACTCCGCTCCTGTTAAACAATGTTTTTATCGGGTTCCAATTGGCAAAAGAAAGCAAATGTCTGCCAAAATTCTATATATGCTTAACAATGGCATGGCTGAACATGCGTCCTCACCGTGGGCATTTCCCTGCTTTGTTGGTTATTAAACCTGATGGCTCATTCTGTTTCTGTGCGGATTACAGAAAGGTGAATTCAAGAACTAAGCCTGACTGTTATCCCATACCACACATGGATGATTGTATTGACCAGCTGGGTGGAGCCGTATTTGTTTCTAAACTCAATCTTTTAAAAGGATACTGGGAAGTCCCTCTGTCTGAACAGCTAGAATAAATTTCAGCGTTCATTACACCCGAGGGTTTATTTTGTTACAACGTGACGACTTTTGGTCCTAAAAAAATGCACCAGCCACCTTTCAGCATTTAATTAATAGAGTATTGATTGGTCTTGAAGGTTGTGCAGCCTACCTCGATGACGTTGTCGTCTACATTGACAACTGGGAACAATATGTCCACCAACTGGGTGTGTTTGATCGTTTAGTCTCCGCAAATCTAACGGTCAATTTGGCTAAGTGTGAATTTGCGCAGGCGACCGTCACATATGTTGGTAAAGTCATGGGGCGAGGTGAAGTTCGACCTGTCCGTGACCAAAGTGGACGCTATTGACAAGTATCCTGTGCCCACTTCAAAGAAGGAATTAATGTGTTTTTTTACGCATGATTGGGTACTATCGAAGCTTCTGTAATAATTTCTTACAGTTGTGGCCCCGCTTACTGGCTTGATTAGGAAAAAGGCTCAGTTCATATGGTCCCCCGCTTGTCAGAGTGCATTTGATGATGCTAAGGCCCTTCTCTGTAACGCCCCTGTGTTAACAGCTCCCCCCTTTGAAAATTCAGGTTGATGCCTGCTGTCCTTGTACAAGCAGATGAAGCAAGAATAGAC
This sequence comes from Synaphobranchus kaupii, assembly GCA_029718625.1. Lineage (NCBI taxonomy): Eukaryota > Metazoa > Chordata > Actinopteri > Anguilliformes > Synaphobranchidae > Synaphobranchus > Synaphobranchus kaupii. Next base: position 89,788,750 of record CM056380.1, read on the forward strand.
TTTCCTGTATGTTATTTTAGTCGCACGTTTAATTCCCATCAGTGCAATTATTCAGTTATTGAAAAAGAGGCCCTGGCTCTCATTTGTGTATGGAAGTTCAATGTCAGAGCCTTTGACCATATACACTGACCATAATCCTTTAACCTTTCTGCATGCCATGCAAAAACTCAAAATCAGCGCTTAATGCGATGGAGTTTATTTTTACAAAGTTATGTCTTAAATATTCGTCATATAAAAGGTCGGGAAAATGTCTTGGCAGGATGCACTCTCCAGGGCCCTACCTTAGCTTGAGGTATTGAGGTGCTGTATCCCGTTTACTTTATTTGATTATTTAATCTTTTGATTCCTTTTCTGTATCTTTCTCCTTCTGTGCACACGACAGTTGGTTTGGCAGGAAATTAATTGTGTTCCTGGGTTCAGCTAATCAGAAGTCGGAACCTATGCTGGAGTCAGCATGTAGGGAAGTATATTCATCTGATTTTTTGTTATGATAATATTGAGTGGCCATCATAACTAGCTTCAGAATAGGCCAATACTAGCCTAATTCCGCTGGTGTGCCCTTTTTATGGGTGGGGGTGTTACGCTTCCCTGCTGTTCCTGTTGGCCTGTCTGTGTTTCTCCCTATCTCACAGGTTTGCTATGTTGGGGAGATGAGGCCAAAGGGCATGGTCTGTAAAGTATTAGCACCTGTCTGGTGCTGTATAAAGTTCCGGTTTATGCCACAGAAAGTCGCTCCTATATTCTCGCAGAACGGGTGTTTTTTCCCCCTCTGATATGTAGCCTATGTAATATGTTACGTTTAGCCTATATGTGACCCGCTCTGCAATAATGAGTCGGATGTCACATATTATGTTTACACGTACAGGGCGATTGAATGTTGTGGGGTTTTTGGGGTTGTGATTTTTTTTCTGAAAAATTAAATTATTTTTATTAGTTTGTTTTGCTTCTTTTATATCCATATTCTCAGATAAAACCGAAAGAAGTATTGATTTTGATTCCTAAAGTTGTTTTATTAAAGGATTTTGTTGACTCTTTTGTTTCAAGTTAATTATTTTGTTCACTGTGATGCGTAAAATTTGCGAGTTTTTTCCCCTCTTGACATTCGTTTTGCTGCGGCAGGTTATGCATAATAATTCACATGGCGTCACAACCATTTGATAAGTGTTATGCACTATTCAATTGTTATAATTCCATGTCCTTGTAATAATATGACAATGGTACATGTATGAGTCTTGTACATGTAGTCATTTGCAATAAATGTTTGTTTAAATTAATCATCTGGAGGTTGTTCTGGTAACATTAAATGATCGATAAATAAATATCGAAATTGATATTACGTTAAAATTTTTTTTTTAAATCATCTGTACATTTCTTGCATGTAAATTGTATTCAAAATAGACAGAATTATGCAATTTCAATTATGAAAATGATATAATGAAATATGATTGGGGGGGGGGGGGGGGGGGGGGATTAACTCCAACCACGATACAATGCATTGAAGTCTATGGGAAATTTGCATGCATTTCTTTACTATTGATGGGCCCTTAAATGTGATCTTTTCTTGTCTAAAATGAATAGTTATTGCAATTTATGAGTATTCACCCCCCTAACAGTCTTTTTTTTTCTTTTCAAACTTTTTATAAGAACTATATTCTGTACTTTATACGTATTTATCTATTGTTTTGTTTTGTTAAAGGTTGTTTTTGTTAACCTATTTGAACCCCCCACCCCCTAACTGGGGGATACTGAACAATAATTTTGGATAAGAACTGGAAAAAATCTGAGGTACAATATATAATCAACCCAGAATGAAAAGGCAGTTTTTATAAAAACATCAAACATTATACATTTGAATGGAAACTATTTCCACAATAACAGCCCTTTCTGCCTGTTGATTTTTATTTTACGCATTTCAACCGCTTTTAATATGCTTTTAGTATTCCATTGGTTAAACCGATCACCGCGACAAGCCTAGTTAAAACATTTTCGTTAAAACGTCATATTTCTGTTTTATTAATTGCGTTGCAAATTTGGGCTCATGGAATGGCGAGATTGACGGAATTGATTACGCAGCAATACGTAGGCAGAACGGATGGTCGGTACAGTTTAAAAATACAAACAACACAACTAGCATAAATACAATAATGATTTTGATAGCCAGTAAGTGACATTTAAAAACGGGACATAGGCTACTGATTCTAGCTGTTCCTTTGCTTTCTTTTAAAAGGTATTTTTACGTTCTGAAAAAGTGGCGAGATTAAGCACAGCCAAATTAAAGCGAGCAGCATTAAAGGGATAGGCTATAGTATCGTTTGCATGCAAGATGTTGAGATTTTTCATTTAACGTTTTGTTTCTTTTTCTTTTGCTCTCACAAGATTGACATAGGCCCATATAAACAAGGCACACTGTTCGATTATAGCGAGCATGTTAAAGATATAGGTTGAGTATCCGTAATTTCAGGGACTGTCGATTGAGTCACATGGCCCATATCAAACGGCTCCATCCATAATTATATATTTTAATGTTTTAATAAACAAATAAACAATCCAATGCTTAATTCTGTAAAGTTCAGAAGAGGCATACAGACAGGTGGGCACTGAATCAAAGATTTCCCTGCTGCAAGTTCATTATTTCCCACATCCGAATATGAACGGGCAACTTCGGATAGTAAAAAATCAGTTTACAACCCACTATTCGTGCACTTCCGGATTTCGGCTTTGGCTTCGGGCACACCCCTATTATGTACAGTCAAGCCGGAAAGTCTGCACACACCTTTCACCTTCTCCACGTTTTATTACGTTACAGACTTATACTACAATAGATTGAGTTCATTTTTTGCCTCAAACATCTACACACAATAGCCAATAATAACGAAGTGAAAACAGGTTTTTAGAAAATATGCAGTTTTATTTTCCTGACAAAAATAGGTTATTTAGGGGTTACACATCTGTACACACCCTTAGCCTAATACTTGGTTGCTGCACCTTTGGCAGCGATTACAGCTTCAAGGCGTCTTGGGAAAGAAGCTACGAGCTTGGCACACTTGTTTCTGGACATTTTTGCCCATTCCTCTTGGCATATCCTTGCAAGCTCCGTCAGGTTGGATGGGGAGCGTCGGTACACAGCCATTTTCAGCTCTTTCCACAGATGTTCAATTGGATTCAGGTCTGGGCTCTGGCTGGGCCACTCAAGGACATGCACAGACTTTCTCCGAAGCCACTCCTTTGTTCTCTTGGCTGTGTGCTTCGGGTCGTTGTCATGTTGGAAGGTAAACCTTCGCCGCAGTCTGAGGTCCAGAGCGCTCTGGAGCAGGTTTTCTTCAAGGATCTCGGTGTACTTAGCTGCATTCATCTTTCCCTCTATCAGGACTAGTCGCCCCGTTCCCGCTGCTGAAAAACATCCCCACATCATCATGCTGCCACCCGCCATGCTTCACTGTAGGGATGGTATTAGCCAGGTGATGAGCGGTGCCTGGTTTCCTCCAGACGTGACGCTTGGTATTCAGGCCAAAAAGTTAAATTTTGGTTTAATCAGACCAGAGAATCTTGATTCTCATGGTTTGAGAGTCCTCTAGGTGCCTTTTGGCAAACTCCGAGCGGGTTGTGATGTGCCTTTTACTAAGGAGGGGCTTCCGTCTGGCCACTCTACTATAAAGGCCTGATTGGTGGAGTGCTGCCTGGATGGTTGGTCTTCTGAAAGGTTCTCCCATCTCCACAAGGATAGAGCTCTGTCAGAGTGACCCTCGGGTTCCTGCTCACCTCCCTGGCCAAGGCCCGTCTTCCCCGATTGCTCAGTTTGGCCGGGCGGCCAGGTCTAGGAAGATTCTTGGTGGTTCCAAACTTCTTCCATTTACGAATGATGGTGGCCACTGTGCTCTTTGGGACCTGTAAAGCTGCAGAGAGTTTTCCGTACCCTTCTCCAGATCTATGCCTTGACACAATCCTGTTTCTGAGGTCTGCAGATAATTCCTTTGACCCCATGGCTTGGTGTTTGCTCTGACATGCACTGTCAACTGTGGGACCTTATATAGGCAGGTGTTGGCAATCCCCAATCATGTCCAATCAATTGAATTTATCACAGGTGGACTCCAATTAAGTTGTAGAAACATCTCAAGCAGTATCAGTGGAAACAAAATGCACCTCAGCTCACTTTTGGGTGTCATATCAATAACGTTAACTTATCTTGCCATGTTTTCTCAAATTCTAAGGCGTTTTTGAATTCCCCAATGACCACAGACTCTCAGCCCTTAAAAACATGAACTTCTGTATGTTCTGACCTCATGTAACCACACAGCATTCAGATACAACTTCACACATCCACACAATAAAGCCCCAAACTTGGGTTATTTTGTGGTTTTTCTCCTTCAAATTACTACTACGAAGCAAGTCAAAATGTCTTATTATATGTCCTTTGCAGTACAGAAAACGAAACCACACCTGCATGGTATGGTTGGTACCACAAAGACCAAACGATTTACCCCAGGTAACACGACCGGAAAAAATATAGTCTACACTTAAGCTGTAGCCTACTGGACATAAACACAGCATAGCCTATGTGCAGCTCCGTTATGGCCTTCTGTTTACTGTGCCTGGCTTTGATGCAGGAGTTTAAAAAAAAAAAACATACAAAAGTGTGTGTGTTTCTACACTAGGCCTATAACAGCAACGTATTTTATCCCTAAGTGTGATAGATTGTCGCTGTGGAAATGTGGACTGTACGGGACTTTGGTGAAATGTAGCAAGATAAACTCTTCAGGGTTAATCAGAAAAAAGCTGTAGCTGAATATACTGGTAAGTATTTGGTCTCCTACACATATTTATACGAGAGATTTTGTAGGAAAATAAATGAGGTGTCTTCTAAACCGAAAGTGCATCAGGTACTGTATATAGCTACAGTAAGCAAGGGAAAATGCTTATTTGTACTACAAGGTTTTTTTTTTTTTTTTTTTCCACAAATATTATTGTTTCTATACGTGAACATGATTTTCTTAGCTTGTATAAACGGTGCATTTCATGCATTTTACAGTCTGTGGCTGTGGCGAGAAGATCGGTCGTAAATCTTTCTTTGAGCTACAGTACAATGCACACGTGTGTCTGCATGTATTCTGTATGCATGTCTCTTTCGATGTCATTATCTTCATGCATTATCATCATTAGTTAGCTACCAAACACATTACATTACATTAATACACAAAAATAAGTGATATCTCACCAAAAAATTTGTTTTCAACGTAAAAAAAAAATGGCAAGAGATTTTTTGGTGAGATAGTAGACCACAGAGTATTTAATTTTTTTCAACGGCAATTAGTCCTGACACCCAGAAAGTCAGACTATGAACTCTGTGGTTAGAGAAACATTTTTACAATTCCCCAAACCCATCTTCAGGGTAGTACATCTGAGAATAGGTTTGGTTCTGGGGAATGGTAAAAATGCTTCCCTAATGACACAGTTCATGGTCTGACCTCCGGGTGCCAGGTCTGATTGCCAATGATGACTATTTTGAACATCTATTGAATCTAATTATTGTGATTTCAAATGTAAATAAAAACATAAACTACAGAATAAAATGCTTTTATATGGTGGTCTCGATCATGAGGCGTTTATAAGTTTTATTTTTTAATGAGGGGGTATTTAATTCATTTTAAATGTGTAAGCAAAGCATGCAGACATTATGTCCTGTAGCTTTAAGAGGGGGGTGTGTGTCATCAATAAATGTATGTATTTTTAATTGTTTTATTGCCATATAAGCCCCACTCCATTCCTCTTATTGACTGAAAAATATGGACATTGGTCATTGACTAATTGTGTTCAATGTCCGCATGTGTATGGGACATGCATTGTTTTTCAGGACTGGATTACTTCAATGTGGAAATGGAGCCCTTGCAGCCCCTCAGGGATGTTCATACCAGCTCTTTTGCTGATGGTGACTTTTTCTCATCCGAGTCTAATGCAAAAAGTCCCAAAGAACTTCAGGGACATTTGGCCTGCTCTGCTGTCCACATTGATCTGCTGAAGACCTTCTCCTCCGTATGCAAGGTGTCCATCAAGTTAAACACACCCCTTCCTGCCTCAGTTGCATCTGAAAGACTATTATTTAGCCCCAGGAGAGCCAGGATGGACGCTGATTTTTAAATCAGCTTCTGCTAAAGCTCAACAGAAGCTTTTATAGCTTTGAATCGTAACATCTTGAAAAAAGAGCTTGACAGTCAGATTCCGTGTAGCCTGAGAGTTTCTTCTCAAGAGATTTAAACTTAGGGATAGTTTACCCATGTAAAGGGGTAGTTCACCCACATTGCACAATTTTATAATAGTTGTCTTACCTTGTGGTCTATGGGCTTGTAGTATTCACAGATTGCCTCTTGACTTCTGCTTTCAAGTGGCTAATGTAAGTATCATGTATATGTGTAATTTCAGGGTCCAGCACTTTAGGGCCTCGTAGGTATTACAGAAGTATGCAATTTGACTATCCCTTGAAACAATGTAGATAAGTTTGCTGTTACACAAGTTCAACCCTCATACTGAATTACAGTTCTTTATTGTCCCTTTTCATTGCAAATCTAACAGATTGTAGATATTATTCACATTGTTGTATTCTGCAATTGTGCTGTAGGACTGTAGGATGCAAGTCAGTGCAATCTTGTGCTCCAGATCACACACAATGCATGGTGTGTGTGTGTGTGTGTGTGTGTGTGGATATACAGTGAGCATTTTCATCCATATCGGATGAACCGCTTAGAAAATATAGAACCTTTTGTACATAGCCCCCCCCCCCCCCCCATTTTTGGGCATCAAAAAATATTGGACAGTTTAACATAATATAGAATAAAGTAATCATTTTTAATATTTGGTTACATATCCTTTGCATGCCATGACTTCCTGATGTCTGTGACCCAACAATATCAAAAGACTCTTGATATCTTATTTTCTGGTACTCTTACAAGTAGGGGTGTGCAGCGATGCCATTATCTGTATCTGTATCTGTATCTGTTGGACCATCAAAATTATCTGTATCTGTATTCGGATTTTAAAAATACGGAAGTGGGCGGGGCTTCGGCCGGAAGTGGTGTTACATATAGGAAATGTCATATTTTCTAGTCTAAAATTAATTGCTATTGCAATTTATGAGTATTCACCCCCATCCTATAGGATAATTTCTGTTAAAATAGTGTGGGACTCTGTAATGAGTATATATAATATATATATATATAGGGAATTGATGGATAAGCAGGTTTATATGAATGTGTGTCTGAAGGAGAGAACGTGGACATGTGGGATTAAAGGTCAAGAGAGTGTCTTGGTGGCCAGTTGGAGATAAAACTGAGAGAACAACAACATGTAATGATCTGTATGACAGAAGGTCAGGGAAATTCCTTAAGTAAGCAGTTAGTCATAGGACTAAGGCAATACCCAGAAAATAACAACCAGAGGTTGTCTATATTATCAATAATATAGACATTTGTAATATTGATAAACTAAAAAAGCTGAAGTCATGCATATATTAAGGAGGTCTCAATGTATGCAGCAGGCGATTGGCCATCGGACATTCTAGAATAGGAGGGCATATACATGTTCTAACTGTATAAAACCTGTGGAAAAAGGCTGAAAGGGTGTGACTTCATGAACTTCGACCGGAAGTGGTGTTACATATAGGAAATGTCATATTTTCTAGTCTAAAATTAATTGCTATTGCAATTTATGAGTATTCACCCCCATCCCTGTCTTTTTTTCTTTTCAAAACTTTTTATAAGAACTATATTCTGGACTTTAAACTTATTTATCTAATCCCCCACCCCCTAACTGGGGAATACTGAACAATAATTTTGGATAACAACTGGAAATAATCTGAGGTACAATATATGATCAACTCAGAATGAAAAGGCAGTTTTATAAAAATATGAAACCATTCCTTACACATTTGAACGGAAACGATTTCCACAATAACAAACTTTTCTGTCTGTTGTGATTTAATTTTGTACTTTTTTTTGTTAGTTTATTTTTTTACTATATGAAAATGGAAGCCCCCCCGCCCGTCCCTCCCCCTAGCTGCTGAAAAACAATAATTACCCTATTATTATTATTATTATTATTATAGGCCTATTAGTAGCAGCAGTAGGCATACTTCACATAAGTAAATAATATCTTTTTATACAATTAAAAAAAAACTGTTTTAAAATAGTGTTGGCCTAAAATACGATTGGACGCTGACAGAGGTCAAGTGGTTGTATGGCCACCTACGACATTGATCATGTGTGTGACAGACCGTGAGGCACGAAACCTCACTTTGCTTAGCTAGCGAAAGCTGAAAAGTGAAACAGATATCATGGATATTCGAAATTGGATGAAAAAGAAACCAGCTGGTTACCGATAGCCTACCTGCGTTCTTAGGCTAAGAGATGGTAAACTATAATCTTGTGTCAGTTGCTGAATTGGTTGCTGTCATGTCTGTTAACGCTGGGTGTTTGTCACAGAAAATAGCCTCTTGGATAAAGTCACGGAAAAGTGATCACGGAGTGTTTTAAAAAAATTTATAGATCTCATAGGCCTACACAGTAGCCGAGTGCATGTGAAATGAATGAAATAACAACTGTAGAACGCCCAAGGTAGCCTACTTTCCTTCCCTCCTTGACTACTGGAAGGCAGCCACTGCCTCCGTGGCTGCAAACAGTAACTAGGTATTTTGCTTAGTTCGCTAATTCTTAGAAAGATTGCCGTTGTGCATACGGAGGGTCTTTGTTTTGTTCAGTTAAGTAACAATTTTCAGTATAACATGTATTTTCCCATATAACTGTAAGGCATTTGGAGGTGGCGGCTGCCTTCTTGTAGTCACTTAGGGAAGGAAAATAGGCTGCCTTGGGCTGTAGCAACAATAACAAGTGCTTGAGTTTCAAAAAAGTCAAATGAAGTTTCCGGCTGGTATGTAGCCTACAAATAGCCCACAAGTAGGCTAAAATGCATGTAATGGCTTAATTCGGTCAATCACGTAAAGAATGCATTAGGCTAGACTACTAAAATGATAAATCAGGGTTCCCGTGTACCAATTTTTATGTCTTTATGTCTTTGTTTTGATAGCCTATTGCGATGCTTGAGCTAGCGCTTAGCAGAATATATGCACATTGTTGCATTTTGTTTGCCCAGAATTTGGCAATATGGTTAAAATGCGGAAGCCTAGCCTATAAATAACACTGTAGGCTACGTTAAGGTAGACAGGGCAGAATTTGCGGAATCATGGCACCTGCGACTTCCATGACAAACACCCAGCCTTAGTTCATTGATTTGGATTGAAGGAAAGTAGCCTATTTGGTGATGCTATATGGTTATTGAGAGCTGCGTTTCGCTGTGTTTAAGACATCCTTAATGCCGACATGAACGCATAGGCTGCAGCCTATACCGGCTGTGGTTTGTGAAAACGCAATATCCAATATGTGCCCCCCCCTAAAAAAATTGAGGCCCGTCCTTCCCAATAATTCTGCCGCCGGGTCTGAGAGAGACAACAACATCAAAAGTGGATTCACATGTAGGTACATATTCGCGACAATCGCACTGTGGTAACTTAATTAACTTTAACGTTAACGTAACATACGCTAGTCTATCAATAGCATAGGCTACATGAAGCCTTCCTGATCTAGAGTAATACGTTCGCAAAATATCTTTATAAACATTAAGTCACAGTTTGGTTTTATAATGCTGATTTTGATAGGGCATTTGTTTTAATCACTCCTGTTAGTGGCTATCTCAATGAATTAAATCTCTGGCAGATAGCCACCCGTGCCGAATTACGTCTCTCTCTCTCTCTCTCTCTCTCTCTCTCTCTCTCTCTCTCTCTCTCTCTCTCTCCCCCGAATCCGAATATTAATGAGCAACTTCGGGTAGAAACAAAATTCTGTTCCAACGCATTATTCATGCTTTCCCGAATACGGTATTCGGCTCCGGATACACCCCTACTTACAAGCGATACTACAACTTCTCTGCATTTGAATTGATCTCTATGGGAATTGGGGTGGGACTAGATTTAGCTGAAAATTACGCTGGAACCTTTCTAAAGGGTTCATTCGATATGGATGAAAATACCCTCAAATTAAAGCTGACAGTCTGCACTTCAACCTCATTGTCATTGTATCCTTTCAAACTCAAAGTGCTAGAGTACAGAACCAAACTAACAAAAATTGTGTCACTATCCAATGAATTATGGTGCCAATATTTTATTATTTATAAATTACCAATATTTGAAAGTGCATGCCACAACTAGAAAGCCTTTTTCTTTTTCTTTTTTTTAAATGGTCAGCCATGGTGTTAAGTTATAAAGGTTAGGTTTAATTGTACTTATATAAATATATTTTTTTAAACAAGTAAAAACCAGCAAATTATTTTGTTATTGACCATGGTTGTAAGCTATAGCATTAGGGTTGCAAAGGGGTGGAAACTTTCCTGGAAATTTCCGGAACCTTTCCGGAAATATACCATGGGAAGTTAAAGGTATACTAGTTTCAGAACACTAGATGGCGATACTGAGCACGTAGGAGAAAAGGGCTCCCCGAAAATTGCTTATCACGTGTTCTTCTCAGACGCGCACGACGACACACGAGCATTGTGGCGACGTTTCACACATATTTTCTCTGACCGTGGACTCAATTCAATTTGCTTTATTGGTATGACAAGACATTGAATCTGTATTGTCAAAGCATTAAAACAGTCGAAGACATACATCTAACTCTGAACAATACAAAACAGCAAAGACTAGAAACGAATGAACAGTAAACCATACATGAAAACAAGAACTTTTCTTTGATTATGGATTTAGAAATGACAATAATTTAAAATAATAAAGTACAATTAAAAATAATAATAATTATGAATAGAAATGATAATAATGATGATGAGAACGACACATATGATCTTATAAAGTGAATATAATAAATATAAAAAATTAAAATTGGTTTATAATGATCTCTGTCACTCACTGTCCCTAAGACGATGGCAAGCAGGTATATATTGTGCTGCCAGGTCACAGCACGTCCTCTCCTCTCCTAAGAGGATGGGGAGTTTTTGGATGTCTGTAAAAAATTTTAATTGAGGGTATCTCTGATTTATTTTGGGAAAATATTTATATATAAATATTAGGGGTGTAACGGTACACAAAAGTCACGGTTCGGTACGTACTTCGGTTTTGAAGTCACGCTTCGGTAACAGAGTGTATAATTTAGTTGGAACCAGTTTCACCTGTGTGTATATTAAGCATGTTTGCAGCTCATCACCTCAGAGTGAGTTCTAATTCAACTAGTTCTAATTAGCAACACAAAAGACAGGTAGCTGGCCCAATTACAGCGAGCAAGCTATGGACTAACTGCAAACAATTCAAAATAAACTAAGCTACCGAGTGACTCCAATCTGTTCAATTAACTAACAACAGCTGAAAGCAATGAAAAAAGATACACTTATCTGAGTCCGAGTGTAGCCTAGACGATCCACGACGCAGCAATTATGCACTCTGTTACCGAAGTGTGACTTCAAAACCGAAGTGCATACCGAACTGTGACTTTTGTGTACCATTACACCCTTAATAAATATTTAATATACATATTAGGAAAATAGTTTGAGTAGTTTGAAGCGTCCAGGTTCGCGTATTTGCGTGAGGAATGTTTTGGTCCTAAGCTAAAATAAGAGTTTACCTGGAAGCCTGCCCACATGGCCTGGCCATGGCAATCAAATGAGCAGGAACCGCCCATTCATGACGTTGACACCATTTTAGCTGTTTCTGGCTTTAAAAATGGCGGCAGGATGTCAACAGTGTAACATTCAAAACATTAACAAAAAAACATTTTGCGAACGACTTATGAGGTAGGAAATACATTCAACATGTTTATTAGACCACAAGGACACAATGTTTTTTGGGGAGAAAATTTGAATGTAAACAAAGAACAAGTCGTTTACAATGAAACTACATAGTATACCTTTAAGCTCGAAATTTTGACCAATTTTTATTGCAAAAGTTAGCCTATAACGTGGAACTTAAATTTTGTTTGAAAATACACATAAAATGCAATTCTAGATCTTGCAGCATGGTTTGGTTAAAACAACCCGATTTAATGCGAATTCAGTTCAATTTCAACCCTGCATTGTGCATTCTTCCATTACATGTGCAGTGCATTATTTTATCACATGTACAGATAATTCCTAGCATCCTGATTCCTGCACACTACTGCAGGGCCCTCTGTATGCACTGTGCATTCTTCCATCACATACAGAAATAATTCCCAGCATCCTGCACACTACAGCAAGGCTATAGAGTACTCAAGTGAGTACGTCAGACATGGGTGGAGTTTGGTTACAGAAGTAAATTCCCTATGACAGATAGAATGGCTTCGGAGACTATCGACAATTTCTTGAAATCTGATTTATAGAATGAGACAAACGTTCTTGGATTAGCCTGTGTGGTATCAGGATATAGAGCATACATGATTAATGATTGTAGTCCACTTTAACGGACTATATATCCATTACTGCAACGCACAGGTCGTTCTCGACCAATCAGATATCATCATCTCGTCTGGACATTTTTGGCAGTGCATACCACCTTGCTAATTCGGAATTATGGGATGTTGAGTTTTTAAACATGGCCAGCGCTGGTATATTCACAAAAAAAATACTATTCAAGTAAAATATACTCAAAGCTGGTCCAGAAAAATGACATATTTTGCGAATGGGCGTTATATTGAACAATCCAGGGAATTGATTGTTGATGGTAAGACATAATCACCAGAAATAGTTTAAAAGTAAGTTTTAGTTAATGTCTATGGTCTAAATGAATGGTTAAGTCACATAGTCACTTGAGTGCACTATTGAGGCCACACTACTGCATTTGAGCCTAAGGTGTGAGGGAGGTAGTGCTGGAGGACCAAACGCGACTGACAGGGATATCTAAAAGTCTCCCACCGGGGTGGAAAAGACCACAAAAAGGGGGAAGAGGAAACCAGAAAAAGGAAGGCAGACCTTCCTGGTGAACTTTGCCGAAACTGAAAACAAAAAAATAGGGCGCACGCTCACAGGCTGGAGCAGCAACAGGTAGAAAAGGAAAGAATGCACCTCTACTCTGAACTGACACAGAGTAAACCAAGAGGGCAAAGTCTACCTGGCGAACAGAAAAATAACCAGAGGCAGCGGGCGAGAAACTCGCAAAGCGAGTGGAAAGGAAAAAGAGAAAAGACGTCTCACTCAGTAACGACAGACTGAGTAACTAAACAAAGAGGCGAGAAAGGAACGAACAAAGGTACTCCTCAGCGAGGAACAGGCAAACAAAAAGAGAAATAGAAAGAGTAGAAAGGAAAATAAGAAAGTAAGACCCTAACTACAGCTAACCGGATTTCCTGCGTTACTTAAGAGCAAAAAGTAATGCAGTCTCCGAACCTATACCTTGTACCGGGCGAGAGTGAATAAACATATATTCAAGCACCGGAAACAGGAAGAGCCGGGCTTAAGTAGAGCCAGATACCTGAGACAGGTGAAACGGATAATCACCGGACGAGAGGGTAAACCCGGACTGGAAGCTAACCCGGCGCAAAAGCATGAAACCTCCTTAGAGGAAAACGTGGCGACCTGAAAAACCGTGACAGGACCCCCCCTCTAAGGGATGACCCCAGACGATCCCCCAGGATGAGCCCTGCGGAATGAGCTGATGAGTGCTGGGTCCAAAATGTTCCTAGCGGGGACCCAGGAACGTTCCTCAGGACCGTAGCCCTCCCAATCCACCAGGAATTGGGACCCCCCTACCCACGCGCCTCTCCGCCAAAATTCGCCGAACAGTATAAGCCGGACAACCCCCCACGAGGCGAGGAGGGGGCAGCAACTTGTCCACCAGGGCTAGGATGCTAACAAGCACCGGTTTCAAATGGGAGACGTGGAAGGTGGGATGAATACGCATGGAGCGGGGCAACTGCAGACGCACCGTAACCGGATTCATTTTACAGATGATTTTAAATGGACCCACGTGGGGCGAGTTTCCGAGACTCCACGCGCAAAGGAAGGTCCCGCGTGGAGAGCCAGACCCGCTGTCCTACCAGATAAGAGGGGGCGGGGCACTGGGGCGGCGACGCCGACAAACGCAAAAGAGACAACCGAACTCACCTACAAAAGGCGCGGCAGTTCCGGACAAACAAACCCGCAGAAGGCACCTCCACGTCCCTTTCCAATTCGGGAAGCAACGGAGGTTGATACCCCACCTGCGCCTCAAATGGAGAAAACCCAGTAGATGCATATTCTGCCCAGGCGAGGTGGCGACTCCAGGATGTGGGGTTGGAAGCAACCAGGCAGTGAAGAGTGCTCTCTAAAGTTTGGTTAGTCCATTCAGTCTATTCGTTGGTTTCTGGGTGGTACCCGGAGGACAGGGTGACGGTCGCCCCCAACTGAGTGTAGAATGAGCGCCAAAACCGTGCAACGAACTGGGGACCGCGATCTGAAACCATGTCCTGGGGGAGCCCATGCACCCTAAAGACATGATCAACTATCAGTCGAGCAGTCTCCGGGCCTGACAGTAGTTTAGGAAGGGCGATGAAGTGCGCCGCCTTGGAAAACCTGTCCACTATTACAAGAATCATCGTGTTGCCGTGGGACGCAAGTAACCCGGTGATGAAATCCAAGGCAACGTGACTCCAAGGACGAGTAGGGATGGGCAAGGGGTGCAACAAGCAAGATGGTGGGAGTTGAGAATTCTTGTTCCGCGCACAGACTGAACACGCGGAAACAAACTCCCGAACGTCCCTCTCCATGCCTGGCCACCAAAAGCGGCAGGACAGAAACTCCCTAGTTCTATGAACACCCGGATGCGCCGCCAGTTGGGAGGAATGACCCCATGGGAAAACCTGAGACCTCAGCCTAGCGGGGATAGACACCGGGGTCCGGGTCGAGGCACAATGCCCTCTGTACTATGGCCTCGATCTCCCACATAACTGGGGCTAAAATCTGGGAATCAGGTAAAATAGGCTCCGGAGCAGGCGCCCTGTCTGAGCGGTCAAAGATGCGAGAGAGCACATCTGGCTTAATGTTTTTAGAGCCGGGGCGGTAGGTTAATAAAATATTAAAACGGGTGAAGAACAGTGCCCACTGGGCTTGTCGGGAGTTGCGTCTTTTGGCCTGCTGGACTCTTTTGGTCTTCTGGCCAATTGTCAAGTCTGCAGTCTTCCCCATACTGAACCAAACTGAGATAAACTTTGCAGGTGTTTTGAGTAAATTAGATGATAGTGTGACACTCAGTCTAAAACATTCATTCTCTGAAATAACTGAAGTAAATGCTGATTTTCGACACACTATTCTAATTTCTTGAAATACTGTTTTGGGGGTTTTCTGGAGCTGTAAGCCAAAATTATGAAAAATGAAACAAATAAAGGCTAGAAATATTTCACTTTGTGTGTAATGAATCTATAATCTATGAAAGTTTCACTTTTTGAATGGAATTATGGAGAAAAAAAAAACTTTTCCATGATATTCTAATTTTTTGGAAAGGATCTGTATAACTTTGTACCATTTAGAGGTCAGGTTAGCTTCTCTTCACTTAGGTCTTAATTGTAAAAGGCATTTTGACCAGGGGTGCCCAGATTTTTTCACCTCACTGTAAATACAGTCCTCTTTGGTGCCTCCTGCTTGTCAATTTGCAAATTACTCACGCCAGTCCCTCTCTGACCTTCACCACCACACCCCCACTGCACTATTAAGTTTCTATTCTCTCTTCCCCATTAAAGTAATAATTTCCAGTAATCTATTTATACAACCAGAAAGTAATTCTCTGCCCCCCCCCCCCCCCCCCCCCAATGAGGAAAAAAAAGAAATGACAAGATAAAGAAATACAGTAGCCTACTTCTTCATTCTGTGAGAGGAAGGAAACATTTCAGAAAGAGTGAAGTTTCCAACAGTAGAAGCTGTTGCACAGATGCACGAAAGAGAAAAGTACATGACGTCAGAAAGCTGCTTGCATGTGTTTGCATAAGTATTCAGAGAGAGAGAGAGAGCGTAAAAAAGAAGAGCATGGTTGGACATTAGTACAAAATGAGCTCTGTATAACATGGACATTTATTTTCTTGATAAATTCTTACATTGCTCTGGCAGTAAAGGTGCCTATGTTGTTGTTGTTAAGTGCTTTCAGTTTGAGTGCTACATAAATAACGTGAATATGATGATAATTATTAGTATCATTATTGTTATTTATTTGGTCTGTAGGCTCTGTTGTTTGGTTCAGATATTTCACATTACTCATGTACACCACTGGATATTCAAGGCAGCCCAGCTTCATTTTGTTAGGGTCAGTATCACTGTGGTGATTAAACCTGTATCCTTCCACCCACAAGCACAACCTTCAGCCAGCATGCATAATGTATACCTGCCTCTGCCCAGGAGCCTTGGTTGGGACTTGGATAGGAGGCCTCCTGGGCAAACAAGGTTGCACAAATGTAGCACGATGGTTAGGTAACTGGGATTGGGACCATAAGGTTGTAGGTTTGATTCCCAGGTGCAGCACTGCTTTTGTATCCTTGAACAAGGTACTTAACCTACATTGCTTTAGTAAATATCCAGCAGCTTATATTCAATTCATAGATGAATTAAATGAAATAAAGACTGTTTCCTAAATCCCTAAATTGTAAATGAGTGTGTGTGTGTGTGTGTGTGTGTGTGTGTGTGTGTGTGTGTGTGTGTGTGTGTGTGTGTGTGTGTGTGTGTGTGTGTGTGTGTGTGTGTGTGTGTCTGCCAGTGTTTCTGTAAAAAGTGCTGCACAAATACAATTGAATTGCCAGTTTGGTATACTAATACTTTATCTCGCTGGTGTGGAGAAATATTCTTCGAGAAAATGCAAAGAAATGTAAACTCCTACAAATGTGTCCTGACAGTCATTTAAGATGGGAACAAGACCACCATTACAGGAGGGTTTGAAGTTCATGTGCTGAGTGGGGAGTTACAGTACATTGCCCTGAGAAATGCACCTGACCTTTTCAGATATTATGTTCATCTGTAATTTTTGTGCAACGTCGTGAAAGTTATAGCTTTTAAACTCACACTATACAGGCGCGTCGCCTAATCGAATCACACAATTTACATAAACAGTTAAAATTGACATTCCATTTACAGTAAGAGTACGTATTGTTCTGTAAACGGTTGATTATCCGGAAGTATCACTTCGCGTGCTGTGTCTGCCCAGCTCATGGTCATCTAACTGCAAAACCGAAAAGTTTACTTCCTTGTGTTCAGCGTCTCTCTCAGTGCCGTTATTAATCATACTACGGAATGGAGGACCGCACTTCAAAGGAATAAAGCGGTTTCCAGAAAAAAGAGTTTAATTGGAATATTTAATTGAGGAAAACAACTGGATTTAGCACCCAGATAAAAGGTTGGTCTACTGAATAATTCCTGTTCCAGTATAGGCTAAATAAAGCAGCTTCTAGAAACATTTTAAAGACTATGCTAGGCTACTCAGCTATTGCCTATAATGATAGGCTACTGACAAACGAATGGTGATCTGTTTCTTTTAAATAAAACGAAACAATGCTGTGCAGTCTTGAGTGATCATATTCTCATAATTCAACGATTTAGGTTAGTGTAATTTACTGCTTTCTGTAAGCAAATATCGATTCTTTCATTTTTGCGTTTGTTCCCATGCAAAAAAGATTTCGCAGTTGAGAAAGCGTTCATATAGTGTAAGTAAAATGCTTTTCTGGTCGTTTTTAAGAAAATGTAATTATAGACATTGAATTACATGCCATGAACCGCTCATATTGAGCCTGGATAAATTGAACGCGCTGTCGCACTATAGTTTGCATTCCGGTAATGATTCGCCTCGCAATGCACATAACCACAGTCTAATGAAAACGGTAGAGATAGAATAGTAACGTTAGTTGTCGGAACTCTTACCAATGTGTTCTGTTACAGTAGATTATTATCTCCGGTAATTCAGCAGGAGTTTCCGCTATTTAGCGAGTACCGGTAGCCAATCTACACAATCAAAAAGGTCTTCACTGCAGTGTTTGTTAAACATCAAACCCTCAAAAGCAGAGTAGAGGGTTATAACAGACAATGAGAAATCTAAATATGGTGTATCTGCATTTGAATACACAATTGCACCATGACATTAAATATTATTAAAATGAATAATATATTTTAACTGCTCTACTAACAATTGATGGTATTATTGCAAGTAAAATATATATAGCCAATTGTATTAAAATAGTATTATATAGTAAACAATACAATTATACAAACATACTAAAGTATAGTAACACTATATTCTGATATTGCCTATAGAACCTAAAATACTACAGGATTATAAGTAAGCAATGAATAATATAACTATACAAACTATAGTATTTTTATAGTAATTATAAAGATCCCATGACATACTATAGACCTACTATATGGATAATATAACTATACAAACGTACTATAGTATTTCTATAGTAATGGTAAAACACCATAATATACAATGGCAGATAAAAAGCCCAAATTCAAAAAGTTAGTTTCCTGCCCTGGTTGAAAACAATCCAAATCCTTTTCTGGGTTTTGAAAAGTGCATTTAAATGCATTTAATCAAGGAGGGAATATATTTCTTAAATGTATTTTGGACCTAGACATGCATCTGACATACATTGGACATACATTTTTTTGCCTGTGGGATTGGATGATACAAGTTTGAATCTCTCTCAGTGTGTGTGTGTGTGTGTGTGTGTGTGTGTGTGTGTGTCCGCACATGTGTGCATATTCCCCCTTTCAACATTATAACAACTATAATTCAATGTATACATATATAACAATAATTCAACTAAAATATATGTGAATTCAATTAGGTTACTCAATGTTTAAGCAGGAGCCAATTATCAATATTGATTCAATGTCGAGTTAGAATTGAAATTTCAACCTCAACCATAATGATGATCCTGATATAAATCCAACATTGAATCAATGGTCCCTGGCTATCTGGGTACTTTTCTCAATTCCTCATTGGTGAAAGCGCACCACTTACACAAGAAAGGAAGTTTTAGAGTCGCAGGGAACAGCTTTCCCTAGCCTACTTAACAAGCATAAAGAAGTGTTCACTGTACCTGGCCGAGTTAAGTCATGAGGACAGCCAGCTGAAAAAAAATCTCATCTGGTTTATTGTGAGTTTCAGACTTGGGTAAATACATTCTAAACTGAATGCATCTGCAATAGTTTGTAGTTTTATTGAATGCTTTTTTATATATCCAGTTGTGTTTTCATGCACACTAGGTGCTGATCCCTTTTCCAAAAGGCTCTGATCCCCAAGTCCAAAGACTATGGCTCAGACTTCTATGTTACATGCATGAAAAGTTGCTGAACAAATGACACAGAATATGTCAGACACGTGATCACTTGGATTTCGACTGGAGGAAGCAGGTCACCGTGTGGTTGTGCAGCCCTCTGGTGTCAGTGTGAGTTTGTTAAATGATTGATGTTGGATACAAATATATACTGTATATGTGCATGTAATGTGTAGTACAGTAATTGAGCCAAGCCTGTCTGTTGTGGATGTCAGTGAGTTGCTTTTGCAGTCATCACAAAAAATAAACTTAAGGTGTGTTATGCAGGATTTCTACCTTGAAAATATTATAAAATAAGTGTGCTCAGTCATATCTATGATGCACTAGCAATCTCTGTCTGTGTGCACATTTGCCGAATCCATGCTGTTCTGCCTGTATTTATTATATTCTAAGATGCATTTGGGGCGTTTCTGAGCATGAGCCTGTGGGGTGGGATCAGGTTTCAGTGGAGCGTTAGCTAGCTACTGCGGTGGCAGAGGTGAAGAAGCCAAAGTAAAGTGAAGCCAAACAACAACACAGGTTTGATGATTGTAAACACAGGACCTCAACTCTTGCATAGTGCACCTTTAATCACCACTAATTATTTAGCACTGTCTGCTTTATGGGCACATATGGAATGGGTATGATTTACTTTCCAAAAGTCAGATATCGATCAGGTGCGATATCTGACTTATGTGAATAAGCCAGGCCAGTTTCCTCAGAAGGCTTTCTGTTTAAATAAACAGTGGGTCCTTTAGGTTTTATTGGCCCATGTCTTAAATTCTGTTTTATGACCTCATAGAGAAACCAGGTAATGTTAATAATTACTGATAATCATAATATTGGTATTATTACAGGCTGGGTATTTAAATCTGAAATTAGGATTTTTCAGTTTGACGTATCCCTGCTTGATAACAGCATCACGACTGGCTGGGCAGAGCCAGACAAAAATTAGCGGAACCTCAGAATTAAAACCAAAATAGACTGGGGCCTACAGGAAGCTGTTGTTAAATGTTGGTGTGCATTTTGGTACAAAATGGCTGCCGTTTCATCACATTGGTGGTAGTTAAGGCGAGTTTCCCCCTCATCATTGCAAAGCACTTTGAGTGTGAGAAAGGGGCTATATAAATGCAAGGCATTAATATTATAATAGAGGCTCAGACAGACTTTATAAGTGGCTTCGAGTAATATCAGTCCTGAGGTGTGTCTGACTCCTGCCATATTCTCAGTATGTCAGGACTCAAAATATGCCAATGGGCTTTTGGTTAAAGGTTGTATCAGCGATTTTGGGTGGAAACATAAATGATCACATTCATCTGATTTTTCCTCACGATCCGCTAGCTGCCCGCCCCATAAGCAGGCCGTCAAAAAACCGCGTCTCTGTAGGCAGCCTATGCTCCGAGATCGTACACAAAAACAATGGTACTACCAACTACTCAAAACCAAAATAAACAGTATTCCAACCAATCACAATGATCTGCACAAACGTGACGTCACTTCTGAAGCGAAATCCCAAACAAACATACTTATGAATAATTATGTTATGTTTTAAAAAATAGTGTTCAAGCATCCAGAATTATAACCACGTTAATAACGTTTGTAAGAAACCAAACCGTTTGTAAATCCGTCAAGATTTCAGCGAGATAAGAGTATTAGCGTTTGTGCAGATCATTGTGATTGGTTGGAATACTGTTTATTTTGGTTTTGAGTGGTTGGTAGTACCATTTGTTTTTGTGTACGATCTCGGAGCATAGGCTGCCTACAGAGACGCGGTTTTTTGACGGCCTGCTTATGGGTCGGGCAGCTAGCGGATCGTGAGGAAAAATCAGATGAATGTGATCATTTATGTTTCCACCCAAAATCGCTGATACAACCTTTAACTCAAAACTTTGCCCAACTCACTATCAGGCTGCTAATCTGCTAATCTTGAACTCTTGAAGAATCAAACTTAACCATGACCACAAAAAAGACAGCTACAGCTGGCCTAAGATAACTAATACTCGGTAGAATAAAACTACTTTCTTGTCCAACTGAAAGTGGTGGACACTCATATATTTACTTTAAAAGAAACACTGACCAAATCATACATACTGTTCATACACACCTACAGACCTACATAACATAACTGACAATATTGCACTTTTTACCTGTAGACATAGGCAGAAGTATGTCAGCTCTAAGAGAACTACAGCAGGCCTATAGGGGAACAATAGAAACGGGTATCATTTGTATTTTGGAGTTACTGAATCCATTGTTTGCAAAGGGCTGATTGCCTGTATATTCTCCTGAATCTCTCATTGCATGCATTTGCTTAGTGGATGTTCTTATCTCCAGGAGATATATGAAGCAGTGCATTCACTGTATGCCTAATTTACTGTTGGAATTCAGGTTAAGTAAGGTGCTCTGCCCCACTCAGGATTCAAACCTGCAGCCTCCTTGTTACATGGTCCTCGAAGCTCCCCCTCACCTTGCTATGAAACCAATATTCTTATATTCTGTCTTCTACCAGTTTCACAGCTAATCCTCAGTGAAAATATACTTAGACTTTAATAATAATGCCTTGCATTTATATAGCCCCTTTCTCACATTCTAAGCACTTGACAGTGATGAGGGGGAAACTCACCTCAATCACAACCAATGTGTAGCACCCACCTGGCATTTTGCGCCAGAACATTCACCACACATCAACTGAGGTGGAGAGGGAGAGAACAATTTTAGGCAATTAAACTTGGGATGATTAGGTGGCAGGTTGAGAATTTAGCCAGGAAACCCCCTACTTTTTGCGATAAGTATCATGGGATCTTTAATGATGACAGTGAGTCAGGACAGTGTCCCCATCTCTGCACTGGGGCATTGGGGTTTATTTGACCAGAGGGAATATCGCCCCCTACTGGCCCACAAACACCACTTCCAGCAGCAACGTAGTTTTCCCAGGAGGTCTCCCATCAAAGTACTACCCAAGCCCACACCTGCTTAGCTTCAGCCATTCAGCAGGAACAAGGTAGATGGTATGGCTGCTGGCAAAGATTAGATTTAAAAGGGGAACAGGGTAGAAGTAAAGAGGAAGTGTCTATTAAAAACTTTTTTTCCATTGCTTAAGTTAACACAACACATTCCAACATTCACTCTCAGCATTCGTAACAGCCCCCACCCAGTCTGATGCAATCTGGTTTATTGCATATGATTCAATAATGACATACAAAAAAACCCGGGCTGGTTTTCGCAAACCAATATACACATTCACTCTCAGCATTCGTAACAGCCCCCACCCAGTCTGAATTACTAGGCCTTATATCCTGTCTTTAACTCCACCTATTGGGAGCTTAACCTTGCGTCCTCCCACAGGGGCTGGTCCCTTCCTCTGAAATCCTACACCAGGGGTCCCCGTGCCCTTTTTCCTTTTCATGGCTCAACATCGGCCTCTGCTGGTTTTAATTAAGCATTACGTATGGCATTTATTTATACTGTAGTTTGATGAAATGCTATTTTATTATATAGGAAATGGCCTGGCCATGGTTTGACCATAGTAGTTCAATAAGTGATCATTACAATGATCTAATAGGTTAAAATAATAATAGTACAATGAAGTAACATAAATGAATACACTTAGAAACTAAAAATGAACTAAATGCATATGAAACACGTAATGCAGAGACTGCATTGACTGCAGTTGATTTCCCCCTACATTTGAAATGCAAAATATGGAACACAGTATTAGTAAGCATTAACAATAGTCTGTGTGATACAAACAACAACTGAGTTTCAGGTTATGGAACACAAACAAATCTCTCTGGAATGTGTATTGTAACTGTACAGTAGATAATTCTTACAGAATTCCATTACTAGCAACACAGTTTTACAGTACAGCTCACCACATTTCCCCTTTAATCAATGTCATTTCAATACTCCTATGACAAATCTAGAAAGCACTGGTCACTTGACACAATTATCTCCTAGTGCTCCTAGTAAAACTAGTGCTTTTCTCGGACAATGCACTAATTTTCCCCTTCACTGCCAGAAAACACTTAATGCGTTCTTTGGGGTTAGTTTAGGGAAGTGTTACTACAGCATATGTGAACAGTAAAGTAAAATTAAAGCGACTAACTGTGGACCAGACTAAATTGCGGTTAATTTTCATCTACCATTTTTGAGAGAACCTTTGATATAATTTACTTGTTATGCAAACTTTTACCTGTTAATATCGATCCAACAGTGTAAGCAAGATATGATAAATAGAACTTGTGTTACGTTATAGTTACTGTATTTACATGCAACCTATGGTGGCAATCAGCGATCAGTCTGTGAAGAGAACATCAGGCAGTTAACTCCTGTGAGGATACACTGAACAGCTCTGTTGCCTTCACAGATAAAAGTGAATACTTATTGTTCCCCTTAATCTAGCAAACTCAAGACTAACTGTAAGCTTTTCTAATCTTATTTCCACAGACCACTGTGTACATGTGGATGCATTACAGAATACAAGCCAACATTTTTTCTATAATATGACAAATTCTTTTGTAGTATTATAATCCTTGAATGTTCACACACACACACATTTTAAGACTTTTCCTCTCCACTACTTGAACATATTAGATAAGAACCAAGCTAGGCCTCTTGGAATGTGAGGGAGGTCATAGGCCAGAAGCGTTAGAATTTAAAAAGTGTGTGTGTGCATCTTTTTGCCTGTGTGTGTGTGTGTGTGTGTGTGTGTGCCTTTGTTTTGAAGATGAGAACACCTATAAATGCATCTGAATGGGTCTTTGTAAGAAAATGAGCATATATGTGTGAATATATCTAATTTTGACACTCCATCTAGATTAGGAAGCGCCTAGTCTAGGTATCTAAATGGGCCTTTGTAAAATAATGAGCACATCTGCGTGAATATATATCTTGTTTAGACACTTCCGCTTGATAAGGAAACCTAGGCAGACTTTTTTAGAATGCGGGAGGGAGTTTTCCTCTCGCTCAGATCCTTTCAAAAGCAATTAAAAGTGTGACTGGGCCTCTTTTTCTTGCGTGTATATGTCTGCCCGTGTGTCTTTGAAGGTGAGAGGCATATGTGTGAGTATATAGGTGTGTGCGCTGGTTCTGGTTTTGAGAGGAACATTAGACTTGTTTTGCAAACCGGCCCGGTATAATCAAATATAGTGGTCATATATTATTTTAGGCCTCATCATTCCCCCTCATGCATTTACCTGTAGGAATACCTGGGTGGAAGATGAGGGGCACTCCAATACTGTTTATACCAATAATATTCAGATACATTCTGGATGATTAATTTTCATACCTGAATTTTCTTCCACAAAAGAGCCCATGCAGGCTTTGGTTGGAAGGTACCAGTAGGGTTGTGTTTAGGAGTTAGGTTTTAGAAATCAAAGGTCCTTGAAGCTTTTTGAATATTTGAATATTACACCATTTAGGCTATTTTGATAGCACACAAATAGAAAAATAAATAAAAAACACTCTAAAACAGAAATAAAAAAATAAGTGTAGCTACAAGTTAAAAATTTTTTTTTTTACAAAAGCACTGTGTGTGTTTTTACATAACAACAGCAACGTAGACTATTTCAGCCCTAAATGCGATAGGTCACTGTGGAAATGTTGACTGTACGGGACTTTGGCGAAATGTAACAAGATAAACTCTTCAGGGTTAATCATAACACAGTGGTAGCTGCATATAGCCTACAGGTAAGCTATTTGGTTTCATTAACATATTTATAGCTACGAGGGATTTTGGAGAAAAAAAATTAGGTGTCTTCTAAACCGAAAGTGCATCAGGTAGACTACTGTATAGCTAGTAGCCTACAGTAAGCAATGGAAAACGCCGAATGCTTAAGCCTATTTGTACAACGTTTAAAAAAAATATTATTGTTTTTAGCTATATCTGAACATTATTTTCTTGTAAACGGTGCATTTTATGCATTTTACAGTCTGTGGATGTGGAAAGACGAGGGTCGTAAGCGCTTTGGGCTATTAATAGCACCCTCTTATTTTATTGCACTGCAGTATCAATCCTGCGGGTTTTCTTAAAGCTGTAGCCTAGTTTATAATTTAAGACAAACATGAATACTGTAATTGGGCCCAATACGTCTACCACTATAGTATATGGGGCGCCAACGTGGATCGGGTTAAAGCTTTTATCTTTTCAGAAGTTAGGGCTTCAAAGGTAGCCTAATTCAAAATTGGAGCGTGTTCCATACAACTCACTGCGCACGCTATTTCTTTCTACCGAGGCGCCCCAAAGATTTAGGTCGCACTCTGACACAGAATAGCTGAGCCACATTTCTATACAGTCTATGGTTCTATGCTTCTTCTACTCGTTTCCTAGTACTGACAACTTGAACAATAGTACAATATATATCGCCATCGCTGGCCGAAAGACCATATTGCAACCAAAACATTTTATTAAATTCATTCGGATATGATTTTATTTGCCGTTTTCTCAATTATTGTCATTTTGGCGGTCGCGATTTCCCTTTGGCGGTCCGTGAAATCATTTTTGCGGCCGCCAAATAATTTATTAGCCTATGTAGGAAAAACCCTGCTGTCTGGCAGTGCTTCATATGTGCTATCTTGTATGGATGGGATGAGAAAGTGACTCATTGTTTGGCTGTTCTCTTCCTATCTTGTTTTTCTGGATGAGAAAGTTATTAATTGTTTGGCATGTTTCTTGCTGCCTTGTTTTGCTGCTTTTGAAAGTGATTCTTTCTGATCCCAGGATGGGCTGTGCCAAGTCCAAGCCTGATCAGGACTCCAAAAACAAGGCTCTGGACAGTCAGGACCCCTCCAACAAAACCCCATCTGGGCACTACGTTGAGGACCCCACATCCAAGAAAACTGCTGTGAGTTACAGCCTGAGGGGGGTATGATTGTCACCCAGAAAATATTGACCATTTAATTTTCTCAAACATCTCCCAAAATGTTTTGAAAATTAATGAAGCAAACAGTGGACAACACCACCTTGCAGGAAGAACAGGAACAATGAAGTGCGTGCGCGTGTGCGTGTGTTTAACCAGCTTTAACGCTGACTGCAATGATCTTTGCATACGTGCTGAATCCTGTCTCTGACTCTGACTCTGTGCCCCCTCTTATCCACTGGACCACAGGATGTGAAAGAGCCAAACCAGCAGCTCTACTACAGTACTGAGGTGTGGCCAGAGTGCCATGTAAGCAGGGTCACTGTGTCAGAGGGGCGGGTTACTTGTGCCATAGAAGTGAGGTCAGAGAGGTGTCATTATTGTGTTAGATGGGTGGGACCAGTGCAAGCTTCAATACGTATTAAATACTCCTGTAGATGTGTGGGCCAATCACCAGGCTTAATTTGCTGATAAGGCCATTGCAGTCGTATGTATTAAATTAAGTCACTTTTCCTGATAGGCCTATGGAAATGAAACAATTTTAACCCATTTCTTCTCTCTTGTTCTCTCACTCTATCCCTGTTCAGAGCAAACCCAGTCTTCCCGCAGCTGATGGTGAGTGTGTATATAGTTTCATTCCTCCCCTTTCCACAGGGGAGTGAGATCTCTCAAGGTCTCCGCACAGCGAACATGCACTGCAGTGTTTTCACAACGTTGCTATGATGTTTCAGGCAGTGTTACAGCTGCGATGTGCATGCGATGGCTAGTCCAACCACATCTCCACACCTTGACTGGGTCGACTTAGCTATTTGCTTAATTAAAGAGGAGGTAATCTCACCTGATGTTCTAGGTGTAAATGAGTCGGTGACTGACAGGTTACTCTAAAATCAGAAGAGGCCCTGAGCCTCCAGAACTGGAAATGTAACACTGTACAGAGGAAGAGTTCTGTACAGAGGAAGTGCTCTCCGCTCTCTCACTGTGGCACTGTGGGAAAATACCCAGCAGCCCTTCTGTTAGCCTCAGCCCTCATAGAGCTGTGCTGGGCTCAAATCATTACATTACATTACATTTATTTAGCAGACGCTTTTATCCAAAGCGACGTACAGTAAGTGCGTACAGAGACATCATCATCATTCCCCTACTTTCTACTCCAACCCTGCCTGCATTCCGTCGAGGCCTGAAGACACACCTCTTCAGACTCCACCTTGACTGATATCCTCACCTAGGAATATCAGTTCCCTGTTCCCTGTGTTTTCCTGTCTGTTTATTATAGTTTATAATAGTATTTGGAATGGTTTATAATAGCATAGTTTATAATAGTATTTGGAATGGTTTATAATAGTATAGTTTATAATAGTATTTGGAATGAAAGTGTGGTGTTGCTGATTTGCCCACAGCTTACTGTGAACTACAGTCAACGTTCATTGCTAGGGATAGCTGCTACATTATGCAAAGGATCCGTGCGCAGACGTAGACATGCGTGTGCAGACGTAGACATGCGTGTGCAGACGTAGACATGCTTGAGAAGCAGCAGGGGCGCTGCAGGATACAGTTTGTAAATGGGACCACTTGTGTGCATGACTAAAACAAACAGTGTTATGGGAGGGTAGTGTGTTAGTGGAACAGTTGGTTAGCAAGTTAGCAGGATAACATTAGCGCAAACACACATGTGCCAAAGACGGTCCTGTGAGCAATATCTCTCTCGCTTAACTCTTTGCTGCAGGTCCTGAGAGTGTAGCCATTGCACTGTATGACTATGAGGCCATGCACGAAGGAGACCTGGGCTTCAAGAAGGGCGACCGGCTGAAGATATTACAGGAGTGAGTCAGAGCTAGCGCCACCCACTAGTGTTAGAGAACTGTAATCACAGTACTTCTTCCTCGAGCTGGGATTCCCAAACCTGGTGCTGGAGAACTCCTGTGTATGCTGGTTTTCATTCCAACCAATCTCCTAATGGTTTGGCTACAATGACCAGTTGTCCACACTTTCAGCATTTAGGAGTTCACTGATTTCAGCTGTAGATCCGTCAATTAAACAATACAAAATGTAATCTTTGAAAAAGAACCATTTGCCACAACACATTACAGAAAAAAAAAAAACATATAGTCTGAGAACTGAAGTGACTGAGTAAAGGTTCATCAGTTAAAATGAAATATTCATTCTATCCATTCATGACATAATGCAGAATACACTCTTACATACATTCTTTGGTGGGGAATTTGGAGGTTGTCACTGACTAGATTGGTACAGTATGTAATCTTAATTGGTATGGTTTATACTTTGTAACTGAAATTTTCTCTGTGAGGGCTCTGGATTACAGTTTTTTACGATTGCTTTGACTCATTTTGCACAGCAGAATTTCAATGTACAAAACTCAAAATGCAAAGTGCCAAACTGACTTTAAAAATTCATACTCTAAGACACCACATCCTATGCTGACATACAAAGTGTAAAACTGTTAACGCAAAGTGCTAAACTAACATGCAGAATTCTTACCTTAAGACACTACATCCTATGCTGACATACAAAGTGCTAAACTGTTAATACAAAGTGCCAAACTCTAAATCATATGCTCCATTCTCAGAATACAGCCACCTAATATTACAACAATGTTCAAATGCTTATTACTACAAATGCAGATCACTAAATCAATTCAACAGGTCTTTGTAGTCATGTCTCAGTACTTCCAACAACCTTGCCCAGGTGAGTAGCATTGCAACACAATTGATAATCTCTTCACCACTACATAAAAGGCTGCTTAGAAACCTGAATGGCAGTTTCTGACAACATGGAGCAGGTCAGTGAGGTTGAGGCTGGTAACGAAGGACAGGATCATGGACAGGGTCGTGGTCGTGGTCATGATCGTGGTCATGGTCGTGGACCATGTACAGTAAATATACAGTATATAGGTAATGGGTACTGTACATGCCTAGTTTGCCTAGACCCGGCCCTGAGACCATTGGGCAGGCCCACACACATCCATCCCTGATTGGTCAGCCTGACCCTCTGCTGGGGGCATACAACTCCGTGCGCCTCATACATTTTCTGGATGGGCTGTACAACCATCTCATACAGCCAAATGCTCAGATGGTGTTCATCATTGTCTGGGACAATGTAAACTTCCATTGTGCATTGGCTGTGCAAGACTGGTTTACAGCCCATCCAGAGTTCCGATTCCAATTCCTTCCACCTTACTCCCCCTTTCTGAACCCCATCGAGGAGTTTTTCTCGGCCTGGAGGTGGAAGGTATACAATAGGTGTCCATATGAGCAGGAAACGCTCCTTCAGGCCATGGATGAGGCATGCGATGACATTACAGCCCAGCAGTGTCAGGGGTGGATAAGGCACTCTAAAATATTTTACCAGCGCTGTCTTGCCAACGAAGACATCAGATGCGACGTCGACAAAATTCTGTGGCCAAATGCAGCGGAGAGGCAAAATGCTGCTTAAGCACCGAGAAGCAGTTTTTTTTTACTTTACACTAAAGTTTGTTGTTACTGTAACTGTTTTTGCTTTTACTGTTGTTTTTGGTTTTACTGTGCAATACAGTTGAGTTTACAGTACTGCATTACTGTATGATTTTTCTTTAATGATTAAACTTCATATAATCTAATTTAATATTTTGTTTGTCTTTCATAAAAACACAAGCGCAAAACTGCAGTCTATCACAGGGGATGATTGCTGTACATAATTTCAAGTACTTATGAGGAAATGACCATTGCATAGTCTTTTTTGGTAACAAGTATTTTGTGTTTGACCGCATTATTTGATAATGGCCATTGTATTTGAAAATGCACCAATAATTAAACTTCAACGATGAACATATCCACTGTTCTGACACTATTATAAACTTTAGCATGAAATACAATCTAATTTGGTACAGTTGTTTCTATTGTGCATGCTATATATGATTTTAAGCCCAAGATTAGGAGTATAGCATTTTGCGTTATGACCAAAGAACACTTTCAAACTCTTTTTTTATCAGAAGGATTTTGTGTTTGGCAGCATTATTGCATGATGACTGTTGTATATTGAAAATGCAGCAATGATTTAACTTCATTGTTTGAAATATCTAATGTTCTGGTGCTGTGATAAACTTTTGCATATAATATTCTCGGATTTGACACTGGTATTTTTATTTTGCATGCTATATTACATTTTGAACCCAAAATGAGCAGTATAGTATTCTGTGTTAAGAGTTTTGCACATTGAAACTCTGTTGTGCAAAATGAGTCAAAGCAATCGTAAAAAACTGTTAGAGGACTACTAAAGCTTTTTTTTCTTCATTCCACACCCCCCTCTCCTTTCTCCTTCCCATATTCTTCTCCTTCTGCCTTTCCTTGTTCCTTCCCTCCCTCCCTCCCTCTTTCTCTCTCTCCCCTTCTTCTCTTTTTCTCTGTCCCCTCTCTCTGTGCAGGTCAGGAGAGTGGTGGAAGGCCATTTCCATTAGCACAGGTCAAGAGGGATTCATCCCCAGTAACTATGTTGCAAAAGACAGCCTGGAGACAGAAGAGTGAGTATGTGTGTATGTACAGTATGTGTATGTGTGCATGTGTGTGTGTGTGTGTGTGTGTGTGTGTGTGTGTGCATGTGTATGGGTGTGTGTTTGTGTGTGTGTGTGTGTGTGTGTGTGCATGTGTGTATGTATGTGTATGTGCTTGACTGGGAAACTGTGTGTGTGTGTGTGTGTGTGTGTATACATATATGACTGAGAGACTGTGTGCATGTGTGCTTGTGACTGAGAGACACTGTGTGTGTGTGTGTGTGTGTGTGTGTGTGTGACAGACAGTGTTGTGTGTGTGTGCGTTTGTCTGTGTATGTGCATGCTTGTTGGTGTGTACGTGTGTAGGAGTATATACAGTATTTGAGTTTTTAAGGTGTATGGAGGGGTTTGTGAATTAATGGGGGGGTTAATCATTCATGCATAGTGTATATGAATGATTGACATGCCCGATAATAAAACCAAATCAGCATGCATAGATGAATCATACAAATGTGTATGAAACACACCTGTATGTACAAATCAATAATTCATGTGCATGTATAAACAAAGATGATGGAGGAACTAACAAGATACACGTGTTTTAATGAAAGTCAATGGAGAACAGCGTCTACAAGTTGTAGTCAGATTGTAGCATGTCAGAGAACTTAATGGGCACGTATTGAGACCATAGACTGTAGAAAAAATATGGACAAAGTGACTGTGACGTCACCCATCGACTTTTCATGGGCTTTTTAACAGCGTAAGTGTTGCCATGTTGTACAAAAATTGGAGCCAGAGACTGCAGTAGGGAGCAGCATTAAAACAGCATAAAAACGACACAGTAACTTGGAACAAATGCACATATTCGGCTATATATTCTTGTGGGAAAAATTTATTGATTTTGTATTTTAACCGCATTTAATATCATTGACTTGCATTGAGGAGCCTGAAAGGAGCCTGAAAGACTAAATGTGGTAAGGTTAAAATACGAAGTCAATACATTTTTCCCACAAGAATATGTAGTCGTAATAGGTGTATTTTCTTCATCTAATGTCATTAACACGGTGGCATGTAAGCCATTAACACGGTCATTATACTGCCCTGTTTTCCAGGTGGTTCTTCAAAGGCGTGAGCCGTAAAGATGCAGAGCGGCAGCTGCTGGCTCCAGGGAATCGAGTCGGATCCTACATGATCCGCGACAGCGAGACTAGCAAAGGTGTGACTGCTGCTCCTCCACACTGCTGCTGCTCCACACTGTGGCTGCTCTACACTGCGGCTGCTCCACCCTGCTGCTGCTCCACACTGCTGCTCCTCTACACTGCTGCTGCTCCACCCTGTTGCTGCTCCACCCTGCTGCTGCTCTACACTGCTGCTGCTCCATGCTGCTGCTGCTCCACCCTTCTGCTGCTCCTCTACACTGTTGCTGCTGCTCTACACTGCTGCTGCTGCTCTACACTGCTGCTACTCCACGCTGCTGCTGCTCCACACTGCTGCTGCTCTACACTGCTGCCCCTCTACACTGCTACTCCGTACTGCTGCTCCACACTGTTGTTGACTCTGCTGTGATGTTCCCCCAGGCAGCTACTCCCTCTCGGTGAGAGACAGTGACGGCCACTCTACTGATACGGTCAAGCATTACAAGATCCGCACTCTGGACAATGGTGGCTTTTACATCTCCCCCCGCATCACATTCAGCACCCTGCAGGACCTGGTCAGCCACTACAAGAGTGAGTGTCCTCTGTTAGCTAGCATATGCCAGCACAGTAAACATAACTCTACTATTACAGTGACAGTAACTCATGTGTATGTGTGTGTGTGTGTGTGTGTGTGTGCGTGTGTGTGTGTGTGTGCGCAATGTGTGATGTGTGTGTGTGCGTGTGTGTGTGCAGAGCAGAATGATGGTCTGTGTCAGTGCCTGACAGTGGCATGTTTGAGTCCTAAGCCACAGAAGCCCTGGGAGAAGGATGCCTGGGAGATCCCCAGGGAGTCCCTGAAGCTGGAAAAGAAACTGGGGGCGGGCCAGTTCGGCGAGGTCTGGATGGGTGAGCCATGCATCACTCAACCTTTTCATCCAATTGACTGAGTGAGGCAAGACTGAGGGCCAGCCATGGCCTTCTGCAATGATATGTGGGTAACATAGCTCTCCCCCATCAGCGACGTACAACAAGCACACCAAGGTGGCAGTGAAGACGATGAAGCCGGGGACCATGTCAGTGGAGGCTTTCCTGGACGAGGCCAACCTGATGAAGAGCCTTCAGCATGACAAGCTGGTGCGCCTCAACGCCGTGGTAACCAAAGAGGAGCCCATTTACATCATCACCGAGTATATGGAGAAAGGCAAGCAAAGACCCCACTTGCTTTCCTCATTGTCTCACCATATCTCTTTCTCCTCTCCCCTGCACTCTCACTTGAAGGTATTTACATTGCAAAATATATGAGAAAGATATATCATCTGAGATATATCATATAAAAAGATATATCATAATTAAATTTAAGTGATTTTCTTTACTCATCGTGTCATTTTTACCATATTGCAATGCCGTGTAAAGAAGGTCTGTATTTTTATTGGTATGTGTTTGCATGCATTTGCATTTCCCTGAGTGTGCAGCTGGCCGTGTTTGTGCACGTTTCCTGCTGACGCTGTGTGTTGTGTGGGTCTGCAGGGAGTTTATTGGACTTCCTGAAGACCGATGAAGGAAACCGCCTCCAACTGCCAAAACTCATTGACTTTTCAGCCCAGGTGAAAAAAATTACCAAAAAAATTCACCACACGCATCAACTTGACAGCGCAGGCGAGTTTCAGAATTTCCCACACGAAACAACTTTGTGCCACAGTCCATCTCAAGTGTCATAAAACTTATTTTCACTTTTTAGTCAGTGTGATCCTCAGTGTTGTTTTTACCTCACTGGTTAATCATGCAGTTAATTTTTTCAAATTGCAATGATATGTGGGTAACATATCATTGCAATTTTCTGAGCACGCTCTGAGAAACAGAAGCACTGAGCATGCTCAGAGAAACAGAAGTACAGAGCATGTTCAGAGAAACCGAAGCACTGAGCAAGTTCAGAGAAGCTAACAGTCACATATTAGGCAGAGGACTGGAGCTGTGTTCTGGGGTGAAATAGCTCAGCCTCAGATGGCTGTATAAATGATCAGTGCTCTCCTGCACGTGTACACTCAAGCCTGTGCTTTTAACAATAACTAGCTCTGTTCCTGTGGTACCTGCAGCTCAGTAGTCTGCTGGTGGGGGAGGAGAAGAAGTGTGAGGTTAGAAAAGGAAGCGCCCTCGTGCTGTAGCTGTTTTTTTCAGCTTCAAAATTTGAGGTTTCAGACCCATCACTTGCATTAAGCCTGTGGGCATGTGAATGTGTGTACATGTGTACGTGCTCATGTGTGTACACGCTCATGCATGTATTCTTGGGGGTGTGCGTGCATGCAAGCACACGCGTGTTTGATGCTGTAATGAGCACAGATGGTGCAGAGACACTCAGTTGTTTGTATTGTCTATTAGCTCATTTTATGGATCATATGTCATGTGAGCTCCAGGGTGAGATGATGCTCTTTATCTCGAAGGGCTGAGATAAACCTGTGCTCCTCAGGAAGGGTGGGGGCACTAAGGCTGCATTCCAAAACTTTATTCTTTATAAAACGTTATATATAAAACTTTATACTTATTTTCCTCTCTTTTTTACCCTGGTTCCTTTCCTCCATTCCTTCTGAACGCATCACCACAGGAGAGGGGGAAGTAAGAATGGAGCAACGTTTTCTAAGAATTTGGACAATCCATTGTTATTAACAAGGCCCCTGTTCTAAGATGAATTGGGCCTTTTAGCTCATACTAGATAAGGTTAGGATATGGACAGGAGAGCATTGGCCTTAGATCAGCAATCATGTTCTGAGATGCTTCAACAATCAATCAATCAAAATGTTATCATATAACACATTATACAAAGAATCTGCCACAACACGCTTCACGGTGCACGCTGGCTTAAATGCCCACAAAGCAAGCCAGAGGCCACAGTGGCAAGGAAAATCTCCCTGGGTGGAGAAACCAGACTCAATAGGGGGAGCCCATCTTTCTCTGGCTGGCTCATTGAAGTACTGATCTAGGATCAGTTTTGCCCTTTTAGCTGGTAATGGATAAGGTTAGGATATGGACTGGGGGAAGCCTGATCTGAGGTCCGTGCTACTGCTCTGTATCAGATTGCAGAGGGCATGGCCTTCATCGAGCAGAGGAACTACATCCACAGGGATCTGCGTGCCGCCAACATCCTGGTCAACAAGGCTCTTGTGTGCAAGATCGCTGACTTTGGCCTGGCCCGTGTCATTGAGGACAACGAGTACACTGCCAGGGAAGGTGAGTCGAGGGCAGAGTGCGAGATCCGGCCTGCAGCAGGAGGTGCATCTTATAACCCTCCATGTGGAATGCCTAATTGCAAGTGGCAGTGTAGTGCAATAGGAAGGGAACTGGGGTTGTTATTAAGAGGTTGCAGCTTCGATTCCCAGGAGGGGGACACTGCTGCTCCCTTGAGCAAGGTACTTAAAGGGGAATTCAAAAAATTATAGAACCTTTTGTACATAGACCCCCCCCCCCCCATTTGCAGGCATCAAAAAATATTGGACAGTTTAACATAATGTAGAATAAAGTAATCATTTTTAATATTTGGTCGCATATCCTTTGCATGCAATGACTTCCTGATGTCTGTGACCCAACAATATCAAAAGACTCTTGATATCTTATTTTCTGGTACTTCTGTAAGCGATACTATAACCTCTCTGCATTTGAATGGATCTCTATGGGAATTGGGGGGTGGGGCTAGATTTAGCTGTAAATTACACTGGAACACATGGGTGGCTAAATGGCTGTAGGTCATCAAGGGTCTGACGTGTCAAACAAGCCTTAAACATCACTCTTTTGCCAGATTTGCAGTAGATATGAATGGATAACTTGAAGGGTTTCTTCTCCTGACTTATTTTTCCATAGAGTTCAATATGAAAATTTGTTAGGAGAAACAACCCTTAAAGTGATCCATCCATATCTACTGCATATCTGGCAGCAGAGTGATGGTTTGATGCTTTTTTGATACCTCAGACCCTTGATGACTTACAGCCATTTCACCAACCATGTATTCCATACTGTTCCAGCATAATTTACAGCTAATTCTAGTCCCACCCTCGAATTCCCATAGAGATCAATTCAAATGCAGAGAAGTTATAGTATCGCTTGTAAGAGTACCAGAAAATAAGATATCAAGAGTCTTTTGATGTTGTTGGGTCACAGACATCAGGAAGTCATGGCATGCAAAGGATATGCAACCAAATATTAAAAATTATTACTTTATTCTACATTATGTTAAACTGTCCAATAATTTTTGATGCCTGAAAATGGGGGGACTATGTACAAAAGGACCTATCATTTCTAAACGGTTCATCCGATATGGAGGAAAATACCCTCAAATTAAAGCTGACAGTCTGCACTTTAACATCACTGTATCCTTTCAAACTCAAAGCGCTAGAGTACAGAACCAAAATAACAAAAAATGTATCACTGTCCAATGAATTATGGTGCTCACTGTATGTCAAAATGACTTGCACCTCTACCCTTCCTCATTTTTGAAAAAATACAATGGGCAGGTAAGTTGAATTTGGCAATACTTCGCCCCGAACTCCCATACTAGGCGAAGGGGGCATTGGCCGAGCTAACAGACAGTCGCTCAGTATGTTCAGTAATGTAAGTCTAGCCTGAATATTCTACTCAAAATCATCTGAGTAGAATAAAAGTGCCTGCTGGAGGATATTTAGCGTTCCCAATTGCAGTCAGCCATTGATACTCACCCTCATCTTGCAGTAGCCGGTAAAAATTAATAATTTTCTTCGCTGACGTTAAACCCTTGCAATTTTGCCATACAGCGAAGCTGCATTTTCTTTTCAGTATAACTTAAGTAAACTGAACTGAACAGCATAAATCTAGATTCGCTTTCTTTAGTGGCTACTGGCTAGCTTGCTAGCGAGTAGAAGAACGGCTTCCAAGTAGTAACACCCAGCCCCTCCGTTTGTATTCAGTAGAATTGGAAACCTGTGACTGGCATTATCTGATGCCGCCCATAAACTGTCAGCGCCCATCCCGTTGTAGTCTGTAGTAAAGCAGGTACCTGGAACATGCGCAGTAGTTTGGGGCTATATATCTCTGCACTCACTAAAGGTAGAAAGTTGGTTAAGAGCTCATTTTATTCAGGAGGATAGTTACTCTTCTACAAATAATCAAAAAAAGGGCAAGATGTATCAGTCACTCTGGATAAGAGCATCCCATCTCAGTGCTGCCTGATCCTTTGTGGATTTGGGAGGGTTCAGAAGGGCTCTGAAAGGCACACAGCGACAGCTGGTCTGTGCAATCACCATGCCTGAAGCTGCAGTTGCCATGCCTGAAGCTGCAGTTACCATGCCTGAAGCTGCAGTTGCCATGCCTGAAGCTGCAGTTACCATGCCTGAAGCTGCAGTTACCATGCCTGAAGCTGCAGTTGCCATGCCTGAAGCTGCAGTTACCATGCCTGAAGCTGCAGTTACCATGCCTGACAATGCAGTTACCATGCCTGAAGCTGCAGTTACCATGCCTGAAGCTGCAGTTACCATGCCTGACAATGCAGTTACCATGCCTGAAGCTGCAGTTACCATGCCTGACAATGCAGTTACCATGCCTGAAGCTGCAGTTACCATGCCTGACGCTGCAGTTACCATGCCTGAAGCTGCAGTTACCATGCCTGACAATGCAGTTACCATGCCTGAAGCTGCAGTTACCATGCCTGACAATGCAGTTACCATGCCTGAAGCTGCAGTTACCATGCCTGGTGCTGCAGTAACACAACGGGTGGCACAGGCACCTGGAGGACTGGAGTAACGAGGAGGGGAGACCCTGCCGTTTGAACATTGTGCTCAATTACTCACTGCCCTGCATGTCTCTGGGCTAAAGTGGAAAGCTCAATTCATTACTTGTGTAAAGGTGTTTGAAGAGGATCAACCCTTGGCCCTAATGAGTCTGTTTGGATTGGGCCTGGCCACTGACCCGCCCCTCTCTGGTCTGCCCCCCCCAACAGGTGCCAAGTTCCCCATCAAATGGACTTCTCCCGAAGCCATAAACTACGGCTCCTTCACCATCAAGTCTGACGTCTGGTCCTTCGGCATCCTGCAGATGGAGATCATCACCTTCGGCCGCACTCCGTATCCAGGTCAGTAGCCGGGGTCGCCACAGTAACTGCACAAACATCACGAGGCACGATTGTCCCTACACCTACAGCCCTCATTGACTCTGTGTGTGTGTGTGTGTGTGTGTGTACGCACGCATGCCTGTGGGTGTGGTTTGTGTACGTGTATATGTGTGTGTACATGTGTGCATATGCCTGTGTGTGTGTGTGTATGTGTTTTCCTGCTCCCCTCAGGTATGACGAACCCGGAGGTGATCCGCTCCCTGGAGAATGGCTACCGTATGCAGCGCCCAGACTGCTGTCCGACCGAGCTGTATGACATCATGCTCACCTGCTGGAAGAACAAGCCTGAGGACCGGCCCACTTTCGAGTACCTGCAGAGTGTGCTGGAGGACTTCTACACTGCTACTGAGAGCCAGTACCAACATCAGCCCTGATACACGCGCACACACACACACCCTGTACACGCCTGTAGCAACAGTAGCCCCTTGGTTGTCTTAACATCCAGCAGATACAGTGGTGTTTTTTTTTTCAGAAGCATTTCATGTTGCCTCTGGATGTTTACTACCGCATCAGGTATAATTAAAGAAAAAAAGACAGAAAGAAAGGCAATGGCAGCAATGATCTTTATTGTGCTCAAAAAAAACCTCTGTCTGCTGCAGAGGCACAATGTCTTTGCATTGAAACTCCATTTTAACAACTCAAAACTTCTTATAGATCTGTCTCCTGAATTTAATATGTAGCCTCTTGTATTCAAAACTACATCTGTTTCTAGCCCTGTCATGTCATGATATGATGGAAATTATATGTGGTTTCTTTACTCAGTCTTACAGAGGAGGGCGCTGTTGTGAATGTACAATTTGTGACTTGCATAAATGAAGGTTAAGGGCTTGCATTTCCCCATCTTCCTGTAAAAATGTATGTGATTTAATTCATCAGACATAGAAAGGAGGTGTGGAGGGTTTTGCTATTGCTATTTATCTGAAGGGATAAAACTCATATTCACGTAATTAATAGTATTTATATGAAGGAAGCAGGTTTTTAATTGTTACGAATAATTTATTTGGTGGGTAAGCTGCTGTACCTTCAACACATTTAGCAAGGCTTTGGCTACTGAATAGTGCACTGTTCGATAGATATCAGGTGGTTTATTTGACTTCTATTTTATTTTTCTATTCCTGAGTCTTTCTTATTCTGTCTGTAAATGGGCAGTATGGATGAAGTACGCAATACTTTCTTGGCATTTGTTTATATTTAATTAGGTCGAAGATTACCAATGCTGCCACATGGAAACAGTCAGTATTGATCAGTAATATAATATAGTAAAATTAATTCACTGCTACTCATTATTTGTAAAGGGACACCCTCCAGATACACTGTCATAGTTTTGAACTTGAGGCTCTGTCTCCTTGTAAGCCATAAATAAGCCATTGCACCTTGCATTTTATTTATACTTTGGAAGAAAAATTGCTTCCTTAAAAACTGCACTTGTCCTTAACATTAGATGCATGTTTTAAAAGCTATTTTATGGAATGCAATGCAGAGACTATGTATGTATAATTTTAAAGTGCCAAATTCCAGCAATGCAATTTTGCATGTGACAGTCTGATTTATGCTGTTAGATTCAATGATAAGGATAGACTGTAACCTTTGACTCTGTGTTACAATAAATGTTTTTAAATTATTTTGTCATTGACGTTTCACATCTGAATGTATTTTTGCAAAAGCCACACAAATATCTAGCAGACAGAGGATGCTGTCCAATGCTGTTTTAACTGTTTAAAAATAACTGGATGCATCGTGAAGCTATCCATCCTTGTAAAAATTAGAGAGGTTGTCAGTTTTAATGAACTAACAATGCTTCTGGTTTTTAGTTTTATGGCAGGTTTTTGTGGTGTTGGCGTTTCCCTAGTTGAGTGGTTTTGGGCTTTGAGTTCTTTGAATGAGCTTTTAAAAAGTCAACAAGACAGTAACAAAAGTCTGTAACTGTAAGTTTGCCTTTTAATCATTTAAACACATTACATCAAAAGGTACAATATACTGTACTGTACAATGCGTGAAATATGTCTGTTTGTAACGTGTCTTTGGATTAATCAATACCAAAAATCTGTCCTCTTACACTGCAGAAACTTGGCTTGTTGCAGGAAAGCGGACGATGTCCCAGAGGTATTTTTGTAGTTTTCATGTGAAATTCCTGTATTCAGCTGTAGGATGAATTAAAATATGCTATTTTTATTCATTAATTTTTCCATCTCAAGAGCAGCCACAATTTGAGAATACTTGAGATAACAAAACAACTAGACATAAAACAAGAATTTGGAATGCAAGACAATATGCTCCAAAACAAAACAATAGTACATAAAGACTTTCTCCTAATGTGACAGTAGGTAGGTTTCTGTCGTGGGTCAAAAACAGATGCATCTCAAGAGAAATTGAAATGTCCTCAGGCTTTACAAATTGTTGCTCCCTCTTTCGTCGATATGTTAACCTTCATTAATGTCTAAATTAGTCCTTTAAAGGGGCACTGAGATCAAGGTCTAGCTCTTTATTAAGCTGTGATGTTGTATTGTTTGTATGAAACAGTGATGTAAGCCTCGCTCTCACACCAGTATGAAACGGGTGCAGTTGTAAAGCAAAGGGAGGGAACTGTCATCTTTTGCGAGAACCTATATATCTTGCGTTATAGATGGGATGCACTGTGCACAGTGAACATTTGATACTTCTAGAAAATATATACCAATGCCCCACTGACACATCAACCACACAGAGCTGTTTCAGATCCAGGGGGAGGAAGTATGGGCTTTGGGCTATGCATTTGAAGCATGGCTCCCATCATTGTTTTATGTGTCATACGTGTTCAGGTTAAAGAACACATTCAAACTGAGTCGCTTCAACTTTGTGCCTAGTGTGTGTGTGTGTGTGTGTGTGTGTGTGTGTGTGTGTGTGTGTGTGTGTGTGTGTGTGTGTGTGCGCACGTGCATGTAGACCTGCGTGTGTGTGTGTGTCTGTGTGACAGAATAAGTGCCGGTCCTAACAGTCACACAGGATAACCACAAAGTAGCCAGGTCAGACCACATCTTGGCCAGTAGTCATAAAACTTCTGAGAGTAGGAGTACTGATAGCCTTTTAGCTAAACTGATCCTGGATCCCTGCTGCTCAGAGATGCTTTATGAATACAGGCTCTGCAGTGAGAACCAGGCAACCTTTCCTACAGGTAAATGTATAAATGGAGATGAGTGAAGCCCCACAGCATAAGTCCTTCATTCCCTGTAAGACTCCGCTTACAGCCAAGGCTTTTCATCCCATCCATTCAGTCTCAAAGAAAAACCAACAAGTGCTTTCATTTGGGAACATAAGCGCTTGAAAAACATTTTTTTAAAAAGGAACACTGCTAAGGAAATGCTAAGAAGAGCAGCGTTTTTCTCCAGGAAGCAAGATAAAGAAAATGGTCCTGGCTACAAAAACAAATTCACAAAGACAAATAAAACCCACACAAAATAATATGCCACTGAGGTTTACATGATCAGAAACGCAAACGGTCCGAGTGCAACACTGTATGTCCTGCTGGTACCAACACAATAGCACAGAATAACCTCTGCGCTGAAAAAACAGGACTGCAGGAAACAGGCATCCATGTTTCACACAAAATCAATTGTGAAAAGGACTCCATTTAAGCCAAAGCTGAAAGTGCAGAATGAGACCCGGGGAGGAATGGTAGCCTAATCTTTCTCCTTTCTTTAAATTATTTTTCATTCTTTTAAAATATTTTTCATTTTTCAGTCTTTTCCTTTTTAAAATGATTTTCCTTAATATTTTTATACTTTTTCTTTCCTTTAAAATGTTTTCCTTCTTTGCAGAAAATGGGTGCCGCAGCAGGCTTGAGAGCTCTTATCACAAGTTGAGCTGTTCAATCAAAATGTTTAAAGACACATCTAATGCAGTCAGAATAACCATATGAGTTTGATTACCTAGGTCAGACAGGTCTCTTCTTGTTAATAAATGTTTTAATAAACTTCCCTGTCTTTTATGAAACACAAGGTAGAAGCAGCCATTTCAAATGAATACATCTTTGTACAGTAACACTATAAATAATCTAATTTTTGTGGGGCTATGTAACATAGCCACTAAGCTACTAATCTCTACTCATTTCCCCCAGGCTTCCGTTAATAAAATAAATGAGGTGATGTGTTGTAGATACATGGTCCTGTTCAAAACAAACAGATACGTCATTCATAAATCATACGACAAGAAAATTAATCACTATTCCTGCCAGATTTCATGTGCTTTGAATGTCAAAGAGCAGACTTCTGTCCTCCCTGTCCCAGGTCTTATAACCGGGTTCCACTCCAGACTCCTGTGGGTGTCATCTCAACGTGTAAAGCATCTGTACACAAGGGTGCTGGGTGGCTCGTTCGACTCAGTCACCATGCCGTGGTGCATGGAAAAGCCCCACCATGCCAGTGCCAACTGTGGCCAGTAGCTCAATAGGGCAACGCGCAATTGCCGATCGCATTGCCCAGGGTACGGGAGGCTTCAGTCGGTTAGGGGTACGCATTTCATCACTCTCTACTGACCTCCGCTGGTCAATCGGGGGGCCCATGGACGGCATGCCAAAGCCACGTATGAAAGGCCTTTCTTCAACTCAACTCAATGCGAGCTTGGCTGAAGTCTGCAGTGTGAAAAGAAGCGGGCTGGCGACCACACGTTTCCACTGAGAACCGCGGATGTCTACACTCTCCCGAATCTGAGGTAAAAATGTTCTACTGTTTTTGTATTCTTTGACTCACTGTTGTTGCTTGTGTGTTCACTAGTCTGTGGTGAGGCAGTGGGACAGGTAAAGCCTTCAGTCACCTGACAGCCTAGTATTAGCCTCCTGTGGTGTACAGGTATGACATTTTAAAGGGTACCCTAAGTTCACTCTCACTTAGCAATAACATTAAATATATTCCACCAGCACAAACAGGCCCTTAAAATGTATATTATTTCCCCAATTCCCACAGTCATTGGTAGCAGCTCCAGACTGCATGTACACACAAAAAGCAGACAATAAACTTCCATT
Organism: Synaphobranchus kaupii; assembly: GCA_029718625.1. NCBI lineage: Eukaryota > Metazoa > Chordata > Actinopteri > Anguilliformes > Synaphobranchidae > Synaphobranchus > Synaphobranchus kaupii. The sequence goes on from CM056380.1 coordinate 89,831,635, forward strand.
TCTGGGCCGCGCTCTCTGTGGATAACTCAGTTAGCTGGATACCTGCTGAGTGAATATGAAACATATGAACCTTGCAAAAACTGTCCAGGTTTTACTCAGCACAGTTAGCCGGCTATGAGGAATAGGCCCCAGTTCTGAATGGACTAAGCTGGCTACGTGGGGGGTGTACAATCTGTTTTGTATCTGTAATGTCACCAAATCTGCCATCACTTGTGCACGCATACACGCCTGTCTACTTACTACTAGTCTAAACAGACCTTTGGGTCACTGCCTTGGTCTGACTGAAATAAGTCCAAAGTTTGACCCAGCAGTCTGGGCCACGGCAGGTCGGATCAAACCGATGATACTGAGTGGGGTTCTGTCAGAATCAGACACCTCACCAGGACTCTCACTTAATTTTAAAGGGACATTATACCCTAATTCGATCATATTGTACTTTACTGATCCGTTCATTGTTGGAAACGTGAAAGAAAGTTGTGGGGTTGTGTAAATATCTTACCACATGCTGAGTCTGAAACACGCCTCTTTCACTCAGCTATGCACCACTACTATACCAAGAGTGGGCATAGCTGCCCTGGCGATGCAAAAACGCATCACTCCAACAGATTATTCCCAGGACAAGGGATGTTTATAAGGTATCTGTGTTCGTAAGGTATTTGTGTTTTAACTGTCACATACATTTTTCTTGACCATATTGACAAATTCAGATAAATTTGCCATCAAAAATGTTTTAGGGTGAAAACTGCAGTCTGGTTAGAAATATAATAAAGGAAATATAAGGCCAGATTCGGGGTATGAGAACTCAGACTAGGCAGGGAATATACTCACGGGATATATTGGCCCAGAAAGATTTGGGCCAATATGTGCCATATTTCTATTTACGTGAAGCAAGTGATGTTCTTTCAATCTATGATGTGTGCATCTGTGACTTCATTCTGCAGGCTTAGCTTAGGGTAGCTGACATAATACAACATCTTTACTGCATGGTCATTCTGCAGGCTTAGCCTTAGGGTAGCTGACATAATACAACATCTTTACTGCATGGTCATTCTGCAGGCTTAGCCTTAGGGTAGCTCACATAATACAACATCTTTACTGCATGGTCATTCTGCAGGCTTAGCCTTAGGGTAGCTCACATAATACAACACCTTTACTGCATGGTCATTCTGCAGGCTTAGCTTAGGGTAGCTGACATAATACAACATCTTTACTGCATGGTCAACACAACTGTTCACCTGCAGATATGGGAAACAACAAAATCTATTTTAATGAATCTACACAGTTTTAATAAGAGATTTTTTTTTTTGTGGCAATTTCTCTCAAATTCAATATATAATTTGTAACATTATATATTTTCTTCCTTAAATCTCTACTCATGTCTGTTTGCTCCATCTGAACCTCTGGCTTTTGATATGTTTATATCTGCAGACAGAGCTCCCACTGACTGCACTGAAAAAGGCGGACGCTGTAACTTAGACCCGTTTTATCGAGCTATTTATAACCGATGTGACTTCTTAAATACACCCCCGGCCAGCGGCGTCAGTGTTGCACGGTCAGAGTGAAGAAGTTGGTGGCGTCCATGTTTATTTTTCACTAGTTTCTATAGAAATTATCGGTTATAGCTCGATAAAACTATGGATTACAGGCGAACCGTTCATAGCCTGCCCTAGCCGGGGTGTATTAAATAGATTTGTGCAGAGGACAAGTGCCAGAATAGGTAAGAGCTTTCAGAATTACTCAACTCGATTCTGTTCGGCCGCAAAACGGCTCTAAGTTACAGCTTCTGCTTTTTTCAATGCAGTCAGATGGAGCTCTGTCTGCAGATATAAACATATCAACAGCCAGAGGTCCAGATAGTGCAAGTATGTGTGTTATCGACATGGTTTTTTAAAATACAAAAATAGGCTAAAATATAGATTTACTTCTACATGTCAAAATTTTTTAAAATATAATAAACATCAAGGGGTGGGGCTGAGTGAAGCACTTTTATTACAATTAAGTGTTTTTTTTTACTTGGCTTGGTTAATTTATGATGTGCCACTGGTAATTCCCACAGCTTCCTGAATCTTTAAATTTGTGGAGCCATAATCTCATTACAGAGGCTCACTGATCTAAACCAGTCACACGTGGTCTTTGTTCAAGCAAGTCTGTAATTGTGGGATGGCATGGGATCATCAAGCCCTGCTCTGCCATCACTGTGGCCATCCAATGCTGATCTTAGCTTGGCCAGTGTGAGTCTGGTGCCTCCATCTGCCCCTACAGCTAAAACAAGCCTCACTGCTGTGAATGCAGTAGCATATTTTTGTACTTGCATTATTTTTTGGAGGTCTTTCTTTCTGTTGGGCATTGTGATGCATCAGATACATCAAATGCACAATCACTTTTTAGAATTTTGTTTAAAAACTCAAAAGCACACACACACACACACACACACACAAACACACACAGCCCTTGTCCTATAACTAAATCTCATACACATTTACTCACCCTGTCCAACAGTGTGACTAAGGAGGCAGATGAATCAATCGCATGGCTCATAACACCGTCTCTCAATGTCAGTCACCCTGTTTTGAAGGTGTTGTTTCTGAGCTTTGAGTGCTCCAGCTCTCCTTATTTCTGGTTAGTCGCTGAACTAATGTCGGTAAGGATACTGCTTGGACTGTCCTGACTGAAGAACCTATTTCGTCCTCTGAAGTACATGACGTGACGTTATTTTTTCAATCTAGCGGCTCATTCTTTAAACTACAAACTCGTAGCCAGATTTTCAAACTACATCATCACTAGATCTGGGCTACTTAGAATGAATTAAAAACAATGTATGCGGAAAATAAAAAAACAATGGCACATTCTCAAAGTTATGGACAAACTGCCACTGGCAGTCAGACCAAATCCTCTGGAGTCAGAGCACTTGAGTGTGTGGCAAAGCAGCACAAAGCAGTGTGTGGCAAAGCAGGCACAAAGCAGTGTGTGGCAAAATCTCCGCCTCCCATTACTCAATTCATGCACACGCACACTTTCTCCCTCTCTTGTCTGTGATCCTCTGGGGTACAACACAGACAGAAACATGTTGCTGCTCACAGCTCATGTCAGGAGGGGAAAAGCAGCGTCCTCATGATCTACCCCAAACAAGACTATGTGAAGGGCATGTTCTCTGTGCCAATCTACGTTTCCACCATGATAATTTATTTTCATTATTATTATTATTATTATTATTACTATCACCACTGATAATAAACAAGGGCAGCCTAATTTCCCAGTGTACTCTGATACTGACTCCTGTTAGTGTGGGGGAGGGGAATAACACAATCAAAGAACAGAATGTGAGTCTGCTTTGCTTCTCTTCTACAGGGTCCAGCTTCCTCCAGACCTGGTGAAAAAAGATGTATTGCAACTTTACACTGCAGGTTTCTAAGAGTCGGAGACTTTTTGAGGCTTGGATCCCCAATTACTCTCACACCCCCATCCCCCCACCATAGTGAGGGGCGTGGCTCTCACTGAAAGGCCTGGTGGAAGCGTGGCAGAGTGTGGCTGTTAAAGGCGTGGCCCGAAGGCTCCTGAGGTGGGGGTCGCAGAGAGGTAAGAGGTGTTGGGAGGGGTTCTGCGCCACGTGAGGTGGAGGAGGCAGACGAAGAGTTAGAGGAGGTGCTGTAGCCTGCAGTAGGGCCCCCTGCGCTCAGCGGGGCGCTGTAGGGAGGTAGGCTGAGCGGGAGGAAGCTCAGCAGATGGGACATGTCCATGTTGGCCATGCAAAGCGCCTCTGCAATAGGAGCAGGGCTGTCTGCCTGCAGGCTGTGGGGGAAGTCTGTGGTGGGGGCAGAGCCCGGTGGCTCAGCCAATGGTGGGACTGGGAGCCCACTCTGCAGGTCCATCAGGAAGCTCTCCATTTCTAGCTTCAGGTATGAGGTAGATCCAGGTAGGGTCTGGGCTGGTGGGTGGGGTGGAGGAGAGTGAGTATGGTGGAGGTGATGGGGGTGTCGGGGGTGCAGGTGTGAGTGGGGGTGGTGGAGCGGGTTCGAGGGCTCCATGTGGCAGCCCATCCCCAGAGAGCCAGCCATCAGGGGGTGGTAGGCCCCGCCTGAGGTGGCCGTGGCCTGCAGGTGGGGACCATAGAGGCCCATGGGGCTGTAGCTGCACAACACGGGGCTCAGCTCCTCCTTTATGGCCAGGCCTGGGGCCCCGCCCAGATCCACGCCCTGCGACTCGGCCCCACCCTTCAGCAGCTCCTGGGAGTGGCTCTTCTTGGCGTGGCGTGTCAGGTGGTCCTTGCGACCGAAGCGCTGAGTGCAAAACTGGCACAGGAAGTCCTTGCGGCCGGTGTGCACCACCATGTGGCGCCGCACATCCTTGCGGGTGTAGAAACGGCGTTCGCAGTGGGCGCATGGGTGCTTCTTCTCCTTGACCCCGCCCACCACCCCGCCTGAGTGCCCCCTCAGGTGCTCCAGCAGGGCGGGCGTGGTCTCTAAGCGCAGCAGGCACACTTTACAGGTGAGGTCCCCACTGGCGGCAGCGTGCATGGCCGCGTGGCGCTTGTAGCCCAGTTTGGTGCTGTAGCTCTTGCCGCACTCTGGACACCTGAAGGCCTCTTTGTTGGGGTCGTGTGTCTGCAGGTGGTTCTTCAGGTGATCTTTACGGTGGAACATCTTCTCACAGATGGAGCACTGGTGTGTCTTCTGCAGGGAATGTGTGGCCATGTGCCTGAGTAGAAAGCAAGGTGGGGTCATATCACACACGCATGCTCACACACACACACACACACACACACACACACACACACATACGTATATGTATATGCTGTGTGTTTACCTAAGGTGTGTGTGTTTGTCAGATCCTTTACATTTTTGTGTTTGTGTTTTTGAGTGAGGTTTTTTTACAAGAAATCCACACTAAAGGCGCCGCAAAGACCGTGTTTCTATAAAACCGGCTGTGTTTTTATTTTCACTCAAGTTAAGCTAGTGTAAGCTTGTTATAAATTATTCATGAACCTTCTGAAGTCATCCAACCAAATAAATACTTGCCCCTCCCATCCCTCAACAAAATCTCATGAATTATTCATGAACCTTCAAAACTCATCCTGCAAAAAAATACTGGCTGCCCGTAAAGCCCGTTTTACAATCTGTGCACCAACATGAATGGGATCCTCCAGGAATGCGCTGCCATTTTCCCAGTGAGCCGAATGGTCAGGGGGCAGTGTCTTTATATTGGCTGAACACAGCTTGAACGAAAGCTGCTCCGGAACAGGTTAGCTGTGCAGAGTAAATTACCAGTGGCGATGTAGCCTGATAAAAAGAGAGTGACTTTCGTGATATGAAATACTCAGGATTAAGCCCAAAATTAGCTGGCTAACCCACTTAGCCTGGTTTGTGATACAGGACCCAGAGCAGAGTGTTTAACGGAGCAGCCTAGGTATTTACCTGAACTGTGAGCGTTTAGCTGAGCAGTGTGTGTGCTTTTTAACTCAGCAGTGTATGTGTTGTTTACCTCAGCAGTTTGTACTTGGAGGCGAAGGCCTTCTCGCAGAGTGGGTGGGAGCAAAGCAGGGGCCTGCAGGCAGGGAAGCGGAGCTTATCCTGCCTATCCGGCCCAGAGCTTAGACCACAGAGACTACCACAGCCCTCACACTCACTGCTGATCCTCTCCCTCTCCCAATCCCTGTCTATCCCTTTCTCCCTGTCCCAATTCCTCTCTACCTTTCCAACCAGTCGGCACTGCCTACCTACACCTCTTTGTTGGATTCCCTCTGGTATTACTGCGGTACTCTGGCATGGGTCACTGGTGGCAACAGTTGCCATGGCAACCCTAGGGTGCCAGGGCCATGAGGACGTGGGTGTGGCTCCCCTGGCTTCGAGGCTCAGATTGGGCAGGGGCAGGTCTGAGAGTGTGGGAGTGACAGGGGATGGAGGGATTCAGTTACGGTTCCCAATGTCCAAATCTGCAAAGCCAAAACAAAACCATGAGAGAAGTGTGGGGTAGAACACAGGCCTTTCACAGACAAGCGTTTGAGTCATCTTCCTCCTATGGGCCGTGTATCATTATGGCTCTTAGAGATGAGAGTAATACACTACAACTATGCTCACTGCTCTGCTGAATCCCCGTATTTAGGGCATATCTGCCATCTAGTGGTTAAATGATGGTACTGTTGTTACATTGGGGGGATCCATCCAATCGGGGGGGGGGGGGGGGGGGTGTTCTACCTACCTTCTGTGTGTCTGCAGTGCTGAAGGGAGATGTGTGTCACCCCCACAGTGACAGCTGAGAGTGGGGCCACAGTGCTACAGTCCATCTTCACTGCTCTGAGGAGAAGCACATGGATACCCAGTTACCTTCTCCCTTGTCGCTGATCTCAGAACAGCTGAGGCACACTCTTCTTCCCATAATGTACACTGCCTGGCCAAAGAAAAAGTCGCTGTTACACCCGTAATGCATAGTGCCCACTGTACAAGCCCCTGGAGGCAGTGTTATGATCTGGGGTTGCTTCAATTGGTCAGGTCTAGGCTCAGCAACGCTGTGCAGCAATAAAATGAAGTCAGCTGAGTACCTGAATGTACTGAATGACCAGTTTATCCCATCAATGGGCATATTCCAGGACAACAATTCCAAGATTCATCGGCTCAAATTGTGAAAGAGTGGCTCAGGGAGCACGAGGAATCATTTTCACACATGAATTGGCCACCAGAGTCCTGACCTTAATCCCATTGAAAGTCTTTGGGATGTGCTGGAGAAGACGTTACGGAATGGTTAGACTCTCCCGTCGTCAATACAAGATCTCGGCCAAAAATGAATGCAACTCTGAACAGAAATAAATGTTGTGACGTTGCATAGGGTTGTCGAAACAATGCCACGACAAATGCGCGCCGTAATCAAAGCTAAAGGCGGTCCAACAAAATATTAGAGTGTGCGACTTTTTTTTTGGCCAAGCAGTGTATATCATAATGATTAGGAAACTGGGCTTGGAACTCTGTTGTGTGGTCAGTTCTCTGGCGCGGCACTGCTGTACCCCTGAACAAAGTACCTAACCTAAACTGCTTTCAGTACATATCCAGCTGTATAAATTAATTGTATATAAAGACTATAAGATCTCTTTCTATGTATAAGAGGGTTTCCTAAATGCCAAAAAATGTAAATGTAAAAAGTGTACCCAGTCCAGCTTAGAAAGTTTAACTGTCCCTGTGGGTGGTGGAGATGAGTCTCTGTCACATACAGTGATCGGATGATCTGGCATTCCTCTGTGGAGGGTGGAGGTGGATTTTTTTTCCACATTGCAGTTTCCTGTTCACTTCCTGTGGTGCCTATCTGCACCATAAAAACACACCCCTATTGCAAAAAAGGGTGGAAGAAGGGTCAAGAAGATTCTGGCCATGACCGAATACGACCCCTGTTCCCTGTCCCCTCAGACCCCTGTCTACTATGTGCCCTGTCCCCTCACTTTGCAAGCAGTGTGTGAAAGAAATCCCGCATAACTCTTTCCAAACTAGTGAGGAAGTAGTTCGTAATATTTTTTTTTTTTTTATATTTTAATGAGAATATCATGTAGTTAACATTATGACGATGGTTACAAAGTGTAGATTATGAATGAAGATAGAAATAACAAAAATAAAAAGAATAGTTCGTAATATTACCCGCTCTTGTACCATAGATATGCATATATGCTCTATCTAGTATGTTTTTACTTCCGGGTTACTTCCCAAAATTGCTGGATGAGTGCACAGTTCTATGGATGAGCGTGCTCCTGAATCCCCTGAAAGAAATCCTGGAAATAAGGTTTTCATCCTGGTATTTTAAGTGCCCCCATTGGTGAGAAAAAGTAGCCCACTTAAAAGTGACGAAGTGGACTCAAATATGTGCCCTCAAAGGGTGTAGGGATTGCATTCAGTAATGGCCTCTGTCTAACTGGTATGGTGCCTTGTTTTTCCAGTCAGCTGGGAAACAGTGCCCCCCTCTGGTCAGTCTGGCACCTGTACAGTGAAACAAATGGCAGCTGGCTGAGCGTTTTTTGAAGGAGTGCTACACTGCAGTCTCCCAAATCAACAAAGGACACTGTGGAGATGAAGGGGGTTGCCTTCGATCATGACTGGGTGTGTCCCCAATTTGGGGAGTGCAGCGAAAACAGGAAGTGAGGGGAGAGAGAGAACTGACTGACTGATGAGTTACCATGGTGAAAGCAGGCTGAGATGTGGAGTGTTTGAGGTTTGATGGGACTAAGTGAATACTCAGAGTTGGGAACAGGAATATGTCTGCTGCACATACACACACAGTCTAAATGTGCACATGAACACTCTTTACAGTAAAGTATAAAACATGGAAATCCATTACACTACAACACATCCACTACAGATCCAGGGTGCGTTCATACTGCACAGGAAAAACAGGAAAAGACTGAGACCCCATCAGAATTCTAGAGATCTGGGAATTGAGAATCCCCTATCTAATGCAGAACCATCATCATCACCTTTTTGTAAAACAGAGTAAAAGACTGATTTGCTTTGATACATCTAGTGTAAAATAGGCTACCATAATGTGAACTAAGCTAGCTGCCTAGCACATTAGGTAATGGTGAAATAAATAGCAATTAAGTGCCGGGCAGAGTTTGTGAAGCTGCATATGTCTCATGAACCATGCTAGCTAGCTGGCTAGAACATTACTTACACTGGCAGAGCCAAAAGCTACCTACAGTGACGCAAAAGTGCAAAACGCGCCAAACTGAGATCCTGAAGGAACCCCGGACCCGATTTGTAGGGGGGACCTGATTTGTCATGACACCGGGCTTAGTTTCTGAAGCTCACTTCCTGGTCTTGTTGAGAGCCTTGCTGACTAGCGCCAGTGCGGTTGGTTCCAGTATAGAACTTTCAGCCCCCCTTTTCCATATAAGTCAATGGTACCAATGCGGTCAAAATATGAAGTCAATCATTTTTTCCCCACAAGAACATGTTGTCGCAATAGGTGCTTTTTCTTCATTTAATGTCTCCCAATGTGCCAATGTGTTAAGTTATTCTGTCATTTGGACAATATTGTGGACCAGTTCCCTAGTCTGCATCACTGCGTGTCATTCGGGGGGGGGGGGGGGGGGGGGGGGTGGTCTGTGTTGCCAACTCTCTCCAGACAAGTAACCAACCTTGTCTTAAAAAGCAAGCCCAATGCTAAATAATCAAACCAAATCAGTGACATTTATGTAAAGTTTAGGTGTGAAAGAATTGTTGAGCAGAGTGGGTATTAGGGGGTGACTGATGATGACACTGTTCATGTGAGAGAGAGGGTTTAAGCACAGTGCTTTGATCCTTAAATTTCCCTTTTTAAGACCTTCTAAATTTTTCTGCGGTTTGCCTGCCCCCTGACAAGCAAACACATTTTTAAGGCAACCTCTGGCTCTATTTTTTTCCTAGTGATTCATGAACAAACAAGCCGTAAGTGGCTTATTATGAGTGAACTTGGCAACACTGGGCTGGACACAAAGCGCAGTCTCCGACACAATGCGACGCTCAGCTGGTGGACTGTAGAGAGGGAAGTGACAGTTGGCAGCACACGCTCCACAGGGCATGCATGTTACCCGGCGCTCTTCTAAACTGATGGAGGATATTTCAGTGATCGGATGATCTGGCATTCCCAAAAACAAAAGCAAATAATAGTGGGCTGGTGTGGCACACTTCGTTTAGCCAATACTCTCACTCTGTATCCCTATAATGAGATAATAAGGGACTCAGAGAGGCTGAAATTAGGAGTTTTTATGAGCAGGGATTCCCTGACTACTAGGGATCCACAAAGGAGTCCCAGGGGGTCATCAATAATAAAAATACTTCTGATAGAGATCCAAAATGCAAAACATCCTGTTGTACAGATTAATTACTCGCTATGATCAAATTTGGTCAGGCTGACAGAAGTAATCCAATGTAAAATACCTCATATGAAAGTTGGAATGTGATGTCCAACATGGCACTAGTAATAAAAACAGTAATAAAGACTTGTTCTCTTTCTGCAACACTATATTATATGAAAAATGTTTTCCTGAGATGGTTAAACATACAGGATACTGTCAGTATTTGTTGTTGTATTTTCAAGTTGTTTAATGTGTCTGTTACATAAATCAGAAGGTTTTCAGAATATGTCAATATAGCTTGGCTTGTTCTCATACTTGGCATATTCACTATAATTGAGATAATTGAAATTGAGATCAACTTCAATGGTGCTCTTTAAAAACATTTTTGAAAATATATCACAACACACTGATGTGTGCCTTTAGTGTTGTATAATTTATACAAATTGCCCCCCTACAAAGGGCAGAAAGTTAAGAAAGGGTGTTTAAACTAGTTTGTTTTCTTGTCATTTTTAAAGTGAACTCCGCAGCATACTTTTTGTAAAAAATCTGTAGCTTAGGCTACTGTCGTGAGTAAAGAAAAATATCGTCGTCCGTTAACAATGAACAGAAACCAAAACCTCGCAACAGATTAAATCCCTGCAACATATCTTTATTTCATGAACAGACCACACCAATGGGGAAATGATGAGTCGCCAACAACCGATTATTAAATGTTGCAGTGATACGCCAAAAGCAGCTCTTTACACTGAAGGTTAACAATGGAGATGCAATGACTAAAAATTCAATAACTGTCTTAAAATGTTGGAACTTGGCAGCAAAACGTTTTAGCTACTATTATAACAGAAACACACGAAATAGCGACGATGCCACTTCCATTTCCTTCTTCAGCACCTCAAAGCTATGGAAGTGGACTGCGCGCTACTGAAGGAGACATTTTAGAAGACTTCAGATAGTATTTGTAAGCAGTTGTACCAACGAATAGATATTCTTCTACGCACTGCCCATCTCCGTTAAAGTCTTTTTAATGCGTCCTGTTTTCCCCTTTACGACCGCGTTTAATTAGCATGACGATTCCATCTGGTGTGCAAACGTAAAGAATAGACCTTACTATAATCAAACCCTCATCTGATCATCAAAATAAATATATGGGCTATTTTGATTTTTCTGTCAGGTGTTGCAGTCAGATGTGTTTCCTAACATTGGGCTACACTGCTATAATGTTTAGGCTAGCTATTTGCATAAGTGGTGAATCGCTTTTTTCGTCTTCAGATTAGCCTACTAGTTGGATATATAGGCATATCTGTGGGATTTATTTTTATATTTCTATACGATGTAATGCATATAGGAACGTTAGCTTCGCTGTTATGTTTGATTTCCTTGGTGCAAAAGTAGTTTCAGTCAGACTACAAAGAAAATGAACCGCGTAGGCTATATTAGTTGAAAAATTCAACTAAATCAAGCCATCAACATATTAGGCTACGGACAGGCAGGTGAGCACTTTTTTTTATCGTAGCCTATTAATATTTCAGTTTACCCTCTCCCACACAAATTCGCTGAAATGTTTAAAAACAAAACTGTTTGGTTTTAATGGGTTACACTGCACTTTTACATTATTTGTAAGCATTATTCGCCATCTAAAAAAGCATAGGCTACAATATCCAGGGAGGCATTTTGGTCTTTCGAGATAACGCACAAACCAACCGAGAAGCAGAAACTGAGGGACAATCAACACGTGAAAACCCTGGTCACTTAACAATTGATAAACATCAAAACGCTACTGGTATCTTTGGCGCACAGACATCCCAAGGAAAATCCAATAAGTAACAGTTTGTTTTTTCTCGAAATCTTGCTGATAGCCTAATGCACGAAATCGTGTAGGGAAAATATTGATTTTTTTCCCCATGGTAAGTAGATAGCGTAGCTATAGGCTATTGTAACACATTAACTTACAAATTCCAACAATTCAAACTAAATTCAGACATATTAAATTCAGAGTCAAACCATTTAGGCTACACATTAAGAAATCAAACAAAACAGGGTTTTTTTTGTCTCAAATATAGCTAATGGCCAAATTTGAAACCGCGATATTTTTTATCGAAAAGCTCTGAACGAATAGGCTGGACGACCACGTAATTACAATTAAATACCTCAATGTTTTTAAATGCATCGACTGCTGACGTAAAAACCACATTCAACCACATAAAATGCATAAATGCTCAACAACAGGTTATTGATTCTAAGTTGATTTATAAACTAGATTGTTGATATCTCACAATTTAAAAACATGCACACATCAGAAAGCTCGGCTACGTTGAAGGAACTGAAGCCCACCAAAAACTTTCCAGCACCGCACTGGTCAATTTCCGAAGAACCGGTAACATTCCCACGTCCGATCCCATGCAAACCTACCGTAGCAGTCCCCACTGCACCTTTCCCGGTATTTCTGGCGTGATTCTGTTGTTGTATTATATTTTTTATAATTTTTTAAAATAATATTTATAATTTCGGGGCCTGAGTGTTTCTCTCTCCCCAGACAGCAGCGCTAGAGTTATGGTGCGCGTGCATTGTGGGAGTGTGACGTCAGACCACTTTCACAAACTTTTTTAAACTACAGAGGTTGCTATTTTTTTTCGTTGTAGGCTACATTGCCTGCCAATTCGCATATATTTTTTCAATTAATATATTATCTTTGCATGGAGTATAGTTTATCTCAGTTGATGGTCGAAAAAGGAAAGTAATGGGCATAGGCTACATAAATGTAAATGCATATATGAAGGGAGGTAAAATGCATAAAGTATTATACTTTTATATTATAATCTTAAAACCACCGATCAATATATTTTAATGGACTATTTCTATAAACACGCAACAATATGCGTGTTTATTTCTCTAAGCAAAAGTGGTATTGGTGTGAAGAAAAATGTTTGAGAAAAGTTATTTAATATGGATATACATTTTAATAATAGCCTACGTTTGTTAAATAAATATTATAAATATTGGCAAGCGTTGTCTTGACTTCACATAACTGATCCAATAGTATAACTGATATATATATCGCTCGTTTTGTCTTCTGCTTTTTGTTTGTTTATTTTAGATTATTGTACGTCCACATGGAAGGCTGTCTTAAGTTAAGAACATATCATGCATATTAATTCGTTGAAATAAATTAAATATGGTATTTATCATTCGTTTGGATGGTCTTTAAAATACTTCCTAATTGCTTTTATGTTTGTATGTTATAACGTTCATAATATATAATCTGATTAATACATTTTAAACTATAATATAGCCTACAACTATATGCAGCTGTTTTTTTTAAAATTACTTTTAATAATATGTTGTAAAGACATTTTTACCATTTTAATTACCTAAGTACAAGTGTGTTTGCGATAACATTAAAAGCACAATTTCCAAATATTTTGTATTAGAAATAAAATGGTAACAAGAAGCCAATGTGTACAAATTCGTTATAATTGTGTTACCTATGTATTGGCATAATTTGTCTAATTAAACTGGACAACAAATTCTATACATAAAATTTAAAAGCTGACAAAATAAACGAAATGATAACTAATGGATTCTGTTGACGTGTAAAAAAACCATCATTTTTTTCAATAACAGAAATTCAAGAATGCTGGAAATACAGTATTCTATTTCACCACAAACGTTCCGTTCAGCCCCCGTATGAGATTGGAGAGTGCATTGTTTCTGAGGTTGTCACCAAAGGGTCCCGCGTGCGGTGCGCCCTTGTGGGATAGTTTCATCTTATGTTTTGGGGAGAAAGAATTACTTCCAGGTCACATCAACTCATTTCCTCACCCCTCTCCACAGGCACTCTCGTCGCTGGTGTGAGGCAATGAGTGGGGGTGGGGTAGAAACAGATAGGGTCTTCCATTGGCATCTCCACTTGGCCTGTGTAGGTGAAAGAAAAAACAACCATTCAGTTTGTTTTTCAGCGGAATATTATCAGGTTAAGTAAGGCACCAAAACGCGTTGTATCTCAATTATCTAAATAATTTCTGTTTACTATTTTTTTCTCTTTTAGTGTGTGTGTGTGTGTGTGTGTGTGTGTGTGTGTGTGTGTGTGTGTGTGTGTGTGTGTGTGTGTGTGTGTGTGTGTGTGTGTGTGTGTGTGTGATTAAATGTGTAGACTTTGACTCCGGTTGTGGAATGCGTGATGATATAGGTAGCTACCAAGTGTGAATTCTTAGTTTGGACCCGTTTACTTTTGCTGGAAAGGGGGAGAAATGAAATTATGTAAGAAAATGTAATCTCCTACTTAATGTCTGTTATTTAAAAACAATTATTTGATGTATCATTTTGAGTTATGATTATGCTGTGTTGGTACTGTTATATAAACGTATTCTGAATATGCTTAATTATAAGTGAAACGGTTATAATATTTATTTTAGATTTGCTTCATCAGCTTGTATAAACGGACTCGTGCAAATAAAAGCGAAAAAGAACGAAAATGAACAAAAGTTATACATATACACCAACTACACCAACTACTATTAATTTAAATTCCAAATTGTTTAAAAGGAAAAGATATGCACACCAAAATGTATTTGTAATTGTTCCTAAAAAAGAAACAAAAATAACAATATAACAAAATGACTGCTATTTCAAGTACAGCATTGTGCATATTAGCTAGTAATCATATTTTGATCATTTTTAAATTGTAATGGTGGAAACGACACTCAGAAAGAAAAAAGAAAATATATGTACCATTCTGACTAAAAGATTAAATACTCTTTTAGCAATTTAATCTTATATTTGCCCTTTTACACATGCATTTAAACGCAGGAATTTTATCTGCTTTCTTTTTTTTTTACAACTGGAAGATTTAAATTGAGTTTTACTAATTTCTTTGGATGGTGTTTTAATTTACTTCTTTACCCACCCACGATCCAACTCAGTAACTGAAATATTTTCATTAAAAAATAATCTGACATAAGCTGTGATGAGTCGGAGACATGGTCTGTCATTACTTGCATTCTTACTGCAATCTTACTATGTGTGCTGTGGAAGGACCCTCACATGAGGACTGTGAATTGATGGTAGTCTATGGTAAGCTTAATGTGCGCCCTGAGCCCTAAGGAACTGAGCCCCCACAGACTTTGGGTGAGGTCACATGCATGCCCAGCATGAGTGTGTGAGTGCATGAGAGAATTGTGGGTAATTTAGGATTGCAGACTTGCGGAAATTCTGCATAAAGGGCTCAAAAAGTCAGCGATAGAGCCCTTATGCACTTGCCAAATTTACAGTGGGACAGCCCTGAGCCCTCGTGGACTTATCGGGAACGCACCTCAAAGTCTGTGAGGGTGTAAGGGCGGACATTGAGATTGGGCCAAAATTTGCCTTTCCTCTTCCTGCAGATCACATGATGTGCCATATACCTGGATACCTGTACTCCTTCAGACAGATTAGTTTTTCTTTTCTTCCCCTTTCTTTCCTTTACTTGACTCCCTCTTTTTCTGCTCCACTGCTGTGCTAGGTATGTTTTTTTTTTTTTGCTTTCTTGCCCCTTTAATAGATACGTTTAAAATTGTTCATGTTTTTTGTGTGCCAGAGCTTGGAGGGAGGGAGTTTGTATCTTTATCTTGGCAGTCACACAAAATCCTGAAATAAAGGGAATTGAAGGGAGAAACTATTACAAGCACATTTTATCAGTACCAATTATTGTTTTCTTCCAACTAATTTCCCTTGACTTGAACCCCCCCCCCCCCCCCCCCCGTTTCAAATGCAACGTTAGTTGCTGCCTCCTCTCCACCTCCACTCCAAAGGCATCGATTTAAATTTGTGCCAGACTGTCAAACTACAAAAAATACTGCAGAAGAACATCAGTAGTGGAAAAAGGATTGAATCTTAGCCCTCTTCTGATGTGATTGTTTATTTTCTGTGCTTTATTTTGGTAAAAGGCTCTGGGGGTCTGATTGCAGTGGTTGAGTGTACGTGTTAAGGGTTACAGGTTGTGCTCTAACTCACCTTCTTCATTCATTTACTTATACAGCACACTAACAGGCACAACCAACCCTTCAAAGACGGTAGTTCCGCCATTGTGTCTGATTAACTTTGGGGGTTGGAGAAGGGGCGTAAACTTATTTAAGGAGGTGAACAGAAATGGAAATCGTTGTTTTAAAGGTCTGCGCTCAAATATAGCCATCAATGACATGTGGTTGTACTTTATTATTAAACATCAACAACAGTGCTCCCACAAGCTGTTCAGTTCATGTCCAGCCTTTATTCTCCCTGTTTTTAATGAGATGTTGCTGCTTTGTCCTCCAGGGCAGAATGTGAGGAACTGATGATGTTATTAACTGATCAGATGACCAGATCCGGGACTAGTTCCTTGACAGTATCCCATAGTACAGCTGGGCATTTAGAGTTCAGTTGAACAGCCAGGCTCAGGGGCGCCAGTGGTATACCCCACCTAGGATACAGACCCTTTGCTCTCAGGAAGCCTATACCCCCCTCACACATCCCCTAAATCTTCCATGAAATGTTTATGTAGCCAGTTCGGTGTCACTGTGACCAGTAGGTGGCAGTTTTTAGCCCTGCAACCAATGATAAAAGAAGACTAGGCAAGCCTAGCTCAGCCTGGACCCCTGTATGCAGCCAGTGTGGAACAGGTATGTAATTTATATATTGCGATAAAAATGGACAACGCATTTTTTTTTGGATAGATACCACATTAGTTTAGTTCATAAAATATAAATGTATTAATCGTTAGGGTAGGGAGAGGCGACAAGATATGATACTAAAAACAATCCACTCATCAACCAAATAAACGTCCTGTACGTTAGGACAGATTAATGGTTTTTTTTCCACTTTAACATCTCTGGTAGGATACGGCAGAGGTGACAAGATAAAATAGCAATCACACGACTGTTTTGATAAAAGCGTCTTCCCATTGAAGCATATGCGTGGGATGCGTGTGTTTTGGCGACGTAGAGCAAATATTCATGAAGTAGCCTACATTATTTCCTCTAGTCTACAACCAAGCAATAGTGTGACATTATTTGAATTTCACACACACACGCATGATACAAGCGTTAAGACAAAATATTACAGGTCTAAGTGTAGGGTATGTAATTTATATATTGTGATAAAAATGGACATCACATTTTTTTGGTTAGACACCACATTAGTTTAGTCCATAAAATGTATATTTATGTTTTGTTAGCCGATATGGAGAGTTAAAGTTGTTTTAATGACCTGTTAACATTTTCTGTACACAGAGAATGCACACATTGACAAAATTCAAGTTTTTTATTTGCTGAAAAACAATATCTCAATAACAATATCCTCTGATCTCCTTGGAGTTTACTTGTCTCCACTCCTCTCCAAAATAGAATGTTTACTGAACCGCAGCATCCAGACAGAACCAATCAATTCCAACAGTAGCTTATGACACCCGCAAATAGCCTACATACATTGTCTTTTATGTGGGTGGTTTAGGTCTGATCGGTTGTTTGTAATGAACTATTATTTTGCTGCCGCATTTTTACTGTAATTACTCAAAATTTAGGCATGGCGGCCCCTGCTATTAACCCTTTCACGCATATATCACAAATATGTGATCATTCCAGAACTGGCCCAAAAGCTTACCATCACAAATACGTGATTAAGATGTATCATTAGAATGTTCAGTTGAGAAGGGTCACTACCTTGTGCACTGTGTGCAAACATGACTCCAATGAGGTGTCTACAAGTCGTTTATTGTTCTACTAACACAAATTATGTTACTATAGTTGTTATCATCAGAGTAGTCATCTAGTTTCTTTTGTAGCCTACTAGGGTGACCATATATTCAATTTTTTTTTTTAAAAGAGGACGGGGCGGGCGGATGCAATGCCATTTTGAGTATTATGAATAGTTATAAATAGGAGAGTCTCAGCTTTCTGCCAATGACAATATAATCTTTCTACTCCAAATATTAAGCAATTATCGTCATTTAAATCTCGACTGTCACCAAACCATGTTGTTGATTTCTTCAAATGAATTAGAAGTAGCGATCCGCCAAGTTCATTAAAGGCTACAGAATGTTCATTCAGACATATAACAGCATGAACAGTTAGCCCACATGTTATCTTGGACTTTGTGCAGATTTTAGGCATGTCGTTGTTTGTACTTTTGTGCAGAAAACTACCATTAGATGAACAGGAGGCTAAATGCTTTGAATTGCTGTTTATTTATTTATTCGTCACTCGACAGGTCGCATATTTGCCGGGACCACAGTCAAAAAATAATCCGCTTACTTTTCGTTAGTTGTTGCCCCTCTGACATTGATTGAGTTTAAAACATGGGTGATTCTTCCTCTGGAGAGTGTAGCTATCTGGCCTAACTTCCCTGAAGTAAACAGTTGTGAGTATAATTTCAATACCAATGAAGTCCCCCTCCCGCTGGTGAAACAATATTAACTGGGCGATAACGACTACGAGAAAGATTATACATTTCAGCCAATTGACCTGTATCTTAAACATATCCACAGTTGTTCATTCATGATTTTTGGGTGCTACAACTAGAAAAAAGGGATGGGGAGTTAGACAGTGAACTTTTTACTGTAATTACTCAAAATTTACGCGTGCGCTTTCAACATTGGGGGATCAAGCAACCAACCAGTCAACCAACCAACCAGTCAGTCAGTCAGTTACCCACATTCACATGTTTAGGCCCACATGTGTTGCATCCGGGCAAAAACACAAGGAGTCGAGCAGCTTTACAATGTATTCAAATGCTACATTGCATATATTTATCATTTTTATTTATTTTCCCAAAAAACATATGATCATTACATAAATGCACATACAAAAAAAAAAACACTACACATACATAGGACTGTCCCGCCTGGGTAGAAAAAAAGGTATAAATAAGTAAATAATAATTAAATAACTGATTTCATATATATATATATACAGTGAGCACCATAATTCATTGGACAGTAACACATTTTTTTGTTATTTTGGTTCTGTACTCTATCACTTCTTGATATCTTATTTTCTGGTACTCCTACTATAACCTCTCTGCATTTGAATGGATCTCTATGGGAATTGGGGGGTGGGACTAGATTTAGCTGTAAATTACACTGGAACAGTATGGAACACATGGTTGGCTAAATGGGTCTCTAAGTCATCAAGGGTCTGACATATCAAATAAGTCTTAAACCATCACTCTTCTGCCAGATTTGCAGTAGATATGGATGGATAACTTGAAGGGTTTCTTCTCCTGACTTATTTTTCCATAGAGTTCAATAGGAAAATTTGTCAGGAGAAACAACCCTTAAAGTGATCCATCCATATTTACTGCATATCTGGCAGCAGAGTGATGGTTTAAGGCTCATTTGATACACCAGACCCTTGATGACTTAAAGCCATTTAGCCAACCATGTGTTCCATACTGTTCCAGTGTAATTTACAGTGTAATTTAAATCTAGTCCCACCCCCAAATTCCCATAGAGATCCATTCAAATTATAGGTTATAGTATCGCTTGTAGGAGTACCAGAGAATAAGATATCAAGAGTCGTTTGATATTGTTGGGTCACAGACATCAGGAAATCATGGCATGCAAAGGGTATGCGACCAAATATTATGTTAAATGTCCAATATTTTTTGATGCCCGAAAATGGGGGGACTATGTACAAAAGGTCCTATAATTTCTAAACGGTTCATCCAATATGGATAAAAATACCCTCAAATTAAAGCTGACAGGCACTTCAACCCCATTGTCATTGTATCCTTTCAAACTCAAATGCTAGAGTACAGAACCAAACTAACAAAAAATGTGTCACTGTCCAATGAATTATGTCACTGTCCATACCTTTTTTTCTCTTTTTTTATATTATTATATTTATTTTATTTTATTTATTATAATTGTTTAACAGGCTATTACATAATTACATATTGGAATAGAAATATAAAAGTAAACATATACGTAGGAACTACACCTTCCCCCAATACAGTTTTTAAATTTATTCCATATTTTTTGGAGACTTCACTTTTTCTAAATCTCTTAGTTAACGTTATTTCATATGAGACCGTTTTCACTAATGTATCTATCCACTCTTTGAATAGTGGCCTTTCTGTACTCTTCCAGCCCTTAAGGACCAGCCTCAGCATTGCTACTATACCCATATATAATATCCTAACCTGGGTCTCGTTCAATTCTGGTACCTGAGATATATTGCATAACAAACCTAATCCAGGCCCTCTTCCATACACTGCAACGCCTGCTGTCATAGAGGTTGTATAATTGGACATTCCCACAGAGCATGGAGAAGGGTACCCTGCATCCCACTATACCTCCAACACAAATGATCTTGACATAAGCCCATTCTTTGTATCCTTACTGGTGTAAAATAGAATCTAAGGAGTACCTTATTCAAAATACCTTTACCCCTAGCTTCTCGAATATATGTTCCATTGTTTGAAATAATCTGCCCCCATGCTTTTTTTGTCTATCATTTTAAAGATCCTTTTGCCATATCACTCTCAAATTTTCACACTGGTCTTTTGATCTTACACAACATTTTATAACACATTGAAGCAGTCTGCATAGGACCAGGTAAGGAGAAGAAATACTCTATGACATTGTGTTTTTTACATGAAAGGGACACATGCAGTTGCAACACAGCTTCTAAGCTGCATACACTTCTATATATCATTAATATTCAAGTTATATTGCAACCCCATCTCATCGCATGACAAGTATAATTTATTTTTGTGCAAGTCTCCCAGGGGTATTATCTCCTTCTTTAACCCATTTTTCCCAGAAAAGAGGTTTATTTCCTATGCACACTTCAGGGTTGAACCATGTAGATGCATACTTCTGTTTATAAGGACATTCTTTGATTAGTTTATGAACTGATAGCCATATATTTTTAGAATGGTTAATAATTAAATTAATGTCCACTATACTGTATGTGCCTATTCAGATCTTTTTTGAGAAAGAACATGTATTGGACTGAAAGCTAGCTGTCATTACGTTCTCTAATTTAACCCATCTTGGTTCTCTGCCCTCCCCATTTTTATGTTTTTCTAATTTTGACATTTCAAAATTATAAATTACTGTATATAATTCTACATCTGGAAGACCCACATGCTACATCACATAATTAAAAGAAACACAAAGCATGGTATCATGCTTTGTTCAAGAAGAATATGTATGTATCTGACATTTTGGCTTTGTGAAAGCTTTTGTCTAAACTCCTGTTAATTCTGACCATTTATTTCTTCTGCCATGTTCAAACCATGCTTCACACAATTGTGACATGAAAATGAAATAAAACAAAACTTAAAAAACTTTTTTCAACCATAAACATGCTTCTTTCACCCAACTATAAAAGTCAGTCTTCCAAAAGGTTTCTTCTTTCCCTGCTTACACATCAGCACTGAGATGTAGAGGGGATTGCTTCCTTCCCATTATCCTGTATTGAGAACCTCCTTAGTCCTGCGAACAAAGACCAAATATCTCTTATTTCTGAGATGATTGATCACATGGAGACACTGAAGAGCCTCTCAAGCACTGATCTTGATTTTGTACACACTGATCATGGTTCTTTCTGTTAAATGTATAGCCTGGGCTACTTGATTATTAAAACTGTTAGTTTGTAGATGGTTCTACGTTGAATTTGGCGTTTAACATCAATATGGTGTGACAAAATAAACCACGCGTTTAGCCAATGTATTATTATTCAGATTGTTGGCACACTTGATAATCAAAGAATATGAATGAAAACTGGTTGAGAACAATGATCAGTTGAAAGGGAACTTTTCCGACACGTCAACAACCACCACTGCTCATTAGGCTACACCCACATGGTGCAGTCTCTTAATGCTGCAAATGTTGTTGTGTTCACCAACAAGATTTGTGCTAAGACAGCCAAACCTGTTTTTCTTTACATTATATGTACAAGTAGGCTATGTATGGGTTGAACAAATATGAAAAATTCACAATAAAAGGTTTTTGTTATAATATAGCTATGTATACACAAATATTAGTTTGCATGCACATGTGCATGCATCTATGTGTTTTGTATGTTCCTCATGAACTTAAATCTTGTAATCATTGTAGCTACTCGTACATAGCCTATTATTAGACCAACCTATTATGAAACTCATCACAAAGCTTTATTAGTATACATTCAGTCAGAACCAGTTTCATTCTGTTTTTTCCCCGTTAATAAACAGTCATACCAGATGCCAATATAAGGAGGACTGACAAAGCGTAGCCTACATATTAAACCCGTAAATGGCCACAGAAAACCTAGCTCCGCCCTCCCCCACTCATTCACTGCCGCTGTTCCTCCTCACCCTCATTTAGCTGTTTACTGCTGAATGGAGCAGCTCCTGCAGTAAGACTATTTCAATGCTAGGACATAGTCATAGACTTTTAATTAACAATGCCTATTCAGTATTAGGGGGTAGTACCAATAGCAGCTGGGAATCAAACACTGTAAAAAATGATTGCCTCATTTTGTTATATCCACATATATATTTTCGTCAACTTAACTTGTCACCATAAGTTAAGAAATTCAACTAATCTTCTTAGCCTAATGGGCAATTTAGAGTCTCCAATTACCTCCATGTCTTTAGACTGTGGTAGGAAACCAGAGTACCCAGAGGAAACCCACTCAGACATGGGGAGAACATGCATAAAATTGCTCAAGGGTAAGATGCTCAGCCAGGATTCGAACCCTACCTTCTTGCTGTGAGGCGACAGTGCTAACCACTGCACCACCATGCTGCCCCCTTAACTTGAAGAATTCAGATACATTCTTTTGACTTAATGTGACAAGTTTTTACAAGTTTTAATATTTAGTCACTTGTTCTTTTAACACACTAAGTTGAAACAACAAATAATCTACAGTCATATCAACTTTTATAATTTACATCAGTAGATTAACACAAAGCATAATTTATAGTCATGTCAACTTTTTCAACTGAAAATGATGAGTTGAGACAATGAATAAGCCCACGTTGATTTTACTTGAAATTTTAAGGCAGCAAGGAGCAAGTTTTTAAGTTAAACTAACCTGGCTTTTTTTTTTTTTTTTTACAGTGAACCTGCAACTGGTTTTGCTTGGATTAACTTCAGGAACAAACAATCAGTGATTATATCTGGGCTTTTGTCCTGCATGAGCTACATCGCTCAGTTCCCATCGCTAACCTTTCGGTCAGTAGCCTAGCTTTCAGTCTAAGACTATGGACGGTCAGTGACTTGTTTGCTGTCTCCCAGTGGTCCAGGAGTCGCTGGTTCGCTGCATCCGGGACAACGCGGGATGCTGAATGCAGAATTGAAAGCTTTAGGCTAGCCAGCTATAATGGCTGACGGAGCCGGGGAGCAGAACCTGAGGTAAGATCACACGTTTACCTGTGTGAAATGATTGGCGGTTAGTCCTTCTTTTGCAGTGTGTGATTTTGCACGGAAACCGACGATTCCCCAAATATTTTTGGCTGAAATTTGTTTCGCTGTTGCTCGGACGTCTAAATGCTTGGTTGCGGGGTAACGTTAGGACCGTCCCGATTAATTGTATCGAATATTTAGTAACGTTAGTCATCACTGTTTGCCGGTCAGTTTAACTTTTTTGTTGCGTTTTCTTTATTTCAGTGTAGTTCTATTCAATAATATCATCTTGTTAAAACAATTCTGTCGTTTTTGGTTTGTTTAACGTTAGCTAGCTGTAACGTTAGACAATGATCTGATTGGAACAAACTGTGCCGCTAAATTCCTCTGTATAGCGTTAGCTAGCTAGTAAATGTAACGTTAGCTTAGTTTTAGGCAGCTAGCTAGCTAACGTTAGACGTAACGTTATTTCTGTAGAAAATCTCGCTCCCTTCCAGAGTTAGTTAACGTCAGTGACACGAAATAGCAGTGTTTATTTCCAGAGTAACGCACCGTAGTGTCTGTCGTCCAATCGGTCAGCCAACTGACCGTACAACGTCAGCTAACATCAAACGTTAGCTGTATTAACGAATGAATGAAAAGTCACTAATGTTAGCATTAACCGACATCAACATGGAACAAGAACAAGGCTTAGCTAGTGTTAATGTCTCAGACAGTGCAACCTCTAAAGTGGCCTTCACACAAAGGGAAATAATACGACTGTTTTGGATTGGCGGAATTTTAGAGATTTTAACCAGTCAGTAGGTAATGTTAACTATAGTTTAGCTTATCATCAAGTACGTTAGCATGACTGACACTTCTCCAACGAATGTGATAATCTTCCTTCAGATCCATCGTCTGTGTTAGCTAGCTAAGGCTGGCATGCAGTTACGCCCAAGCCACGGTTAATTGGAAAACATGCGGCTGACTTTTTAATAGGGACTAACGGTAACGTTATCTATATTTAGAGAACATTTGATCATGATAACGTTAGTCGAGTATTTATGTGCGATTCGATTTCATCTGAGTGCAGAAAAAAAGACTCGCAAATAGCGACGGTGATGTCATTTTGAGCATATGCAGTAAAATCGAAGTGATATGTGCTGAATAAAGGATATGTAAAACACTAGCAATGGTTAATTCGTTGCTGAGATTTAGGTTTTATCTGGTTTATTTTATATTACATTCAATGCACTGTATCAGATCGAATTGTGTCATCCTGTTTAATAATTAATTTCACACACAGGCTACTACAACCGCGTTCACATGCACGCGCGCATATCAAGCTTGGTTCACCTTATCTGTACAAGTTGCATAAATTATATCAAGCCAAAAATGAAAGAAAAAAAAGTATAATTTGGGCTACTTAATATCTGTTGTTGCTGCTACAGCGATCACACGCGCCTATTTTAAATACTCAATTAGTGTATGTAATTTATCTCATTTAAACTAGTCACATTGTCCTGTCTTCTTGAAAACTTGAAATCAGATGGTGTCCAACACTTTATGCAATATAATAATGTATGTAGCATTGGAGTGCACAGAGGTCTTTGCACTAGTAGCCGACTGTATTTGTCAGTTGGTTTTGAATTAATTCTCATGCTGTGTAATTGTAACCAGGATAAGAATGATAATGTTGACAAACATTTGTTTGTTTTTCTCCTGTGTGTAGGTTCTGATGTTGGAAAATCGCCTAATAAAATAAAATAAAATAGAATAAAACTATTTAAAAAATAAGTTTTGTTAAAATAAGTGAGTAGGTAGCACTGTAGCCACCTCATCATGTCTAAGGGCAGGTCTTTGGAGGCGGTGAAGGTGGTGGTCCGCTGTCGGCCCATGAACAAGAAGGAGAAGGTGGCAAATTTCCAGAGGGTGGTGTCAGTGGATGTGAAGCTGGGGCAGGTGATGGTGAGGAACCCCAGGGTGAGCTCCGCTCATGACCACCCCAAGGTGTTCACGTTCGACTCGGTCTACGACTGGGACTCCAAGCAGCTGGAGCTGTACGACGAGACCTTCCGGCCGCTGGTGGACTCGGTGCTGCTGGGTTTCAACGGCACCATCTTCGCCTACGGCCAGACAGGAACAGGGAAGACCTACACCATGGAGGGCATACGCCACGACCCGGAGAGGAGGGGCGTGATTCCCAACTCCTTCGAGCACATCTTCACCCACATATCGCGCTCACAGAACCAGCAGTACCTGGTCAGGGCCTCCTACCTGGAGATCTATCAGGAGGAGATCAGAGACCTGCTGTTCAAAGACCAGGCCCACCGGCTGGAGCTGAGGGAACGGCCAGACACTGGCGTGTATGTCAAGGACCTGTCCTCCTTTGTCACCAAGAGCGTGGCTGAGATCGAGCATGTCATGAACGTGGGAAACCAGAACCGCTCGGTCGGCGCTACCAACATGAATGAGCACAGCTCGCGCTCACACGCCATCTTTGTCATCACGGTGGAGTGTAGTGAGCTGGGCCCCGACAAGCAGAACCACATCCGGGTTGGCAAGCTCAACCTGGTGGACCTCGCGGGCAGCGAGCGGCAGAGCAAAACGGGCGTCCAGGGAGAACGCCTGAAGGAGGCCACCAAGATTAATCTGTCCCTCTCTGCCTTGGGCAACGTCATCTCTGCCTTAGTGGACGGCAGGAGCTCACACGTGCCGTACCGTGACTCCAAACTCACCCGCCTCCTGCAGGACTCGCTAGGCGGCAACGCCAGGACGGTGATGGTGGCCAACATTGGCCCCGCTTCTTACAACGTGGAGGAGACCCTCACCACACTCCGCTACTCCAACCGGGCCAAGAACATCCGGAACAGGCCACATGTCAACGAGGACCCCAAGGACGCACTCCTGCGCGAGTTCCAGGAGGAGATTGCTCGGCTGAAGGAGCAGCTGGAGAGGAGGTCTGGGGGTAGGGGGGGGGAGGAGGAGGAGGAAGAGTGATGGGCGGAGCTTGGGGGATGGAGTGGAGGAGTTTGAAGGGGAAGAGCTGGATGAGGACGAGGAGGTAGCAGAGGAGGGGGGGAGGGAGGATAGCGTGGCAGGAGGAGATACGCAGTACTGGCAGGAGCAGCAGGAGCAGCTGGAGAGCGAGCGAAAGGCCATCATGGAGGACCGCAGCCTGGTGCTGGAGGAGAAGCAGAGGCTGCTGGGGGAGAAGGAGAGGAGGATAGAAGAGCTGCAGATGGAGCAGGAGGCTGGGGAGATGCTGGCAGCCAAAGTCAGGGTGAGCCAATGCCTCTTAAGCACCAACTAGGGCCTCTGTCAACCACCAAACAGAACCTCTGTCAGCCTCCAAATCGCTCCCAGATTTTAGCCTTTGTTTAGCACATAGTTCTTTGTTTGCTGCATTTGCATATCGGTTTTTTTTTTGTTGTTTATTTATATTTGCACTTGCATTTTTTATTTATTTATATTTGTAAATGTAATTTTAAAAAAAATAGTAATAATAGTTTTACTATTGACAGACACATTGTAGCATTGACAGTAGTAGTAGTATTTCCATGCTGCGTTGTGATCCTGCCCTCCTCTTCTCTCAGGCTATGGAGAGCAAGCTGCTTGTTGGTGGTAAGAATATTGTGGACCACACCAACGAGCAGCAGAAGAGACTGGAACAGAAGCGTAAGGAAATCGCTGAGCAGGTAGGGCCAAGTTACCAGTGGGGACATCTCATCATGTAGCCCTCTGTTCAGATGATGATCTCTCTGCTGTAGAGTTCCCTTTGCTGACCCCATGCACTCTCTGTGCTGCTGGTGTTGTGTGGCGTCTGCGCGTGTCTGTACGTATCTGCGCAGAAACGCAGGGAGAGGGAGATGCAGCAGCAGGTGGAGAGCTGGGACGAGGAGACGCTGGAGCTAAAGGAGACGTACAGTTCTCTGCAGCAGGAGGTGGATATCAAGACCAAGAAGCTGAAAAAGGTATGTATGTCTGTGTGCGTATGTGTGTGCACTGTGTCTGTGGTTATGGACGCCCTTGTTTGCAGCGGCCCGGTTGGCTCATAGTCTAATAAACTTGGCAAGCTCAGAAACAGATGTAAGATTCTCTCCTGATGTTGAGATGAGACGTCGTATGTATGCTTAATGTGTACCCTGTCTATGTGTCTGTCCCCCATCTCTGCCCCTGCCCCTGTCTGTCCCCACCCCCCTGTCTCTGTCCCTTGCCCTCTCTGTCCTCGCCTCCCCCTCCCTCTCTCTGTCCCTTGCCCTCTCTGTCCTCGCCTCCCCCTCCCTCTCTCTGTCTCCACCCCTCAGCTGTTTGCGAAACTGCAGGCTGTGAAGTCGGAGATCCAAGATGTCCAGGACGACCATGTCAAACAGAGGCAGGACCTGGAGCAGACGCAGAACGAGTTGACCCGGGAACTGAAGCTGAAGTACAAACAAACTCAGAGCCCTTAACCCTGTCCCCTCTTCCCCCCTGCCCTGTCCCCTCTCCCAGTACAGGCTCAGAGACCGTAACTTTGAGAATATTTACTGAAGCAATTCAAATAAAATAACTTGATCAAGGCAACAACAACAGTGCCCCACGGGGATTTGTAAATATATTCATAAATATAGTAAGTCTTTGCCCCTCCCTCCTCACCAAGAACTGACTTGGCCGTCCCTCCGACATATGATTTGTAATGAGCACTCCTATCTCATCGTTCTGAGGCATTACTGCCCCTTCAATTCATTTTAATAAGAATCTCTATGGGACCCTACTTGTAATCATGCTTCCGTTCACATTGTCGTCTTTTCTCCAGGAGAAAGCAGGTCAGATCGCCGCTAAGTAGAGCATGGTGTTTTTTTTTTGTTTTTATTAATGTGCTCTGAAATTGACATTGGAATTCTGAATAAGCACTTCTCTCAGCCTATGTGTGTCCGTGTGGGTGCTTGCGTCTGCGTGTGTATCTGTGTGTGTGTGTGTGACAGTTGATGTGACTGCCTTTCCTTTTTCAGGCAGCTGATCATTGAGAACTTCATTCCTATGGAGGAGAAGAATAAAATAGCCAACAGGGCGTTCTTCGATGATGAGGACGATGGCTGGAAACTGAGACCCATCGCCCGGATCAAGGAGTAAGACTGAGACTGCCCTGCATCCTATCCTCCACCTCCTGTCTCTCTGTCTGGGTGCAACTGTGGGGGGGATGTAGAAGCAGGGGGTTTGGGTGTAGTTTTGTGGTGCGGTGGGGGTGAGATGGTGTTCAGGCAGGGGTTGTCGGGTGTAGAGGTGGGGTGGGGGTTATGGGCGGGGCTATAAGCTATTATGGCAAACCGGGTGGTGTTACCCACCTCTTCGGCATGCCCAGACATTAGACAGAGGAAGACCCTTCATGTGCAGCTCAACAGGCAAAATTGCGGGTTCCCAATCAACCAGCAGGAGTTGCTAGTTGCTGGATAAAAGCATCTGCTAAATGATTGTAATGCAATGTGTAGCCTTTATTTGGTTGATCAAGCAGAAACAAGACACCTGCATAAACTACTATTGCACTTATTCTCTGTATAAATCTGTTTCATAATGCCATAGACTTTACTCAGTACGTACATCAGCCAATCTGAATCTGTCAGTCCTGCTAGTCTATATTGCTGGTCTGTGTAGTGTGTGGTGTTCAGTCCCAGTACTGGTGGTCTACACCCTGCTTGTGCATTGGCTCAATGCTTGACTGCAGGATAGTGGTAGTTTGATTCTGTCACGTTTTATATGTGGTGAGAGAGGTCATTGTGGCATTACTATAAATTAAAGTGTGTATTATTCTGGTGAATGTCTGTGACATCAAAGTCAACCATTGCTTCCCCGAGAGCTTCCTTGGTATTGATGGACAGAGTATTGTGCAGTACCTGCTCATATTCGCCACATTGCCATAACTCTGCCTTTGTGTGTGACCTGTGTGTGAATTCTGTGCTGATGTAGTTCTCTCTCTTTCTCTTTATCTCTGTCTCTCTCTGTCTCAGGGCCCAGCAGATGATGGCACGGCCGGTTTCTGCAGTTGGCTACAGGAGACCTCTCTCAGAGCATGCCCGTATGGCCATGAGGCTGCGGCCGGATGCCAGATACAGAGTACAGTATACCAGTTGTTCACTCCAACATCACTTATTATAGAGATACAACATTCCCAAAATCCCTTTAACATACCCCACTATTCCAGCATTTGTCTCTCTGGGACTGTCCCCCTTCTCTTTCTGTCCCTCTATTTAAATTTCCATTGTGCATCTATTTCAACTTTCATTGTGCATCTCTCCTCTCTCTCTCTCTTTAACATTCACTGTCTTCAGGCTGATAATATCCTCCAGCTGCAGCAGGACTTTCCCCGCAGGAATACCCATGAGTACCAGGGGCCGGCCATTGCAGCCAGTGTGGCTGCTGTGCTGGAGGGTGCCCTGCGGGAAGGTGATGACATTGAGGTTGACGCCTCTGGTTTCCACAGTGGTAGCCCTGCCCCAAGTGGCCCCATCCACTCGCCCACCCCCAGTGGTCCTGCCCCTGCGTCCTGTGGCACTGCCCCCAGCATTTTTGGAGGCAGCAGGATTCCCAAGCCCATGTAAGACTCCTCCCATGCCCAGGCCAGCCCCACCCGCACCCCCAACTGATACTTACCTCCTGTCCTTTCTATTTCCCAGCAGGCCCCGCATGGGGAAGGCAGGAAGTGGCTCCGTCTCCTCACAATGTCCGTCCAGCTCAGGACCCCCCCACTACCCACAATGCCGTAGACTCGTTCCCAAGTGACACCCTCCCAACCCTCCACTGGCTGCACTGTTACTGGACAGAGAAGCACAAACTCAGCCAACCTCACAATGCAACAGGAAATGCAAGCCACCTTCTCTTGTTTTTTCTACATTATACGCACTTCCACAGACTTGCTGCTGCTGCCGTTACTACTGTGTAAAATTAAGAAAAAATAACACTGGAAATCAAATTATAAGTAAATTCAATGGGTTCTAACTTATGATAATTTATCATTTATTTATTTATTTCCATGTATTTTTTCCTTGTTAACCATTTCTCTATAAGCACTGTTGTAGATACACCTTTATGACTTGTTCACTCAACTGACAGTATTGTTTTTTATTATTTCGGATTTGTAAAAATTTTAAAAACATATTTTTGTGTACTTTGCACTGATACATTTTTTTACGTGGGTTAATTCTTTTTTTCAAAATACAGGATTTAAAAAAACTTCTTTACATTGTAAATTAAAATCAAATCCATCATGCAGCATGTTTTTTCAGTTTCACTGAAAGTGAAATATACCTGGAGCCACCTATTACCCTTACACACTGAGGTAAGGCCTTGGGGAAAAAGTAAGGATGTCTGAAATAGATGTAAATTATATGGTTACCCTAAAGGACTTGCCAAAATCCTTGTTAAGAGTTGCACCTTGCCCAGCATGATCTTATGTAATTGAATTTTAAGGTTAATTATTTTAAAAAGTTTATTTAATATTGTCAAATTTGAAAGATGGCCACAATATTTCTTTTCCATGTTATTTTACTATGATTTTTGATTATTAAATAATACCAATCAGTAATGAAGTTGATTTGATTCATTGTTTTGTCTTATCAAGATTAAATAAATGAGAACAGGAGTACTGAGTAAAAGGCGAACATATGTTTTATGAAGGAGAAATTTCTCACTGGATCTGACACTCTTTGAATAGCACTGACATTTTTGGTGCAGTGCTTGCATTGAAACATTGGTTATATTAGGGTCAGGGTTAACTGGAAAAAAGATGTTAAAATGAAGGGGTATTCACTGACTCACAGCGAGTATAGTGTTGCCATAGTTAGAGAATGGGGCTTCTTCAACTAAAAAATGGGTGGAACTGTCATGCATGATCTGTGACTGATTTCATCGTAACCGAATAGTGTTTTGCCGCAGAGAGCAATTTATTTAATCAAATCAATGAAGTCACTGATTAACAGCAAATGGTGACTGCCTAATATGTGGTGTATGATCAGCTGCCTTGCCCACAGCTATAGTGTTGAAGTTGCCGTTGTTGAACTGGATGTGAAACTACACCTGTTTCTGTTCAGGTAGCCTCGCTGTTATTTCCCCCCATTATTTCTCCACATTGACAATGGACAGTTCACTCTACTGCCATTAATGGAAGCATAGTCAATGATGTGCCCCTCATTTAAAGTGTCTTTCATTGAGTCATCAAGAGTGAGATTAGAAGCATTTTTAGTTCATTTCTGTGCCACGCTTCAGCACCTGTTTTTTTTATTTTAATCACATGGATTCTCTCAAAGATGTGCAGGTTATGTGGCCTTCATATGCCAAATGTAGTAACATACAAAGCACGCACACAAAACAGATAAAACAAACACATTATGAACAGACGTGGAAAACAAAAAGGCATGGCTATTTTGATTATGCCATTGATTCTGTATCTGTGCTTAGCTGTTTGTGTTCACTGCTTTCATGTTATACTAGTATGTTTTTTTTCTTAATGTATTTGTCTTCCTCATGTGCTTTGTTTCTTAAAACCTTAGTATTTTATGATTTGTGTGTTGTTTTAAGCCATCATAGAGACAGGGTTGATCAGGACCTGGGCCTTTGTCCATTATGGAGACTGGAAATGTTACATTAGTTTGATACATTATATCCAGCTTGGTATAATTCTTAATATTCACATATTGTGACAGGTGACAGATTGTACAGCTATTTGGAGTGAGTGCTTTTTTTTTTTTTTAGTGCCCCAGCATTAGCAGGAGACTGCTTCTGGATTAAGACCTGCTGTCAACCCACTTCCACACACTACGGTGCATTTGGATTGAAACTGGATGGAAATTAATGTTGTAGTCTTTGGTGGTGAGATTGGGGGAAATAAAAAGTTAGGATGGATTCAATTTTGGTTGTCAAAGGTGATTGGACACGATTTCAGAAAGAATCGACAATAGGTATCGACCTACCTACCCCCCCCCCCCCCCCCCCCCCCCCCGAAACTAAGTGTCCATTCAAACGTCGTCCGCTGGGTGGGGCTACTCGGATTTCTTAAATGTGGTTTGCATAGATAGAATAAGCGCTACACATCTAATTAGGGTTGCCAACCGTCCCTTGAAATAAGGGACGATCCCTTATCTGTTCAATAAGCCTTATTGAACTGATAAGGGATCGTCCCTTATTTCAAGGGACGGTTGGCAACCCTACATCTAATACTTGTGTGAAAACGTTATCGGAAACAACCGCCTCACGTACACATTTGTGGTATTGATTGCAGTTTTAGGGAAATTAATTGCGCGTTTCTTAAAGTCACTCGGATCAAATGTAATGTCTGTCCGCATATTCAGTGTTGGCTTCCCTGATGCTAAATATAACCAAACCGAAAAAAACCATCTGTGCCACGTAAGCCCTTTTGTATTCCCCCCAATATTAATGTGAATTAAATCAGCATATATCGCGTAGGCCTATACGTCCAAACTATGCATAATGAACGACTGGACGCAGTAAGACGCTTTTCAGTAGTCATTTCAAACCTACCAGAATAATGCCACAATGGGAAGCGCCACATTGCATTTGCAAGAAAAGAGGCGGGTGGGTAACTAAACCGACGCCATTCTGGCTCTGACTCTGAGATTTTTCCTCCCCCATCGTCACGATGAGCCACAATGGCGTGTTCTCGCTACGGAAAGCTCCAGTGTAGCGTTGGCTCGAAGAGGGGGATGGGAAAGAGTTGTTTTGTGTTGCATTCCTGCAGTGTGTGTGACCTTTGACCTCGTTGTTATGTTCTCTCCTGCTTGCATTCCGAAGTGAGGATTTCCTGCAGTATGCCAGAAGCGTTGGTCGCTGCTCGGGGCTGGTCTATGTGCCCTGTGTGTGTTTACTAGCTAACGTTACAAAGAACGGCGCCAGAACAGAATAACCAATACAACTAGCTATCTATAGTTTATATTAAAAAAATTGCGCTACGGAAGCGCTTGTTATTGGGCACGCCGCGACGAACAAGAAAACGCGTGTGTGTTGTGAAAGGGGAAGGAAGGCAACCGAAAACGGGGAAATAATAGCTAACGTTAGCTAGCGATCACACACACGGGTTTTCCATCCGCTCCTACAAAGCAGAAGACAACCGCAAGAGAAAGGGAGAGGAAATGAAGGACAAACAGAAGAGAAAGAAGGAGCGCACGTGGGCAGAAGCAGCACGCATGGTAATGTGTTATTAATCGCAATTAGAGCGACATGGACCATGTAGGTGAGCTATTGAACAAAGATATGGCATATTGGCATAGCCCAGGCCGTACACCCGCAGCAGCAGCAGCAGCAACAGCAGCGTAGTATAGCTAGAGGGAGTGCTCCTAGCCCAATTCCTTATCTATTACTCGGGCGGGCTTTTAAAAACGGGAAACAACAGCAACGCGTTTTCAAATAAACGTTAAACTATGGTATTGAAGCTATCTTTTTAACAGTTCGTAATACCCACCCTGTTACTGAAATCGTGTGAATGGATAGCTAGGTAACTCGGATTTGTCATTTACGCTGCATGAAACTCCGCTACCCTTCGCTATCCATTTGACCCTTTGTTAGCTAGCTAGCGTATCTAGTGCTGTATTGCTTTATAGCTAACATTACCGAGATACAACATTTGCTAGGTGACTAGCTTGTCTTGGTTAAGTTGACATAAGGTATCTCGAAACAACTAAGATAATGTTAACGATTTTTTTGCTTTTTTGTAGCTCGCCTGAAGTAACTACGTTAATGTTGCTTAGCTAACGTAGCTAGATCTACACTGAACAACAAATGACCCCACTTCGGAGCTGGGCCTAATTTCTGTTGCTAGCTAGTGTCATTTATTTTATAGAAAATTCGATTTATTTATACTTCTAGATGGTACGACTGCTGATGGCATACAAGCTACCTAATAGTAGATCCTATCAATTGTAGCAGGCGACGTGCTGTGTACTGTAGTTAACGTTACAATAGCCAACGAGCCTAATCCAACTGGACAGGGGTAATTTAGCCAACGTTAATAGCTAGTTGGCTAGCTATATATAGTCAATGAATGAGCAGCTGAGCTGCTTATGTTAGCTGTTCTTTCCGATAGCTAGCTAGGTGCGACATTGCTTGGCAATGCTTGTGTGACGTACAGGGCTAACGTTAGTGTTTCAGATTGTCATGCTTTGTTTCGTGGTAACGTTAGCTATCCAGTGTTTCGACTCACTAGTAGTGCTCAAATTTCTGTCTGGTTTATAGTAGCCTGG
The DNA here is from genome assembly GCA_029718625.1 of Synaphobranchus kaupii. Lineage (NCBI taxonomy): Eukaryota > Metazoa > Chordata > Actinopteri > Anguilliformes > Synaphobranchidae > Synaphobranchus > Synaphobranchus kaupii. The sequence continues at coordinate 89,865,992 of CM056380.1, forward strand.
TAGTATCCATCCACAGTGTTTAATGTCGAGAGGCGGTCGCATATTTAAACAGCTCAGATAAGCCACATTGGTGAAGTGCTCGGGTATTAACGTGACACCTATATTTTACATTATATTGTTGAGATAGCCTTCGACGATGCTGCGCAGACTTCTGGATCTTACTCTGCCTGTGACCCGTTTCTCGTTTGTATTTAAAAAGGCACGACTGAAGCAAGACTGCGCACTGAGATCAGAACAGCATCCAACGTTATTTTCTGGATTCACACCCGCAACCTCTGAGCCCAGAGTACTCGGCTCTGAATAAAACATTCGCAAACAGGCGCACACAATGGCCACAGCTTCGTGTGCACTACACGTAGTCAAGCTGTGATCGACAGCTGGATGAGAGCCAGCCCCCACATGTGAAGTTAAGTGGAGCTTCTTGTCAATAACTGGCAGAGCTGCCAGTGGGTGTCCAGCCTGACATCAGATGGCTGTGGATATCTAAATCTGCAGATCCCTTAATACAATTATTTTTTTCACTGTACTATAAACAAAGTGAATTGTGGGTAGGGGTAATTTTGTGGCCTGACCTGCCGTCCTCGGTTGTAGTTTCCCGAATGGCAGTGAAACTGAAATGATCTAGGACCCTACACACACACACACACACCCACCTTGAATGTAGGTTTCTGTATATTTTGGAAGTGTAACTCTGGGCTGTGTGCAGCTTATTAGGAGTACTGGTTGGTCACTGAAAGGCCAGTAATGTTCAGCAAAGGTGGTTTGAAAGTGTTAACCTTTGTCCTGTTTATTTTTATATAATACCGTTTGCATGTTCCTGCTTTGTTTTTTAAGAATAAATGTCATCGTGATTAACGTTCACAAAGGTTTCTCTCTAAGAATGTGAGCATGGGCTTTGTTTGTATAGTAAAGACATGTTTGAAGCCATTGGCCTTACAACATGTTTCTTTAGGTGGCAGTCACCCTATATTGTTCACAAAATTAAATAACCAATAAGCTGTTGTTGAAATAATCACAGACTCTGACTCCTGACCTCTGCTCAGTAAAACGGAAATTCAGGAATGGCAGGTTCAGTTAACCACAAGCCGGTGCTCTTGTCGATTAGATGTTGGTAAACAGGCTGTTTGTTTTGAAAAGACCTTTTTAAAATGCATTTGTTTGCTTAGGGGTCCTGCACCCCTGAGGCCTGTATCACAAAGCAGGATTACTGAGTTAGCTGGATAACTGAGCTCTTTTTACGTAAGTCCCTGTTCCAGATTTGGGTGTGTTCCGGGTTTTACTGCAGCTAACTCAGTAATCCTGCTTTGTGATACAGGCCCCTGGTCCGGAGAGCCAGTCTGTGCTTTGTTGTTGTTCTGCGCTTGATTGATTGATGCAGTTGATTTCAGTTCAGCACCTTGCCTGGTTTGCTGATTTTAAAGTGGAAACAAAAGCAAGGGGACCCTGTGGCTCTCCAGCACTTAGGGACTCCTGTCTTACATGGGTATCCAAGGCAATATATATATATATATATATATATATATATATATATATATATATATATATAGCCGTAACTCATACACAGCCAAGTTACACTAAAGCAATCATGTAGGAATGCACAATAATATGGGGGCTGTGTTGGTATCACCCGATAATAGCTTAAAATTAACTACTTATTGGTACCAGTCAATAATATTATATATATATATTGATGGGCTGTTATAATGATGCATCATGCATGCATTTGATGCACTGCTGATGCTGTAAATTAAGTGAAAATATCATGTTAAAAAGTACCCTAATCATAGTCATCTGAACCCCTTATTTTAAATTTATAATAGCTCTATTAGCTAGCCTATACATAGACTCAATAGCACACTCATGCTCTCTGCTTAATAATAAATAGGTTGACCTATTTGGTTATAGAAAAATTTTTACATTTGTTCTTTGTAATTTGGTACAATTGCTCATTTAGCCGTACTTCCATGAATGTGGAAACTTGGTTGCAGTTTGCATTTGTCCTATAGTGTAAAACAGGCAGGTATCTTCATTGGGCAGTATGGGCAATGAACTATTGGTTATTGATACCGGCCCCAGAATTTCTGTACGCGTCCCTCAAGTCATGTTTAAGTACTGTTCTAAAGAGCATCGCAGGTAAAACCTAAAACACACTCTCTGGCTTTGAGTCCACCATTCTGACCTCTTTTGTTGACCTGGCAGGTCAGTTGTTGATTGAAGGCCTTGCTTTTTTTCCCCCAATCACCTTTTGCATGGTTTTTATTTATTTATTTTAAATTTGCCACCCAATCTGGGGCTGTATATATCCAATTCCCACCCAATCCTCAATGTCCAACTGTCTACAACTGCAGCCATGTTCCATGTGAGGACCACCCTGCCAATTCGGGAGAGGTGGGACATCCACGGTTCTCCTCCAAAACAGATGGTGACCAACAGCTGCTTCTTTTCTCTTCGCAGACCACAGCTAAGCTTGTGCAGAGCAGCGTTCGAGGAAGACCATTCGTGTGTGGCTTTGACAGTCAGTCTTACGAGCGCCCTGATCGGCCAGCGGGGCTCTCCCAATAGTAATGAAACGCGGATCCCTGTCTGACTGAACCCTCCCATACCCTGCGTGACACAGGCGCCAATTGTACCTCCCCCTCTGGAGCTACCGGCCGCAGTCAACACTGGCACGGTCCGGATTCGATCCGAGGCCGTGGGGCTCGTGGGGTAATTGTTAATTGTACAGAAGTTTTCTAAACATCCCGTTGGTGGATTTAAAAAAAAAAAAATTTCTGGTCTCTAAATTAAAGCTTTTCCAACTCAAAATGAGACTGAATGTCTTTAATTAGCTTTAGAAGAGGCGAACAGAATGTTTGCGAACGCAGTATTTTCTGAGCATGCAGCTAGGCCCCCCACTTCTGGCTTGTGTTTTTTCATGGTTGTATATGCATGCTTATAAGGCATCCGTTCTGCTCCTGGCTGTGTGTGTATCTTCAGGACTGTTTGTGTCGTGGTTATGTGTATGTTTATAGGGACTGTGGTCTTTTATTAATGTCGTTTGAGTGACCCGTGTTTTGATCTCTCTACCTTCCGTTTACATTTAGGTGACTTAGGCCTCCAGAATGACTAAGACAGCCGACATTTTACATGCAGGCTATTTATACAGCGGGATATTTATTGAAGCATTTCATGTTAAAGGGTAGTTCCACCGAAAAACAACATTAACCTTATTTAACAGATCAAGGCACAACTAATTAAGTCTGTCTTTGTGGCTGGACAAAATAATTTCTGTACTGAAATATCCGCAGATAAAGATGAAATATTGGTAGAGAGGTATACTCTTCCGCATTTTTGAAAAACTACAGTGCTGTCAGTGGGCGTGTAAGTTACATAGGCGGAACCAGCGAGGGGGGAAAGCAATGCCGCGTCTGTTACTGTTCTGAGTAGGGACACATCGTAGATCAAGCTAGCTATTTTTGTCATTTTATTATAATGTCAGAAAATTACATTGACACATTGTTTCCTAAAGATATTTTGGCAAAATTAACCAAACAGGACTCGAGTGCTCTCCTAATGCGGTTACAGAGTGGTAAGGAACCATGTCAACTAACGTTACATTATGATCCCTGTCCATGAAGAGTAGACTACCATTAGTGAGCTGACCATATAGAACGGTTTCACTTTGAGCATTCGATTACAGAAGCAATGTTAACGTCATTTATTGGGCTAGTACGTTAGCTGTTGTTAGCCACAGCTTCTTGGCATTAAAGAAAGATGCAAATGCAGGTTTTTAAATCGGTTTGCCTTGCAGTAGCTAAGCCACACATCAGCTTTTTGCCATTTCGAAAATTGCAATGTTTTTAATATATTACTAGATTTTGTTGTAGGTGTAAGGCTTCTGTTTTGAGCCCAAATACATGGCCGGATCCATAGCTGAATACGCTGCCAATCCGTAGATAAATGTAGGGCTGTGTTTTACTAAATGAATGGTTGCATTTCCCCTGTTTTTCTGGAGAGACTAGCTAATGGTGGTGGTATTTTTTTAGTAGAACTGTTAAATTAGTGGCTAACTTGCCAGCGAGTAACGTGGCCTTTCTAGTCTCGGAAGAGATGCTGCAGGACTAGCACTAAAATGCCCAGCCCAGCCCCTCGGCCTCCGCTCCGGTAACGTTATTCAGTGGGCGTGGCAACCTGTTGTCTGACATCGCCCATAAACTATAAGCGCTCTTGGCCATTGTAGTTCACAGGGAAGTAAGTACCTGGTCAATGCACAGTAGTTTGGGGCTATATCTCTGCTCTCACTACAGGTAGAAAGTTGGCTGAGAGCTAATTTTAACCAGGAGGTGAGCTACTTTTCTACAAATCAAACATAATTTTTCAGTGGAACTGCCCTTTAAGTACCTTGCTGAAAGGTACAATGGCACTGCCCCACCTGGGAATCAAATCTGCCACCACGATATACAAGCCCTGTTCCCTAACCTTTGTAGTACTGCGCTGCAACAAAGTTGGATCAGATTATAGCTGATGTAGCAGATGGATCTCATGGTGGTTAGAAAGACTCTTGCTATATGAGGAAAATTGAGAGGAAAGGTTGTGGAATGTTCGTGCTCGAAATGTTTAAGCCGCACTGGTTTGAAAAGAGAATTGTCACCGCAGCACTCCTTAGAAACCGTGAGGGATCTTGCTCTTAAGAGGACGGTGACCACAAAACCTCCCAGATTACAGAGCTGATCGGGCATTCTTTCCAACCAGTTTCAAAAGCGGCTTCATATCTGGACTGTAGAAATGGCATGTATGGATTTATTATTTATTTATTTAATGGAGTGAATTCGGGAATAACTCATGATATATGCGGGGTCTACTGGTGCAAATGGGAATTTGTGTTGCTGACTCGCTGTGCAAATTAATTTGGTCCCATCTGCTGCATTACCCACAAGTTGAACCCTTAGTTTGGGAGGATAATGGGTTTTCCCTGGTAGGGGTAAAGTTGGCACTAACTGGGGAGTGTTTGCTGGGGTTAACAGCTTTATACTGTTCGTAAGCGCCGTGGGGTCTAAAATGACTACAGCGGGTCAGGACCTCTGATGTAATGTCCCGTCTGAAAGAGAGCACTTCCTATGGCACAGTGTCCCTATCTCTGTGCTGCTAAGTGACAGGGCCGGGCATTTCGGTGGTTTGTTCAGTGCTTTTTTACTGTTCTGTCTCAGGAGAGATTTGAATGTTGGATTTTGGGTGAGGGGTTGGAACTGAGTTGAGAGGTAGATTTTTATGAATTTGATCCATTTTGATGGAGAAAGCCAGAGGTGTTTTCTCCCAGAAAACAGACCTGTAATTTTCTCTCCTGGTTTTATAGGGATGTCATTTTTCTCTCTTTTTCCCATAATCCCTTCCTCTGGCTTGTAATGGTCTGTGTGTGCTTGCTCGCATGTGCATCAATTGGAAAAATATGCATTCGAGTATCAGGGTGTTTGCTCTGAGATACGAATTGCAGCTCCTTTTCCTGCCATACGGAGTCCTACGCACACTGTATGGACTACAGCACTGGACTCTGCACCTGAGAGCAGCAGTCTTGAGTAGCGGTCAGAATACTGGACTCTGCACCTGAGAGCAGCAGTGTTGAGTAGCGGTCAGAATACTGGACTCTGCACCTGAGAGCAGCAGTGTTGAGTAGCGGTCACAATACTGGACTCTGCACCTGAGAGCAGCAGTGTTGAGTAGCGGTCAGAATACTGGACACTGCATCTGAGCGCTGCAGTGTTGAGTAGCGGTCAGAATGCTGGACTCTGCACCTGAGAGCAGCAGTGTTTAGTCATGCTGAGACTGTCCCAAAGCCTTGCAGAGGTTGAATGCACCCTAACGCCTGCTCCCCAGTCCTGACTGAGGATGCTGTTGCCCCCTAAAGCCAGGGACTTTTACCTCATCAGAACCACCACCCAGTTGTCGCACATATAAATGAGTTCCTGAGCACGCAACACTATGAAACTATGGCAACTGAGTCAGATGACTACAACTTGCTTGAGTCTTAAGTGAAAAAGCACACTTATCAAAGTTATTTTTAGCATCCTCTCAGCCTCTCAGGCCAGTGAGAGGGGTGTGCTGAGATCAGCTCGGGCCCTATTTCTCTGTGTGATATTTTGGCCCTGTGATGTTTCTATGTGATGGAATGGGGTGGGAGGTTGATGGAGGGATTTCTGTACTCCCTGTACTCTCAGACTTTGAGTAGTCTTGGTGCATTCCTCCCCAGCTCAGCAAAGGAAAGTCCCTCCTGGTTTGTGAACTTGATCTTGAGAGAGATCTGAATGATGATGGTACAGAAATGAGAAAATAGCCGGACACCATTTGTTAGGTGGAGGCGGAATGGTTGTGTGTACTGTTTGTTTCTGTGTGTGTTTGCATACGTTTCTGTAATAGTTTCTGTTCTCACGTCTTCTCTATTTCGGTGTCCTTATTCATATAGGATAAGGCAGGGCAGTGAGTTTTATTGCGTGTGTTTCATGCCACAGAGGCAGCACATGTGTATCACATTAATTACACTCTTCTGTTTTGTGCGTGTGTGCGTGCCTTTGGAGTGTGTGCGCAGATGTGTGTTTGCATTATGTGCCTGTCTGTGAGCCAGTGCATGCGCGTGTTTGCTTGTGTGTGTGTGGGTGTGTTTGGAGCACTGCTTCCTTGTTTCCTTCACTCTCTGTTGAAGCCGCTGTTTGGCTGTGGCTGGGCGTGCCCTGCTTCCTCTTAATTCCATTTCCTGTTTCTGTGTTCTTGGGCTGAAAGGAAATGTTGCTCTGGCAGGCAGAGCTTCAGTCTTAAATACTCATTCAGTATGTTACTTCACAGACCCTCCTAGTCCTTGTGCAAATCATTCATTACGAACCTGCAGCTCCTCTCTTTTAAAATCAGTTGCCTTCACTATTGGGAGAGCTGAATATGAGTGCACTGGTGGCTGCACCCAGTTTGAGAATAAATGCCATATTTAAATCTTTAAATGGCTTTTCAAATACATCCATACATCCTTCTGTAGCGGTGCAGAGGGTCTTCAAGCCATAACTCAGTTTGGTTTATGTCATGCTGCCTGTTCCTGCACGCGTACTCTGGGAATTATACTGGTTCTGGAAGTGTTTCCGTTTTAATGTTTCACATTGTGTGGGTGGGTGGGTGTGTGTGCACGCGCATTGGAGCTTTGATAGTAATTACCACTCTTTAGGAGTTGTCAATGTATGCGTTTTGATTGTACTTACTTCTCCAAGGATAATGCTAGTGCACCAAGATCCTCCACTCTGAAGACTGATGCATTGAAATAAAGGCACTGACACTTTAACGCCGTGGGTCTGTATCAGAAAACCTCCCCGTGCTGTCTTTCCCCAGATGAGGACTCTATATGGAGCTAATAATCAGCAAGCACCACAAACCCTTACTGAGGATGACTTGCACCACATACGTTATAAGCCATTTTAATATTTCTCTGCCTTTGCAGTTCAGGATTAGTGCGTTGCTCACAGGCAGAATGGCCTTCTGACGGAACAACACAGGTTCCCTCACACTAGGGTTGTCACGATATCCAATAATATCGGATATGGCGATATTTGAAAATATCGCAGAGATGATTCGATATTTAAAAAAAAAAGTTTTGTTATTGCTATTCGAAGGACAAAACGTGCATACACACTTTTAAATAATAATATTGGTCGGAAATAATACGTGAGTTCATATTCAAAAATTTGTATAACTCAAAATATTTGCATTACTGCATGTGCCGTGGCCTGCCCGACAAATAAGACAAAATCAGAGTGTTGTGTCCTTTCCCGCTCCATTTTCTATTTTAGTTCTGATCCCTCGCAACAAATTCTGTATGCTTTTGTTTTAAAAAAAAAAAAATAATTTGACTAAATTTGAAAAACATTTTCTCTGTATTTATTATTTTGTTACCATTAGCCTATTCGTATATTGGTACTAATTAATTATCAGATGCACAATGTTAACAGAGTGAGGATAGTTATTACATTGATTTTCCAATTTCCAGTGGAAGGTTAGTGTAAGGTAAGATGTAGGATCAAATTACAACGTCTGATCGCTTGCTTTCATCCTTGCAGAGGGGGCTAGTGCAATAGATGTAACAGCCACAGTGTTATTGTATTATCCTATCTCGTGACTGATCGTCATCATTAGTTAAGAGAAAGCGAGAGCAGATGGCTGATCTTGTTTCAAAGAAACACACCACTTCGCCAATCTGGGAATTTTTCGGCTACGAACCCAATGATAACGGAGAACCGGTGAATGTTGATGAGGTAATATGCCGTAAATGCATTAAAAAGAAGTCATAACTAAGGATGGGAATACAACAAACATTTCCCATAAAACATTTTCGCTAATTACACAGTCAATATGAGTGCATTATAACATTATGCTTATGAGAGCCTACAGGAGATGGCAATAAATAATTTGTCATATGCAGACATAACAGCAAACATTGCATCGCAACATTGTTTTGTGGACGTAGTTCCAAACGTAATAAATTGACAGCCGATCATCGTCATCATGTTTGTCATCACATTCATTTTGGAGCGATACATGAAGTGTCAAGATACTAAGTTACGAGAAAAAAACTGTTTTGTGAGATGAGTGACAGTATGGGATGTTGCAGTTGGCATTCATTTATACATGGATCCAAAACAAATAACCATTTGATTCTCATTTTTCAATTTCTGTTTTTAAAAAGAATATAGCATAACCATTTGTTTCTTGTTTTTTAATTTCTCTTTCTGAAACGGGAAACGATTGGCCAAAAAGTACACTGATCTAGAAGCAACGCTAAAGCTACTGCAATTAGAACTCACGTGGTAATTACTTCTGTTCACATTGTCATTAATCCGCTATAATTATATATGAACAATAATATTGAATATCACAATATTTCTTAGACATATCGACGATATGAAAATGGGATATTGTGACAACCCTACCTCACATTCTAGATAGATTGTGGCTAGGATGATCGATAGATTTCCTATCATTGTCATTCTGAGTTTGTCCACTTTATAGTTAATGTTGCAGTATACAGTAACTTCCCTTAACACCCCCCACGACAGACAAGCTAGCTTGGCTGTTGACTCTAAATAGGTGAGTCTGCCAGTGCTATGCACCCAATCGTCTTTTACACTCTGCTGTGTGATTGAGTGTTGCGGGGTGGTGGAGTCTCACTGGTACTTCACAGACCGCAGAAAGGTAACTCGGGTCTCATCATGTGTAGTTGCAGGATCTGTTGCTTACTCCAGTGTGTTCATCAAACACACACATGCAGTGTCACACAAACTAGGTGGCCTGTAATTGAGTTTGCGCGCAAGAAACAACAAGGATTCTATTGGGAGCTGAAGCCAAGCATGGCAAGCTAAATGCATTTTATCCTCCTCCTGAATTTAGTTTATGTGATTTAGCCGTGTCCATTGTGGCGTCACTGGGGTGCTGTTGCATCTCCTAGCCGAGCGAGAAGAGCACAGGGAGACGTGTGCCTGTTTGGTGTTCTGGATGTTCTTGTACTTATGGCTTCCCTATGTTATTGTGCATGTGTGGTTTTTGGCACACTTCAGGGTTTCCTACAGAAATAACCACAATGACCACAGACTCCCAGACCTTAAGAACCTTCTGACATCATGTAAACAAACAGAATTCAGATAAAACTTCACACGTGCACACAATAAAGCCCCAAACTTGGGTTATTTTTGCAATTTTTCTCTTCTTATTCTTCTAATTTTTCCTGCTGCTTGTCCACAAATAATAATTTGCCCCATTGAATAACAACGTATCACCCAATGATGACATTTCATCAAAAAAAAAAAAAAAAACTGCAGAATACACAGGCAAGATGAACGATATGCATTACGTAATGTTGGGATGTGAACGTCATGCTTTTGGACATATAAGGAAGTGCGCATGATGCTAGTTCAGCCAATAGACATTCTCCCCCGCACTTGAAAAATGTATTGGCTTTCATAATCTGTAGGTATGTCTTATTGCCACTTTCGGTGTAAAAATATGTTAGCTTGAAGCTTTTAAAAGTAAGATGACAAGGTAGCACCGGAGTTTCACATTGTTTGGAAGTTAGCCAGCTTGTCACCATGAATGCTTAATGTGTGCAGTATTCCTAGATCTGTGAATCTAAGGTCAGATCTATCCCATGATAAATAAAGCGTAAAGAATTCATAATGCTTTATGTAATTGTAATGTAATGCTTTTGTAATGCTCATGAATGCATAATGAATGCTTTATGAAGATGCAGTTAATGTTAATCGTTACCGTATTATGCAATGGTGATATTGGCATTCACTGATTCACATTTTTTACCCAGACAACATTGGCAATTTCATTTTATGAAAATTATAATTACAACACATTCTCTCTTATGGCATAACGCTAGCTGGAACAGCTGTACCATTAACTGTAGAAAAAATATCTGTAGCCTAACGTTACACGGAACCTCTATCGATATCCAAAATACTTTTTTGCTCTATTTTTGACTCACTGTCACTCTACCCCAGTTAGCTTATAACTTCCACAGACCCCTGACAGATCATCACTGACATTAATTTCATCCTCGGCAACTTTATATCACTGGGTTGTAGCTAGCTACTGTAGCCTATACCTAGCATAAGTAATACTGAGTAGGCTTAATAACGGCTCACGTTACATTTACGTAGCCTATATCATAAAGTTCAATACGTTTGTTTAGGAAGTAATGAAAGGAGAGCCATGGATATCAAGACAACAGATTTTATGAATTCTCTTGGTGACAACGGTATGTAGGGCATTGTGTTGTTGTGTTAAACAAGGTTACAGCAGGTATCTTGAAACGCTCTATAGATAAATAAACACAATACAAAAAGAAATGATATCTCAACAAAAAACGTTTTCAATGTACAGAAATGCCAAGTTACTCACGCATACAAAGCACTGTCTATAATAAAACGAACAAAATCTAGGCCTGCCATTAAAAGTGTTGATATCAAATTGAGGCTAAGTTACAAGAAACGATACTGGCTCTTATCTTAGCTCACACAAATAAAACAAGCTCTATTCCAAAGCAATGCTACCCAATGTTTCCTAAATTATTTCATGCAACTTGGTGAAATTCTGCTGTGTTAAAGTAAAGCAATGAAAAATGACTGCACAATATGTTTGAACAATTTTGTGCATCTAGTGCTTTCGGTGTGTGAAAAGCATATCATGAAAAAAATGCATTATTATTATTCATAATAATAATAATATTTTGTTTCGAAAATTGTGTTTGTAAAATTCAATATTTATTTAGTAGGCCTAAATATTTGTCATTTTTATCTGTATATTTTTTATACTATATGCAAATAATTGTATCTCTTGCTGTAAATGTGAATGTTATATGCTGCTACACAAATTTCTCCATGGGGATAATAAAGTATTCTATCTAGTTGATTTCAAATTTAAAACTTGTAAATTTAGTAAAATTAACTTAACAACCAAGTATAAGCCTGAACATATCCTTTCTGGAGTGTAATTTGTCCTCAGCTGTATATAACATTAATTTAAATGATGTCTTCCATGAGGCAATTTTTGTTTGTAGCATTGCTTTGGAATAGAGCTTGTTTAATTTATGTGAGCTAAGATGGCCAGTATTGTTTGTTGTAACTTGGCCTCATTTTGATATCAACACGTGTGTAACGTGGCGCTTCTGGACGTTAAAACGTTTTTTTTCTTTTGATTGCATATATACTGTAGCTATATGGCTATTCTATGTGTATTGTTTCTTGCATACATGTGGTTTTTCCGTGTTTTTGTACATTTACAGTGCCCACCAGAATTATTGGCAACCTCAAATAATATGAGCAAAAAGGGGCAGGATTAAATTCAGTTTACCGTTTATAAAGTGTCTTCTATGCTCAGAAAAATAAGAATTCTATAGTTTAATTGTAATACCATTGATCAGAGGAGAAACAAATCTTTAATGCAAAATTATTTTTATTTTGATGCATGTGTGTCACTGTTATTGGCACTTTGTGCACCCTCCCTTTTGCCAAGATAACAGCACTGAGTCTTTTCCTATAATGTTTGATGATGTTGGAGCAGGGTATAATACCTTTGGTATTTATTGCCAAAAAGCTCAATTTTCATTTGGTCTAAACTCCAGGCACTTGTGTTTGTGGTATGAGCACAGCAGAGACTTTCTTTTGCCAAGCCTTCTTGTTGGCATAGAGGTGGCATCCAATTGTACTTTCGGAGACTTGGTTGGTGCCCCCAGGATGTAACCAACCTGCAATTCTCCGACAGTGATTTTTGCCTCTCGAACCATCCTACTCACTGTGTGTGGGGGCTAACTACACTTGCGTCCTCTTCCAGACGGCTTCATGACAGCTCCAGTTGCTTCTTAACTGCCCTAATGGTGGAAATAGGTCGTTTCTGATATGAGGCTAATTTTATACAGCCATTGCCTGATTTATGAAGGTCTACAACCTTGTCTCTGATCCTCCCAATGTTGATGGATGACTAAGGGGTTTTGTCCTGTGTGTCACCTCATATTTATACCCCGGTGAAAAGGGACATTGAGAATGACCTCATAATGGTTCCTAAAGGCTCAGATGTGCTTAAATAAAATTAGAAAATGGGAATGTACTTCAATTAGGTTTTGTTTGTAAATATTTCTAGCGTTGCCTATAATTTGAGAAAATATGAATTTAACCCTCGTATTATGTTCACATTTTATGACACCTTTTATGTGTGGGGTGAAATTTACCCGAAAAGTTTAAACGGACACAAAACTAATATAATAGAAACATTTTGACACTTTCTGTGTCACCTTTTGTGCGTCTACCAATGGATTTGCCTTTTATCGCTAAATATAAAAAATCTGGGAACATCTCATTTTGGAGCTTGCGGTAAGTGAAAGTTCATGAAGTTTAAAACCTATATGGGAAAGTGCCACCAGAATTACCCACAAGAGATAAAAAAAATTAAAAAGGTATATTTTCTTACTTTTTATACAGCTACCCCACAAATGACCCCACACAACACCTTTGTATACAAAGTTGGTTCAGGACTGGAAATATAGCATTGTGTTTTGTATTTAATCAAACAACAAATCATATAGTGTCAAGATGGAAAAAAACAAGGTTAACTGGTTTTTAAGAAACCCGGAATATAATATGTATAGATTTTTTTCTTTCAATAATTCTACCTAAATTAAAGATTTATAGCCCTTTTTTGCGAACATTTTCCAGGGTTGGCAATAATTCTGGTGGGCACTGCTTTTTCTGTGCGTGCGGTATGAATGGGGTCAGGCCTGCATGTGTACTCTTGGGATCTCACGGAGCATGGCTAGTGCAGAAACAGGTTTTTGTGCAAATCTAGCACTGAAAGCTTGGGCCCACATTTGAGGAAGAGTTTGTATTGTGTGGCGAAGTGACCGTGGTGAGAACGAGCACATGTACTGTTCTGCTAAAGGGCGGTGTAGTCTCTTCCTTTAGTTTTATTTCAGTTTCCAAATCGGTCTCGTCTGGTTTTCATTGCTCTTCTGTTAAATTAGTATTTTGTCCTTTACACTTCATTTGCATTGTTTTGGTATTAAAATATATGCACGTTAGGCTCACTTCCTTTATGTTCACTCCTGGCTCGGCAGAGTGGTAAACCCTGCTTAATGTACATGCTACCGGTACGTCTGCTTGTGTAATGCTATAGAGTGGGTATGCATTTACCTCTGGTACCTGCTGTACCTTAGTTTGGTGATTTCTGTTCCTCCTGCTCACCTGCTCATTTCACCTGATTGTCTGAGGTACCCTTTAGGATTAGGCTACATATATCCCTGCAGGATATTAATTATAACTGCAATTTTATTGATTCTGGAAAAGTCTATGGGGCTATGCTGAGCTCTAGTACGCTTCTCTGACCGCTGGAGACTGTTTCTTTTTGTTTTTGTTAGTTTGTGCATGTGTGTATATGTGTGTGCGTTTTGGAATTGAAGCCATATGTTTGAAGCTGGCAGTGCTTCAGAGGGGCGAGTGCGGTTAGCCATTAAGAGTTGGTGGTTGTTTTTCTTTCTTAATGAGTGACTTCATGCTGGCCTTGTAGCCCTCGTGTGTGTTCTGAGCCTCCGGTTGTTTTCCCTCCGAACCCAGGTCCTGGAGAACTTCTCAGACGCCCCGATGACACCCAAACAGATCCTGCACGTCATACAGACCAAGGGGCTGAAAGAGATGAGGTACCATGCGCCCATCCCTCTACAGCTCAAGATTATTTTATACGGCAGAAGCAGCTACACAGAGGGGGGATTGTCTTTAATTACTTCCTCTCTCTTTTCTCCCCTCCCTCCATCTGTGGCATTCCTGTGATGTCTCTTCCGGCCTCTAGAAGGTAAACTCCTGTTTTGTTTTTTTTTGATATTGCTTTCCTCAACATTTCTTTCAAATGTAAATTATCTGTCCTTTTTTATTCCATCTGGAAATAGTCAATTGTGAACTGGTGTGTGACGAGCTGTTTTGAAATGGCAATATGAAATGTAGACTGCCTCATTGACAGATAAATATCACAATATCAGCCAATCTGTGGTCATGAGCCTTGGTTATATTCCATAAGACACTTGTTTTTCCACATTAAAAGTAGAGAAAAGGTCGTTGCCTTGGGCTACTTTTTAAAGCTTAAAATGGTACGGGGAAAGTACAACTAGTAAAACAGTGGTATCAACCTGAAAGTACAGATTCAAATTTATTTAAAAATATAAATAGATGATGCAGCAAAGTCCCTTTTTTTTTGGGCGGTGTCATGTGCCTTTTCCGCTCCAGCCTTCTGTGCTATTCTATCAGTATAAGGGACTTTAATGAGAGATTAAATAAATGGATTAACTGAATACGGGCCTCCTGATGAGCCCTATAGGACTACACAGTGGTGTATCCCATCATGCTTGGCTTGGGCCCATATACAGAACCTCATATCGCCATGGCAACAACACCCTGGTGCACGGTGTTATCCCATGCTGAGTGATGTCTTCAGAGAGGGACGATGCTGCTGTTCCATCCCCTCCATGGTGCTTCCTGTGCCTCTTACAAATATGCTGCCAGACTGAGTAGTGCTAGCCTTTGTAACTTTTTTATTTTTTTTTTAAACAGGCTTATCAGTTTGTAGTCATAAATGCTTTTGTCTGGAAGGGCACAGTGTGTTTAGTGTCCGTCAGTACAGGCCTACAAAGAGTGACTTTATCCAGTCTATTTCTACGAGTAAATACCCCAAAAGTCATAATGTACTATTGGCAACATTTTGGCAAGGGATTATTATTATTATTATTATTATTATTATTATTATTATTATTATTATTATTATTATTATTATTATTATTATTATTATTATTATTATTATTATTATTATTATTATTATTATTATTATTATTATTATTATTATTATTATTATTGTAGAAAAAGGCTTTGTAATTACAATGAGACCAAGATATTGTTTTTACCATTTACGTTTGTAGGTAACTGTAGGTCTCGAAAGTATAGCCGGGTAGGCCAAAAGTGGAGTGAAAATGGACACTTGGGCCTCATTCATGAAACGTGAGCTAGGGTTGTCACAGTGTGGAGATCTTCACACCAATTGATATTCTCCTCAGGAAGCTGGTAACACGGACAACAACGGAGTTTTAACGAATTCCCACCAAGGCCGTTGTCTACTGCTAAGCCTATTTAAATAAATGCTGTGCTGGCGCCCAGCCGTCCGCCCGTGGAGAATAATACCGCAACGGATAACATTTTCTTTACAAAACTAAGCACATGAGACTTCCTGGTTAAATAAAAAATAATAAAAAATTTTACTCCATGAACATTAGTCTGAGTCAATTGAATAATTGAAGTAAAAAAAAAAGAAGAGTAAAGTATTGATGGCCTCTTCATATTGGATTCAGGATCAAGTTCTCGCCATTTCAAATAAGAAATGGCAGAGATTACGTCCTCCGAATACGTTTAAAATGAGACGATGTATATTTTGTTAATAGCCTATATGTAGGCCTATTGCTAATTATTATCAAGGCATCATTGACTGTAGGCTATATTTAAACAAGGACAACATTTATAAGCCTTACCACTGTAGCTCAAGCGCATATAAATTATATAGGCTATATACAGTGAGCACCATAATTCATTGGACAGTGATAAATTTTTTTGTTATTTTGGTTCCGTACTTTAGCACTGTCAGCTTTAATTTGAGGGTATTGTCATCCATATCGGATGAACCGTTTAGAAATTATAGAACCTTTTGTGCATAGTCCCCCCCCAATATTTGGTTGCATATCCTTTGCATGCCATGACTTTCTGATATTCCAACAATATCAAAAGACTCATATCTTATTTTCTGGTACTCTTACAAGCGATACTATAACTTCTTTATGGGAATTGGGGGGTGGGGATTAGATTTAGCTGTAAATTACACTGGAACAGTATGGGAACACCGGAGCGCGTTCCTGGTAATTCCCGACAGTACTGTTACAAAATATAGCCTATGCGCTTAAATTTAGTTAAAAGCACCTGCAACAGCTGAGAATAAGCTACCAGACTGGCTTCCGTCTCACCTTAGAAAACACCAAATTACCCTGCTTGTTTAACAAATTTCTTTTGATTATACAATGAAGCTTTGTCAAACATCAATTCCATGAGGCTGTTCTCATGGACTTCTCGAAGTTCAAGCTTCATCCGAAGTTCATTATGTGCATTCTAATATTGATTAATAACATAAATACTGTTATTTTGCCTTAATGATGACACTAAATACACTAAAGCTGTCAGGTTGGGAACCCATAGTTTCTCACACACATTATAATGTCCTGCTTATGGAAATGTGGCCAACCTGTTTTACTGGTAATGTAATGCTTTAAAATAAGTCCACTTTCCCAGGAAGACCGTGAAAAGTGTGATTTACAGCAGGGGAAACAGACCTGCTCCTGCATGAAGTTAAAGCGCACATGCAGAGAATGGCATTAAAATGAATTGTGAATTAATTGTGTAATGTGCTGCAAATTTGTTTTCGTTTATAATTAGACTCTTAGTTCTCTTTAAAATTGGAATAACAGGTGAAATCAGCGGGGTTTTAATAAGATGAGAGTATGGAAACCTGGTTTCTGTCATTAAAGAAATATGAAGGACAAAGAAAGAGTCCTTCCCGTAACATCTAATAAGGTTGGAGAATACAGAGCAAGGAATCTGAGACCATTCCTCTTCTCTCCAGATCATCCAGAGTCCTAGGTCCTTGCTGAGGGATTTTTTTCTCTTATAATAAATTTACTTCAATTAAAGGTTGGATTTTTCTCATTTTTTCAGTGTGAGATTAAGCTAATTCACCAAACGGTAAATTTTCTATAACCCTTTTTACTCATCTTTACCAGGGGTGGCAATAATAGTGGAGGGCACTGTACATTTGAAAGTAAGTTCCAATTTCCAGGCATTGGCCATCCAGCTTTATAATTTTTTTATTGTGTGTGTTCTTCAAGCGTAACGTTAAAACCTCATTGACGCAGCAAACAGATCTGCTTCTAAAATCGTCGGTTTATGTCGTTATTCCTCATCTAATGAATAATAAATAACCATCTTCGTCTGCACAAAGGTACACACACAAACGAACATGCCTAAATTCTGCACAAAGTCCAAGATAACGTGTGGGCCGGCTAACTGTTAATGTTGATATATCTCTGGGTGAATGTTGTGGCCTTTAATGAACTCGGCGGGTCGCTGAGTTCATTAAAGAAATCAACAACACGGTTTGGTGACAGTCGAGATTTAAATGAGCATATCTCACTTAATATTTAGAATAGAAAGATAATATTGGTAGGCTATCGCCAGAAAGCTGAGACTCCTATTTCTAGAAATGTATGAAACACAAAATGGCCAAAATGTCCGACAGCCCCGTCTCTTTAAAAAAAATAAATTTAAAAAAATGTATGGTCACCCTAAACATTGCAAAAGAAACTAGATGACTAGCCTACTCTGTTGATAATAACTGTAACAACATTTGAATTTCAGTATAACAATAAATGACTCGTAGGCACAGCATTGGAATCATGTTTGCACTTTAGAAGGCAGTGACCCTTGTGACAACATTCTCAGTTGAACGTTCTAATGATACGTTCTAATCACGTATTTGCGATGGTACACTTTGGGGCCAGTTCTGGAATGAGCACGTATTTGTGTTGGTACGTGTGAAAGGGTTCATAAACGTGGGCGCTGGGTCTTGGAAATGTACTAGGTTCTTACAAAAAAATAACAATAATGGCAAAACGACGGTGGGGACTATGTGCAGGTAATACACTCCGTGTGCACCCGACCACCGTGTAAGACCTGTAACACCGGCAACCGCGGCAAGCCTAACGTGAGCAGAACAAATTTGTGCGTAAATTGTTCGTATTAGCAATTTTATTCATATTTTGGCATCCATCAAAGTTTTCTTATCTGAGATTTGTTCGTACGTACAAACAAATTTTACACCTGCTCAGGACCATGCGTGCTGTCTGTGTTCGTAAATTCAGAATGCCGCTAAATGTAGCTTCTGAGTGGTTAGATTATGAATTTATTTTTATCTTCTGTTAAATTCACAGGACTAAATGTAGCCTTTGAAATACACATTGCAAACGTAATAAATTATGATTGTAAAAGCAAACACTTCAGATTACGCCTTTTAATCAATTGTAGGCTATGAAGCTGTTTAATTAGACCCATAACGTAGGCTAATGAATGCTCCCAGTAGCCTACTATTTTTTCTAAATTGCTAAAAATTTTAATGCTATATGACTTGAAATATGCTAATTTAAACGCACATTTAACCAATGAACAAAATTTGCTTTAAAGTGGCTTACAGGTCTGTAGCCAGCGTTGCATTGTGGTCAACAGCAAAATCCAGCTTATGCCAGCGTACATCCAGTTCCCCTACAAGATGCAAAGGCTTACCTCCTAGGTGGAGGTAAAGCGGGGTTTTTATGAAATTGCCTACCTGTCCAATGTTTTTGTGTTGAAAAGTCGTTGAAAAGTCTGTGAACCCTCGTCTCTCATTCAGGTGAATTTGGTTTAAAAGTGAAAGTTTTTTTTAACCTGTTAGAATGTAGCCAGGCTACATGCGGGTAAAATCTGAGCTTGATTTTGGCTTTTGTTCACTGGGACACGTTCATCAATGCGACCGCAATTGGAACGTGCCAGTAATTCAGAGATTCTTTAAGGTAGCCGATGTGATTACCCGATTTCAAAGCACAACTCGCACGCACAGAACCCCAACAAAATTATGTAATTAATAAGGTTTTATTTATTTCCAGGCTGCGCGAAAGACCGTATGCTTGGAAATGCGCTCGTCCAATGCAGACGTAGATGCGCAGCTATGCGTTTGTTCACCTCCAACAGTTTGTGTGACGAGTGATTCTGCATTGATGGTACATGTTATCTCCTGCTAGGCCTTTACTTTCCCAGTTCATGACACCGGTACGGACAATCTTTTATTCTTTTCCTTTCCTTTTTTCCTTTTCCTTAATCTGCTAATAAGACTTTGATTTCTGTGTCAGAATAATTCTATCTTTTGCTTTTTCTGGGTCACTCTGACTTCATATACACCTTTAAATGGAATTTGCAACTTCCATATATGGCAATTCATGGGAGTGGATTTATGCTAATCGCAAAATAACTTGCACGTGCCTGTCATTTACGATGAATCGGCATGCGTGAACATACACACGGAATATGAACAAATCTGCCTTTCCCACGCGGTTTGATGAATCCGGCCTAAATGTTTTGTACGAACTTGTTTCGTACATAAATGTGCGCACATATTTAGGAAAGTTTCATGAATGAGGCCCTTTGTCCCTACTTTTCTTAATGATGGTTTGTCTTTGTTTTCTCAAAAGTATACCAATGGTCATTACTCCATGGTTACATTATAGGTGTCAAATATCAGAAAGTTCTGATTGGTCAAGATTGAAAAGGAGCCATTTTACCCTGGAATTACCGATATTTAACTGCATTAACGTGTTTGAGAAATACCCTCTCTAAATGCTCCCCCTCTTCCTTTTCCCCCAATCCTTCCCTCCATCCCTCCCCTCAGTGGCACAGCCCCTTTGGCCTGCCTGGTGACCATGCTGCACTCACAGGTTCGGGGAGACCGAGTGAAGAACAGCATCTTCTTCAAGCTGCCTGGGAGAATGAGTCTTTTCACACTGAAGGTACTCATATCTGTAGTTTCTTTAAAGTACATCAGTATCTATGGTGTTTTGTCTTTGCCCACAGTAGTGTTGTGCTATCTGTGGTGTTTACCCTGTGCTCCCTATGGCATTTCCCATTACACCAGTATGTATTTTTTTTGGAAATGCTTCCCTTCTTTTCTCCCACTTTTGGAATGCCCAATCATATTCATCAGCACTCATTGCTGGAACCTCTGCTATTGATTTGGGAAAGCACAGACATGCATATCAGGTTAGCCTGGCTTGCGCAGAAACTAGTTGAAGACACTTCACACACAGCTCAGCAGTTGGGTTTTGGACGCCCAACTTACAACTTTAAAGGGTAAGTTCGCTATTTTGGACCTTGGACCATATTTGCGGTCCGTCTTCCATGAACCTGACCCATGAAGTCCATTTTTTCGCTGATCGGTCCAGTATTGAGTTCGGTACAGATTTCCTGTAGGCTCTCACTGGGCTACAATAGAAGTCAACGGGGCAATTAGAAATGTTATGGAAAAACAACGATAAATGTGCTTTTATAGCTCAGTGTGTATTCTTACGGTCTCAGTATGCTCTCCTGTGAAATGTAGGCTATCGCAAACGCAAACCAAACGTTGAAACAACAGTTCCATTTGAAACAGAACTATTTCTCCGACCGCACTACCTCGCACTGACTTCGGATAACATTACCTGCGCAACTTCAGCCTCTCTCTTCCCTTGCTCTCTTATCATCCATCTCTTGTAGTTCCGTGTCCGTGTATTCTGGCTCAAATTTGTAGCGAGTAACGTCAGTCAAAATCGAATTCTTCGTCTTCGTAATCATTATAGTCATCCATCATCCAAGTTTTTTTGTGGAAATTGTAGCCTACGTTGCTGCAGGTAAACAAACGCAGACTGCTCAACTAGATAGTTTCGTAAACGGCCGGCACACCTTCCAGCTCCCCTACCCCCGACACATAGTACTCCGCGGGAGCAGCGAAAACAAGCAACAGAGAAGTGTTTACTTCCAAGCCATGCCAAGCACGTAAAAATGTTCGGATTGAGATACATTTCACAGGAGAGCATACTGAGACCGGTAACAATACACCCTGAGCTTCCCGTCTCATTTATTGTACATGAAAGCACATTTATCGAACATTTCTAATTGCCCCGTTGACTTCTATTGTAGCCCAGTGAGAGCCTACAGGAAATCTGTAGCGAACTCAATACTGGACCGATCAGCGAAAAAATGGACTTCATGGGTCAGGTTCATGGAAGACGGACCGCAAATAGGGTCCAAGGTCCAAAATAGCGAACTTACCCTTTAAAATTGTTTACTTATACCAGTAAACTGCCCATTTTAAGAACATCAATTGTTCCAGTGCTTAAACATTTATACAGAACACCTTTCCACAGGCAGTGCACCATAATGTTTGAATATTACCTCATCTTAATGAAAAAAACTGTCTAGTTATTAAACCAATTAAACCCTTTAAAAGTTTAAAATATGAGTGCATTTCTCCATTTCACCATCCATTTAGAGTGGCAGAGTGCACCCCAGTCCTGTTTACCTCACAGCAGCTCCAGATGGGGATGGGATATCGACCCCGCAGTGGGTGGGGCACTCTGTGCTGTCAGTCATGTCAATCCTGGTTCTGGAGAGCCACCGGGGCTGTTTCCGAATCAGCACTCTTCCATACTATTGAGTAGGCTTGTTGAGTACACAGGACAAGAAAGTAGTTAATTGGGTGAAATTCTCTCGAAATGTAGTATACTTAAAACCCCTGTATGGTATGGTATACTTCCGGGGTTTTACTGAGTATATTCGGGAGCATCATACTTTTCAAGGAGAAAAAAAAAAAAAAAAAAAGGCACAGCTTCGCTGACGTTTTCCTTCAATAACAACACATGACAAAAGTGGGAAGTCTTACGACACCACAGTACGGTTGGACAATAGTATGGAGGATATTTGTTTTGCGTACTGTATGTCGCGTACTACACAGTACCCATTAAATGGCACACATCTGCCAGTACGCAGGAGACGGGACGCAGTAGTTAGGGCTCTGATTCGGACACAGCTAGGGTCTGCTGCTAGTTTGTTTTCACCTTAAAATCAGCAATCAATTATCCCAAGTATCTAGGTGAGGTGACTTTGTAATCAACTGCCTTTAATTGGCCGATTAAGTGCTGAGCAACAATGAAAGCCAGCAGACCCTGCAGCTCTCCAGATTTACGGACCCCTGTGTTACTCCTATCAAAAGACTTTTCTCTTAGCACCAGAGCACCGAGGTTGTCATTTAATGTCAGCCAGCTGGCTATCTTAAGTAAACTAATGTTAGCTAGCTAGGTAGTTCAACTTGTTTAATATTAAGTTTTGTTTTGATTATTGGCTGCCGTTAGCTAGTGTCAAAAAGTTTATTCATTGCCAATCATCAGATCGATAACTAACATTATTCCTGGATGAACAGTCTTCCTGACATTGATACCATATTTATTTTTTTACATTGTCAGATGAGCAGTAATTTAAGAAATTTAGGGCCCCTGACCACCTGCCCTATGAGCTGCTGCAGAAAAATACCTAGGGGAAATTCTGCAAACCTTGTCTCGCTTTTCCGCATCTGCAGAAGAACGCCCTCCAGTGGACAAAGAGTGCAGCTGCTCCAGACCCCGTTGATTCTGTGGTGGGGACAGGCCCAGGGGCGGGGCCTGGAGAGGGCGCGGAGCAGGAGAGCTGTGACTCCATGGAGACAGTGACTGCGGGCGGAGAGAATGATGGTAACTGCTTTTTCTTGCCCGCTGTTCAGAAGGCAGTCGCGGAGGGGGGAGCAGAGCTTAAAGCTTAAGACATGATGCATGTGGCAAATTCACTCAAATTATTTCTGTCTGATTCTTAACAGATATGGCACCAGTGTCACACACATTTTCTGTTTTACTTATGCTGCATAATTAATTTTTTTTATTCAGATGCCATCAAATTATTACAATTCTTAGAATTACTTAGAATTATTATAATGGAGTACTGCTGTTATATCAGAACTATAGTATTGGCTTCATCTCAGCCGATGTGGATGCATCCCATTGATTTTGCACAGGCAACGTGCTATAGCGAAACGTTCCAGAAAGAAATGTGTGAATACATGAGCCATATCCAGGAAGCTGTTGCCATGGTCCCCGGTGCACATGACTCATCTGGAAGTGGCAGTGCACAGAACCGTTGAGCAGTCGTGTGTGTGTGTTTTGTCTCCCAGCGGAAGCGTTTATAGAGTCGTTTGCTGAATGCCTCTTACAGATGTACTCATTTTCTGAATGTACTCGTATTCTGAATGAATTTGTCTTTCACATCAGAGGCAGAGCAAAGCTCGCTTGGGAAATGAAACTGCTTGTCACTATCGCAGAAGCTTTGTGTCCTCTTGTATCTGAGAATTTATTTATTTATTTTTTTATACCGGTTATCACATTCAGTTTTTCCATTTTACCCAGTCAGTCACCTCTTGGTAAACCTGGACACAAGTACTACTTCTCTGCACTGCTGCCCTTACATCTAGAGTGTATGTGTATGGAAGTGTTTCCATATTTCCATAGCGATGATTGGTCTCTCTGTTTCAGCATCTGTAGATGAGACGTCCTCCAGCGCTTCCTGCTCCACCGAGCCGCAAACCCGACTCAGCCGATCCACACAGGTCAGCCTGGAGAGGGGGTGGGGGGATGGGGGGGGGGGGGGCAGTGACGGTGAGACTGATAAATGAGTAGGAAAATGTCACAGTCGGACAGAAACATTGTAGGTTTTGGTCTTTTCATAGGATATGTTGACAATAAGAAAAATATGAAATTATCCTTATCCTTTACATTCTGATTTTATTATTGGCTGTCATTAGCTAGCATCAAAAAAAGTTATTCATTGCTAATCATCAGATCGATAGTTAACATTATTCACAGATCAACATAATTTAAAGTCTTGTTAAACAATGTTCCTAGTCAGACCCTGAATTCCAGCGTACAAGTTCTGAATTTACCAGCCCCGGCTGAGTCATCGTATTAAATTGTCGACAGGGTGAATCAACCTGGCTCCTCCCTGCAATTTGGGCTGGTTTATCCTCAAATTAAAATGCTTTTCTGGCAAGAATTTATATTCATGAGGATGTAGGAAAGCCTGGCTAGCAAGGCGAACGGGTCTGTAACACAACTCAACGCATCATCGGATTGACGGACACCGGAAGTCATTCATTTCAATGGAGGATGATAAACAGAGTTACGGATCTGCGCCCCCTTGTGGCCGTCAGTTCCGCTGGCTAAAGGATGATGGATCCTTTGGATTGTTCCATCTCTGCGTTACTAACGGACCGTGGAAATAGCCGGAAGTAGAAAAAGGATGAATTTCACTGCTTGTTTTTTGGATAACAACTTGTAAACCATCTTATTTTCCAGCAGACTAATACATTTATGTTTACAGAGAATATTAAACGACACGTTTTCATTCTGAAAGGTTTGTTATAAAAACTATACACAAATTAAATTTATAATTCACATATTCTCTATCCAAAATTGATCTTTCTATTGAGGGTATTTCCCCGCTCACTATGATATAAATATCGTAACCTTATTGGGATGTAGGCTATTTTCTTTCATTAAACATGAGAGCCAAGACTCACAAAGTTCTGCTAATAGCTCTAGAAGAATCCTGCTCTTCTCGCCGCCAGCGGCGAAGATACAGGGTTCACCCACTGCTGAGATCCAGGAAAAAATATCGTTGCCTTGTCCAGGAACTCCAGCTATTCGGCCTGGAGTTCAGACTGTATTTTCTCTAGTCCCTTCCGTCTGATCGGTTATGGCGCTGCGTTGCTCTGGGGGCGGGGATTGCGTGGAGGTTTTACGGTATGTAAAAACAACGGACGAGTTGTGAACACAGCGCAACTCTTTTGCACTTTCTGCATGGCAGTGTGGGGTTGGCAGTGTCTTTGTCTGTGTGGAGTTTTTTAGCCTTCTCTTTGGGTAGCGGTCTTGGGTTGCCAGGTGTTTAACTGTCTCTCTCTCTGGCAGTCTGGGAGGCAGAGGAAGAAGGCTGTCATGATGCCGCGTGTGGTTCTCACCCCCCTCAAGGTGAACGGCGAGCACGTGCCATCGGGTAAGCCCGCCTCCTCCGTGTGCACTTGTGCACGTGCTTGCATGTGGTACATGGACTTGGACAATATGACCATTTTATATCACCACAAGTACAATTTCAGCCACGTTATGCCTTTTCATACAGATCGTGGGAATTGTCCTTGCTTTGTTTATTAGTCATATTAACACAAAATACTGTGACTTTGGTATTGTGTACCACCTAAACATCTGAAAAGGTTGAGGTTATTTGGTGGCCATATCGCCCACCCCTTGTGGCATTAGTGGCACTTTTTCTGATCTTTATATTGAAACTAATTTATTTACTGTAGAAATCCTAATTCAGATCCTGATTCTTATTACCTGTTCTTAGACAAGGTCATTGGACACACAAAGGTCACAGGATGTGCAGCTGAGTTGACTGTAAGAGGTTACCGTGTTCAGCTCTTGGGCTCTAACCGGAGAGTGTGTTTCTCTGACCCCTTGCCCAGGACCCATGAAACGCAGCCGAGGAGTGGAGGTGGACTTCGAGACGCCGGGTTCCATCCTGGTCAACACCAACATCCGCGCCCTCATCAACATGCGCACCTTCGCTGCCTTCCCCCCTCACTCCCAACAACAACTCCTCCACCTGCTCCCTGAGGTGGACCGCCAGGTCAGCTTCTGTCTCTTTCTTTTCCCTTTCTTTATTTTGAGTTTAGAATCCAGTCGCCATGCAGGCATCTCGAACTCCAGTCCTGGAGGGCCAAATTTGTCTGCAGGTTTTTATGGTTTTCTTTTAGTCGGCATCCAGGTAAGTGGACTCTGGCCACTTGACGAGCACTTAAGTGCTGAGACACGGTGTCCCTCCAGGCTTTGAGGTTTTTGGTCACTAAGCAACGAGAGTTATTTTTTTGAACTTGGTTGACTTGTTAGCTTCTGCTATCTTGTTTGTGAACTAGGGGAAAAAAAATTGAGTCATACAGCCTTTCTAGATATATCTGCTAATTCTACTTTTACCTTCTGTGCATGGGTTTCTCAGAGCCAGAGTGCAATGCCGGGCATCGTGGCATGTGTGCGCTGTTGCCATGGATGTACAAAACCTTGTAATTATCACATCAATATTTAGTTAAATGAACACAAGGTGTTATCTGTATGTCTGCAACATAAAATGTCCCTGGTATTCATAGTGCAGTAAGGATGAAGGTAAACATACTGCAAAGTGAATGTGGTCAGATGTTCCTTTTAATTGTGTTGACCCTGTCAGTGAGCCTGTTTTGGGGGGTAAGTGTGTTTCTAATCTCTGTCTCTGTCCCTGTGCGTCCAGGTGG
This sequence comes from Synaphobranchus kaupii, assembly GCA_029718625.1. Lineage (NCBI taxonomy): Eukaryota > Metazoa > Chordata > Actinopteri > Anguilliformes > Synaphobranchidae > Synaphobranchus > Synaphobranchus kaupii. The sequence goes on from CM056380.1 coordinate 89,892,545, forward strand.
GTGCTGATGGTACGGCTCGTCTCAGTAGCTCGGCGCTCAATAATGAGTTTTTCACTCACGCCTCTCAGAGCTGGAAGGAGAGACTGGCAGAAGGTGAGGGAAAAGCCCCTTGTCCCCTGTACTGAGGGAGTCGGTCCCCTTAGTTCCGTTATTTAGGTTCACAAATGTTTAAACAGTTCATGATCATTTACATGGACAGCTGAATAAAACGGGCAGGAAGTCATGGGTAATATTTTTTGTTTGGAAAGGAAGAGCAATACCGTGATGCATTTGTCCCGTGCAGGCGAGTTCACTCACGAGATGCAGGCCCGCTTTCGCCAGGAGATGGAGAAGGAAAAGAAAGTGGAGGCCTGGAAGGAGAAATTCTTTGAAGAATACCATGGCCAAAGGTAAAAAATAAGTTAAAAAGTTTACTGAAGGAGAGGTATTTGTTCCACAGGCAGCTTTTTGAGAGATTACATGGCTATATACACCATGGCTAGGATTGCTGTTTTTTTCACCAAAGCTGTTTTCTCACCTTCATTTCAGTCATCCCACAGCACAAAGTCAGTATGGCTTTTTTTAGCGCTGATGTTTGACAATTATCACATTACACCCCAGTCATCCACATTTAAGGCAGAGCACCTCTATAAGAACATCATGCTCTTTTTGTTCTTTCATTCATTCATACGTACGCAAGCGCTAGCTTAACTACGCCTCGACAGCTAGGTCTCTGTGCCAGGTTAGCTCGTTAGCTTAAGCTATAAACATAATAGTCATGTTGTTAGACGTTATCATTTACAAGGACTGCAAGGTATGTAGCCTTCTTGCTTATATAGAAATATCCCCCTGATAACACAGATCTGAATTGTGGTTGGAAGAATCTGTGAATAATGTGTGGAAGACACACGTACTCATCACAATGAAACATCCATAACACACATTCAGAGCTGTCGCTGAATTGAAAGGGTAGATTTGATGTGCTGGAGGACTTTTTTTGTGTGACATTCTGGTTTTCTCTCCCACCAAGGAGTGTGATTAGTCAGGTGATTGTCCTAATCCAGTGCCTAATTTGACCCCACAAGGATATCGATTATATGGAAAGGTTAAATCCCTTTGGGGCATGTGCTTTATAAAAAATGTTTACTCTAACCAGAACATATCCCATTATTAGACATTTATTACGCTTGGTCACCGGCGCTTGGTCACTTGATGTTTTTCATCAAGATTGTGCAATTATATTGCTTTTCACCCGCTTGTTTATTTTTGTAGAGCTGCTTCCCCCTCAGCTGTAGATGGACAGTGTTTGGCTCTCCGCTGTGTTCTGACCTGTGTCTTGTCTTGTCTCTCTGTCCTGCTGCAGGTCGGGTCTGACACGTGAGGAGTCCCTGAAGCTGATGGTGGGTGATGCCGGAGAGGGCACGCTGCACGGGGAGGCGGCCGTGGCCGTGCCGGCCGTGCCGGGCGTGGCGCCGAAGAGGCGCAGCGTGGGGCGGAGGCGCAGGGACGGGCGCTTGCGGCGGCGATCGCAGGCTGACCTGCGACGCAGAGCGAGGCGCACGCTGTGCAAGCCGCCGCTGGCCCCGCTCGCTGAGCCCGCTGAGAAGCTGCCACCTCCGCTCGACACCCAGGCCACGCCCTCCTCCACCCCTTCCCCTGTCTCCGAGCCCACGCCCCAGGGAGAGGATGTCCCGCATGTGGACTCTCCCTCTGAGACCCTCCCTGGCCCCGCCTCCAGCCCCGCCCCCTCGCCCATTGCTGCAGCTGCCAACCCCGAGCCGGAGGAGTCGGCCCGTCTGCTCCCCGAGACGCCCATTCCAGCGGCTTCTTCCTCCTCTTCCTCTTCCTCCCCCTCCTCCTCTCCCTCCTCCTCCTCTGACAGGCAGGGAGCCTTCGTTGCCAGCTCCGACCCGCCCTCTGCCGTTGCCTCCCTTGCTGACCCACTCGACCAGGAGGCGTCGGTCTCCACGGCGGCGGGCAGCCGTGAGGGCAGCCCAGCCCCCAGCCCTGCTCTCAGCCCCGCCCCCAGCCCCAGTCCTGCCCCCAGCCCCGCCCAGACCAAGGAGCAGAAGAGGAAGGGGGAGGAGCCACACACCTTCACCTGCTTTCCCGAGAAAAGGCCGCGGGTGGATGATTGTCAGTCCTTTCGTAACACAGTTGACTGTGTTCACTCCGAAAAGCCACAACCCACCACGGAGGAGCCTAAGGTCCCGCCTATCCGGGTATGGACCCATTCGTTTCTGTGGGTGGCTTTTTAAGGCAGTTTCCTGCCAAGCTGTAATGTGGAAAAGCACCTCTTCAGCGGGGTGTTCATAATGAACAAGGGCAATTGCATTCCACATTGAATGTTAGACACCTAGGGCCTGATTTACTAAGATCTTTAGCATATGCAAAACCCTTTAGCACACGCAAAACCAATAACATGACAAGTGATTGGTCATGGTATTTGTTTTGCACCAATCGTTGGTTGTGTTATTAATTTTGCGTGTAAAAAAACTTTTTTGCACCCGCTAAACATCTTTGTAAATCAGGCCCCTAATCTTTAGCTCAGCAAAGTGGAGGCTAAACTGGGATAATTGAGACAATGTTGTCTGTAGACAATATAAAACAGTGATGCCCAAGTGTTTTTGCTAGCAACACTAGGGAAGTACAATTATGCTGTGCAATGTAAATCAATGAAAAAAAATCACACTTCAGATTATGACTATAAATTCCACCAAAACATTATAGGCATGTCACATGTAATAGATTGCACAAAAGCAAAAAAAGAAAAACTATTGAACAGAATCATCCAAAATATTATAGAATTGACATTTTGACAAAATAAAGGGCCAGGTAATCTGTTTGATACTTCCCTGTAAAAAAAAACAAAAAAACACAATCCCTATATCTTTACATTAATTTTAATAATAATATATAATGAGACACATAGGACAGTAATACAGAAGAGAGTACAGAGTACAGAATAAAGATGTGAATACAACCGTGTTAATCAAAGCAATAGTGGAAGCTTAAGTAGATGGATGTTGGGACTGGAGAGTAAAATGGTAGTATTAGAAGAGCAGAATGGTGCATGGGGGAGTGTGCACAGTTAGCATCTGAGTGAAGTAGGGAGGAGCCAGGTCATTGAGAGCTATATAATATAGGTGCGCAGAATAATTTTGAAATTGATAGTGCCTTTATGGGAAGCCAGTGTTGGTTTGTGTGTTGGGGGGCGGGTGTGTTGCCAGGATCTAGTGTGGGTTAGTATTCTGGCAACAGAGTTTTTGACATGTTGTAGTTTGCTCAGTAGGGTGTTAGGGAGGCTGTAGAGGAGATAATTGCAGAAGTCAAGCCGGTAGGTAACAAATGCATTAATTAAGTGTTCAGCAGCCGAAGTGGATAATGAAGGTTGAAGGCAAGCAATATTTCTGAAAAGAAAGTTTTTAACTGCCAGCTATATTTCCATTAGGTACCTGAACCCCAGTGCTGAGCCAGTGTTGTATCATAAATGGCAGAGTTAGGGGGATTATAGGCTCCATATTCATAAAACCTGAGTAAAAATTGCTCTGTGCAGATTCACTCAGAAGAAATGCTGGTTAAACCATTTGCAAGAAAAATACACATATGATTAATGTTGGCGCTCACTGGTTAAAGCAAAACGATACCAAAAGGCAGTAGCACCCCCACTTTAAACCAACAATGTCCCTCCCTGTGAAGCCATTGTAAACACCGCTGAATAGGGTCTGAGCAGAACCCACTGTTACCTGTGTAGGTGTGGTACCTTTTCGTTTGTTTTCCAACCTCTCTTTTATAACCAAAGCTTTCCAAACTATTCAGCAATTCTATAGTCCCCTAGCTGTAAAATCACCTTTGTCCAACACAATTGCAATTTTCTAACCAAAATTATTCAGCTAAAAAAAGCAACTGAAGGCAAACTGATGGTGGTGCATTTGCATATTTTTTTTTAACTCGCTCTCTCTCGTTCTCTCGTTCTCTCTCTCTCTCTCTCTCTCTATCTCTCTATCTCTCTATCTCTCTATCTCTCTCTCTATTTCTGTTTGCCACCAGATTCAGCTCTCCCGAATCAAGCCGCCCTGGGTTAAGGGTCCGCCAACCTACCAGATCTGCCCCCGCATTGTGCCCCCGGGGGAGGGCTCCCGGAGGGGCGGGACCGGGGCGCGGACCCTGGCGGACATCAAGGCCCGTGCTCAGCAGGCCCGGGCGCAGCGCGAGGCCGCTGCTGCTGTTGCAGCCACTGGTGATGGGGCAGGGCCAGGCGGGGGTGGGGCAGGCCCGGGGGGTGGGGGCGGTGCTGCAGTACCGGATCGCGGAGGCGGACGGCGCTCCAGGGAACACCCGGGCCCCGTCGAGCCGGGAGGAGCGGGCGGAGACAGGGCGGGGCCGGGAATTCCTGCGGAACCTCATCAGCCAGGAGCACAACTACTGCTGCCCAATCTAGAGCCAGAGGGGAGGCTCGAAAAACCGCCGGGAACCCAGTCCCCGCCTCCCTCACAGTCCCACGAGGAGCCGCAGAACTGCACACAGCAGTCGTCACCCTCCCCTCCCCCTCCGACAGGTGGCCAGTCAGAGGAGGTCCCAGTGGAGGCTGAGCCTGGCCCCGCCCATTCAGATCCGCCGCCACCGTCCACCATGGAAGTGGAGCCTGCCGTGTGTTCGCAGGAGTGGCGTAACGATGCGGCGGCCCAGGATCGGACAGCCACGCCCGAGGACGTTTCCCTGGTGACAGACGGGGGCGGCATGGCTGAGGGGGGGGCCCTGGCCCTCACCTCAATTCCTGAGGCCCTTTCTCAGTTTGGTGCTTGCGAAGTGGACACCATCAGGACCCCAACCACACCCGCTCAGTCACCTGAGGGGGATCAGGGCGTGGCACAGGGCATGGACAATCACAGGACGGGGGTGGCCGAGGCTCCCGCCACCCCCGCGCCCTCGAGTAACGGGACGAGCGACGATGAGGGGGAGGGCGGCAAACCCGGTGCAGGGGTGGGGTCAGTGGGTGTGGCCGAGGAGGACGCAGGCACCTACAGCGACTCCACAGAGACGGCCTCAGACTTTGAAAACGAGGCCTCGGAGGAGGGCCCTTGTGGCTGGGGGCCGGAGTCTGACTCGACGGGCATCGCCCTTTGCACCCCGAGCGTCATCCAGGTGTGTGCACCTGACGGGGCCTGCCACCGGCTGCTTAGCCACACCTCCCAGAGCCAGTCTGTCATCCACACCCACGTCACCAATGCTCCACACAGCCAGCCAGTCATCCAAGCATGTCCCTCCAGTGCTCTCCAAAAGCAGCCAATCATACAGCCTCCTCCCTCAAGCACTCCCCAGAAGCAGCCAATCATACAGCCTTCTCCCTCAAGTGCTCTCCTGAACCAGTCAATCATACAACCTTCTCCCTCAAGCACTCCCCAGAAGCAGCCAATCATACAGCCTTCTCCCTCAAGCACTCCCCTGAACCAGCCAATCATACAGCCTCCTCCCTCCAGTGCTCCTCAGCCTGCCATTCAGTCCCAAGCCCAGCCGGGCCCTGTGGCCCCGCCTCAGCTCCAGGCGGAGAGGGATAAGACCTGTATGGTGGCTCCCAGGGTGGTGAAGGACAGTGACCCTTTGGCCAAAACGGAGTCGGAACACCGCAGAACTGCTGGCAAGCTGGTCACCGCGGACGACTGCCGCGCCCTGCTGAAGCTGCCGTCCTCCACGCCACCCAGGAAGAGCCAGAGCGTGGCGAGACCAGTGTCCTCAGTGGAGGCCAACAACCCGCTGGTCACCCAGCTGCTGCAGGGCAGCCTGCCGTTGGAGAAGGTCTTGCCCCCGCCCCACTCCGCCAGCAAGCTGGAGATCAACCGCCTGCCACACCAGCAGCCCGGTCCTCTCCCCATGGGACCTGTCCGCAGCCACGCCCCGCCTCCTCGCTTCAGGGGCCCCTCGGAGGCATCTGGACCCTTGGAGCCGCCCGAGTTCTCGGCGCTGGGCCATCCCAAAACGGCAGGTGTACTGCGGTCCTCCCCCACGGCAGGGCGGGGCTTTGGCTCAGAGGGGCGGGGCGAGGGGCGGCCGGCATGTCTGTTTGAGGAATCCTCGTCACGCGTGGCGGCTGTGCAGCACTTCCTGTCGCAGCAAGGAGGAGTGGCCCCAGGTGCGGTGCCTGTCATAACCTCTCTTGCCTCCCGCCGCCCAACCGACTTCAGCCAGAACAGCAATGCTGCCAACGCCGCCTACCAGTCGGCCGTCACCAGAGAACACCCCGGACCCCAGCCACCCCAGGGCAATGCCCCTGAACGGGCCCCTGGGGGCCTGGGGCCTTTGGCACACTGCCGGACCACGCCCGACGCCCCCTCCCCACCCCACGGCGACTTATGCCCCTCAGAGGTTGTTCCCACTGTCAAAATAAACTGGCGGCCAAAGCCACGCCCCCAGCTGTCCCCTGCCCCACCAGCGGTGAAGAGCGAGGTGGCCCGCCCCCCCCTGTCAAGCGCTCGCCAAAAACCCGCTGGGCCCATTGGTCGCCGTCACCAAAAAGGAGGTGCAGAACTGCACCGAGGCACGGGACAGCTTCTTGTCAGGAGGGGGAGGCACAGTGGGTGGGGCCATGGAGGGCCTGCTGAACATGGAGATGTCTCTGCTCCGCATGGCCAAAAAAGAGCAGGGCAAGCTGTACTCACGGCCGGGGGACTCATCCTCCTCCTCCCCCTCCCCTTCCTCCTCCTCATCGTCCTCATCCAATTCCTCCTCCTCGCTCCCGTTCCAGGTCAGTGTCCAGCAGCAGCTGTACGGGAAGCTTCCTAAGCTGCAGCAGGGCATGGCAGGGGGAGGGGCAGGGGCCGGGGCTCCAGGGTTCAGCTACACGGCCAACGTGTCAGTGGTGGACAGCAGCGGGTTCTCGCGGAACATTGCCGACGGCGTGCTGCAGCTGCGGCAGGGCGGGGGCCGGCAGAGCGCGGCGCTCAGCATCCAGGCCTTCGCCGACAGCGCTGCCGAGGAGGTGGCCTTCAAGTGCTCCTGTCGCCTCAAGGCCATGATCATGTGCCAGGGCTGTGGCGCCTTCTGTCACGACGACTGCATCGGGCCCTCCAAACTCTGCGTCTCCTGCTTAGTGGTCAGATAGTACCGCCCCCCAACCCCAGCACCATGGCAACAGCAGGGGGGGGGGGGGGCAGGGGCAGAACATTTGGGAGGACAGGATGGGCTGTGGTCTTGTATTAAAAAAAAAAACAAAAAAAAACAAACAAAAAAATTGTTCTGTATTTTTGTTGCATATTTTTTCTAATGCTGTTATAATGATTATGGTTGTTGTCGTTATTATATTATTATTATTATTAGTATTATTGTTAAGTGAATTTACATGGGCGCGGTTGCTTGTAAATTGTGCCTTGTATTATTTTATTTCTTTTTTCTTTTTTTTTTCTTTTCACAAATAACATTTACCTCGTGTTCTCTGACACCATCGGCAGTTCTGTGTCACTATGGTCGCCATTGCAGTCGTCTTAGTCTCCGGGTCAGGTCCATCGCACTTCGGACAGCCAGGAGATCAGTTTCTGTGTGTCTTTGTCTTGGAAAGAAATATTTTTTTAATCATTAAACCAGTGAAATACATTTTTTTCTGTTTAGTACACTTCCTTTCATTCCTCAGTGTTATGAAGTCACAAGTCTGTATTTTGCTGGTTAAGCACACAATTGAAATAAAGCTGGCGTTGCGCTGACTCCATATACCGTTTCTCAGCACGGTTCTCCTCCCCTCGTCTGTAAATTCATGCTGACACTCAGACCTGTTATTGGTGATCAAAATGGATAACGCTTCCTCCTTCACAAACCGATCCGTTTGAAGATAGCATGAGCTGTAGGAACAGGTAATGGTGGTATATTTGAAAATCGGTTTGTGGGGAGGGGTGGTTTTTTTAATCAGTGGAAAGAAAAATACGTTTTTAGAAGTTTTTGTTTCAGAGTTTTCCTTGTTTTATTTCTTACCTGCCATTTTCAGAAGAGTTTTTGGGAAACTGAGTCGTCAGCTGGAGAGCAGGGGGCCTGTATCACGTAACAAAAACCAACCCGACTCCTCTATGAACCGCTTCCTCTCTTGTGCCCCTGATGGGCCTCGGAGCCTGGTCCACAGCAATAGCTATAATGTCACAAGGGTATTAGTTTCAGTTGCAGCAGCCCCCCCCCACAACACACACACAGGGCCAGGTGACTTCACCCATCAGGCAATGTAATGGAAGGAAATTGCTTCCCTCCTTTCAAATGGCACAGTGTGTGATCTGGATCAGAATGACCAGCAAAGCGGGTTTGATTCCCACTACGTCCCCAGAAGAGACCTCAGGGGGCTGATTGGTTATCTCCGCTCTCTGAGGTTCAAAATATGAACCATTCCCAGGGTGAAGCAGGCGATCCACCACAGAGATTTGGTTTGCTTCACTGAACTTGAAAGATTTACCCTTTTGGGAAGAGCACAGACACTTTCTCTGCTTTGTCTTTCAGAGTGAAGTATTATTTTTGCCACCTCTTCCGGTTGTCTCTCGCCTCTCACACGTTCACTAAGTGCATGGAGGTGTTGGGCCTGCTATGTCTTCAGGGTCAGAGTCCTAAATTGTCTGGAAGACTGGCTGATGTATGTGTCCTCTTGAGACCGTATGCTGTCTACATGTCACTTGTCTTGGAGCTCCTACAGGATCTAAAGCTCCAACTGAACATTAAGGGTGGTTCGAGAGTTTTTAAAACAACGTGGATGGACAGTCCACCAGATTGTCTGCGGTGGACTTTTGCCTTTCATAGTTGAGTGTACCAACCCTTTGTAGACATCATTTCCCATAATTTTTGCATGCAAATTGCAAATAACAATGGAGTCCTTCATGGATGCAGCAGTTACGCTTATAGGTGAAATGACCGGTATGCACAGAATAACTCGGCAGATGTCCGTACACACTTTTTTTGGCGACTGAATTGGCCTTAACACCGACTAGGGCTGCATTTGGATCCAAAATGTATGCTTTCCCTTCCCTTGCTTTAAAGGTGGGAATCCCCAAAATGCCAGGAGAGTGGGATTTGGTTCCAATTTAGGAAAGGGGAGTAATTATATTCTCTCACTCCCTCATTTATCCTTCCTTCCACCACGGGTATAAAATGCAAGCTTCCAGCAAGAAGGGAATCCCGCAATGCAATGCGCCACACGGAAAAAGTGGGCGGTCGCACTATTCAGTTCTGTTTTGGTTTGTTTCTCGTCTATCCTTCATTTAGCACCTGTTAAGTTCACTTGCTGCACGTCACAAATTTTGTCACAAGATGGCTCACTCGAAGGAAGCGAGCAAGGGAAGTGAATTTGTTCAATTGGATACAAATGCAGCCCAGGATCTATCCCAATGCAGTGCTTTTTAGACATGCTTCTGAACTCAAACAATGATTGTCTTCAAACTGGACCTTAGTCTTGGGGAAAAAATGGGAAAGGCAGGCCTGAGAGTTCTTCACCTTCTTGGCCTCATATGGTAGCAGTAACCCAGGTGGAGTTCCCCTGGGGGTGCTGTTCATGTTCCCAGTCCATCCTTATCTCCTGTCCCTGGGGCTTTGCTCCATCAGGAACTGGGGAATTTGGGAGCTGGATTTGAGGAGACTGTGAGCAGGAACAATCGGGTGGGATCTCCCCTCAAGCCCAGAGCACACTACCATCCTTTTCCCAGCAGGCTCATCGTGCGGGCTCAGTGTTTGTGAGGTCCCATTCCCCAGCTCTTTTAATGTCCCAGGCTGTACACACCCACCCTCCACTAGGGCGGCATATTCCAGTCTTGAAGTGGAACCAGACGAGAGAATCCCTAGTCCTGTGCAACCCCGGCGGTCGTCCTGCGCTTACAGGAGCTGTTTGAGACGAATCTCCTGCTGCACTCTTTGGTTTGTGCCAGCTATTTTTGCCACTTGCACAACCTCAGGACTGCTTAGGATAACCACCTAATTAAGGATTGCTCTGAGCCGCGTTCATCAAAAATCAAGACTTGCACAGGCTTATATAGTCTACTGTCAGTGACCTCTGTACATGTGCTAGCAAGGCATGAGTCTTACAATGTTCAACAACATGCCATCAGTGGTGTCAAAGTCCCATACATAAGAAACTTGTATCTGGGTCTCTCTTTCCAAGAAGTGCAGTAGCTAAGTTGAACACTGAAGTGGTTTATAGATGCGTTTTCTTGCAACTTCAAACTGAATAATGCACATGCAGACAGGAGGCAAAAGATCACAAGTATCACGCAGAATCTGTGTAACTTCAGGAGCAATATCCAGAGTGCTTTAGCATAGACTAGACTACATCCTGAAATTATATTTTTATTTAGATTATATATGCCATTTAAACTTTTAAAAATGCCACGTAGCTGCATTCATAGGGTTCATTCCAATAGCTTATTTTCGCTCCTTCCCTCCTTTCTTCGCTCCTTAGCTCCGCCCAATGGAGGACGTGAGGAAAGGATGCTAAGGGTGGGTTCCTATCGCTTATTTTATCCGTCCTCTTCTTCTCGGTCCTCGCCTGACCCGGAAATCAATCCAGGTTTGCCATCTTTAAGGTCATTCCAAACCGCTAAATGCTCCTTGGAGGAGCGAGGCATGGGGAACGAGGAGGCTCTCGGAGGATGCTTCAGTGAGGAAGCACAAGTGTAGCCTTTGCGGAAGCCTTTTCTCAGAACGTGTGACATGTATAAATTTTCCACCACTCCACATCTGCCACGTCGCTCACGTCGGCACCCCTACTCAAATGCAATTTTACAGTTCCTTTACATTTATTATAAAGCACTAACCCATAATGACACTCATTCTTTATAACTAACAAAAGCTATTTTTATTCAAAAAAAAGAAGCTAAAAAGCATCATAGTTAAGCACGTGAGCATAATATGACGATGACGCTTGATTGAGCAAGGACGTTCCATTTGCCTAATACATATTGCCTCGTTTCCTCCATCCTTGTATCTGATCCTTGCATCATTTCCTCGCGTCATCCGTTGGGCGGAGCTAAGGAGCGAGGAAAGGATACAAGGAGTAAAAATAAGCGATTGGAATGAACCCAAAGATCAGATACGAGGACGGAGGAATCGAGGCAACATGCATTAGGCAAATGCACCGTCCTTGCTCAATCAAGCATCAGCGTCATATTATGCTTACATGCTTAACTATAATGCTTTTTAGCTTATTTTTCTTGAATAGCTTTATAGCTTTTGTTAGTTATAAAGTAAAATTAGTTAGTTATAGAGCAAAATAGCTTTTGTTATAAAGAATGAGTGTCATTATGGATTAGCGCTTTATAATAAATGGAAAGGAACAGTAAAATTGCATTTGTGTAGTGGTGTGCCTGCGATGTGACAGATGTGGAGAGTGGTGGATAATTTATTGGAATGAACCCATAGTATTTCCTCTCCCTTCAAGAAACACACAACTCTGGCTTTATGCAATTTTTTATTGCACTTTTATTGATAAAATAATGCAGAAGAGGTAGCAGCTTAAACGCCTGAGTTCATCCCGTTCTGCCCCAGAGCTGCACGCACACTCCATTGTTTGTAAACAGGAAACTCATCTATAGGAATGGAGTCAAACATAGTGTTAGACTGTATGTGAATATACAGTATAATGTGCCATCATCAAAGTATTCAAAAAAACAGCCTGTAGCATTTTTTTAATGCTTTCATTTTTATATCTTCAATTTTCTATTTTATAGTTCAGAATGTATAGCTGACTGTGTACTATATTCTATGTTCATTACTAGGGATAGCTCCTACGTTATGAGAAAGTTGTGCTTTGTCGCGTCAATGACCTTCAATATGCACTTATTGTTCGTCGCTTTAGATAAAAGCGTCTGCCAAATAATTGTAATGTAATGCTTAAATTTGTGTCTCATTGAAAATGAATTGCTTCTCAATGTAGTTGCATCCTGGAAGTTGCGTGGCTCCCAGCGTGTTGTCCTAATAGGAAACCGGCAGTTTATTGGCAGATGACTTGTGAATGTTCCTACTTTAAAATATACATCTAAAGCTCAGCTTCCAGTAACTCACCTTCTGTGTGCCATGCTGATTCAGGCTAACATACCGTCCAGTCCGGAGCTGGCTTACACTATAGACCCAGGTAAATGTACTGTGGCATCATCTCTGAGTTTCCTCAGCTGTGTTTGACCTTCAGCTCAATCAACATCAGTGGAAACACTGTATTCCATTTTCAATGTTGAATGGGCAGAATACGTCAGCAGCCCTGATTGGTGGGTGACCCCGTGGACTAGGGACTCCCTCCACCAGTTATACAAGGGCCACTGTCAGTGCTGATTGTCCATTTGTATCAATATTTCTGAGGAAAAGGGGAGTTTGCTGGGAGTTTGGAAGATTGCCTACAAGTTACATCAGTGACTTCATCAATGCTTAAATTCTTATTTTAATCATGAGTGCAAGAACAACTTCAATGGGGTTTTCAGCCCCCATGAGTTTTGGCATCAATTGCAGAGCTTGCACTTAAATTGCACAGTGGTCTGATCTTTGTCTTTTAGCATGTTATTCTGATTTTAGCATGCCATTCCTGACTAGGATGACAGGAAATGAGTTTCATACATTTGTTGAAAACTGATCTTGTTGGTGTTAACATGGTATCATTTAAAAATGTGTCTGAACCGCCGCTATAGAGACTAAATCCTACAATCAGGGATGATAAAGATGTAGGCTAGACTAAATAAAAATAAATGTGAATACTCTCAAAATGTATGCAGGTTCATTCCAATGTTGATAATTTAGCTCAGTTCTACCTGCAGTTATAATAACAATTAAATTTTTAAAACCTTAATAAATCTGGAAATAACAACTAGGCAAATGTAAAACAAGGCCCAGATAGCTGCTTGGGCCGGGGGAGATTATATTCTGCATCTTCACAGTGTGCGCTCATTTGTCAATGGTTGATTGGCCAATGTCTTTCCAATTAATTAAAGTAAATAAGACTGCTGGCACACTAGCCTACTCGAAAACAGTAATCAAACAGTTCATTTAGGTGGGGGATATTCTGGGGACATTTTTTATGCGAAACAACATTTTGTTGCACAATTTATACCCCCGCAATGAATTGTATTCCATTCCATTCCATTTACATATAACGTAACGTACATCTAGTAACATTGTAAGCTATTATCGGATACTGTGATTTATTTCACATGCTTCTGCAGAATCTGTAGGCTACTGTTATAGCCTACAATCCAACAAAGCGCAGCGAGAAATTTCTATAAATCAACGAATGAATGAGGATATTAAAAAGGGCACATACAGGAACACTTATATGTACCTGTCCTGTTGCCATCATGGAACTGTTGAGCAGGGCCGTGCAGAGACCTTTTGAGGGGCAGGTGCTCAAAGTGAGAAAAGCTAGAAGAAAATAAATATTTGGCCTATAGCCTATTTGACGACACCCAAAATTAATTATTAAAATTAATGACAGCATGCCCCGCCCCACCCCCCCCCGTGACGAAACATCGGTTTTCAACGGGAAAAGTCTGTTCAGGTGGTAGCAGAGCGGATTTGGACTGAACTTGTAACTTTTCCCTTTAGAGTATTAAAGCACGTTTCGTCGTGCGAATGTAGTCTGTTTTTACAGTGTGTTTTATTCATTGGTATGTTTTGTACCATTTATTTGATAGAAGGCACCGGACACAGTGGTAGAATATTATCGTAATTTTACAAGAATATTCTACTCGGAAGTCTGAAGAACCACACTGTACTTTTAAATCTGTTGTCAAACATTGTCATTCTGGTAGGTGTCAGCAGACTCTTTAAAAAAATAGCTGTTTTCCTGAGGGGTGGGTCTAAGCGCTGATTTTGAAAAAAAAAAAAAGCCAAGGCTAGGTTAAGGGCTAGACCGCTCGATTTCAACAGGAGCTGTATGTTATGTTTTGGTAGATGAAATTAACACTAAGTGACAATGCATCACAGGGCCTGGCCCTTGGTGTTAAACACAAAAAATACTGTAGCTAGTTGAGATTCTCCAAGGAGGCCGCGCAGTGCAAAAATGTCAGTCATTCAATACCTTTTTAAATCACAGACAGGATCAAAATGAAATGTTGAGAATTTGTGTCAGGAAATATGAGCTAGAGAGAAAAACATACTCTTGCATGTATATATGCAATGTACTGGTATGCGTCTGTGATTTACTGGTTTTACTGATTTAAAAAATCATCAGTTTACTGATGGAAAAAGAGATTTTGGCATTTAATTATTAACTATCAAATGAAACACTGTTGCTTTGTTTTTGAATCATGAGTTTCATTTATTTACGTATCAATAGAGGTTTATACGCAGCCATCACACACTCACACACAGACACACGCACGCGCGCGCGCACACACACACACACACACACACACACACACACACATTACAAAATAAGTAGCCAACAATATCACCATTATTTCTTAGATATTAAATAAATAATATTAATCTTTTTCAACCGGTGCTGTGGGAATCTGAAAATACAGAAAACACAAAATATCAACAAAATGAGAACCTTTAAAAAATTATCAAAACTAATCAGCTATAAAATATTTGTACGTAAAAAAAGATTTTGAAAATCCCATTCTTTAAAATAAATAATACGGTCTATAAAATAATTAATCGTGGTTGAAATCCTGATTTTTTTTCCCCCCCAAACATGGACATAGGGGGTCAACCTTTTCCTTTTCTCATTGGTTTCTGAAACAGACCACTTTGCGGTTGCAAATTTGAGAGTAGCAGTTCCTTTTGCAAGACAAATTAATACAGGTAATAAATAGGCAAGATAAATCAAACATACATAAATAAGCAATGTTGAAATACATAAATAGCATGGATAAATTACAGTGCACAGTTTTCCCTCATATTCAATAGAAATAAATTATATAACAGTAATTTAACTACAACCTATTGATTGAAATGAAGAGTGATCTCTATGCCCACAAATTCTTAGGTGGAATTAGGCTTTTATACAATAAGTTAAATATTTTAGTTCTGAAGCAGAACTCTGTATGTGACGGTACCCAGGAGAAATCAGGCCAACAAAGAAAATCAAGGCTTTCCAAAATGGAGAACAAAAGATTGTCTGCTGTATCCAAGTTGCCTACATGGAAGGGCCACCAAACCTATATGCATGTGATATACACGTTTAATCGCATGTACTTTAGCCCCAATTTCTTTTGGTCTGATTTCAGCATAAACTCACAAGGCATCTAAGGCCAGCACACTGGTAATGTAGTTTTAACACACCAGGTGTCTGACATCAGCACACAGACACTGCATTATCAAAACCTGAGGACTCTAATATCAACATGTAATGTAACGACAATATGGTGCAAGTGTAACATCAGTGCGTCGCAAGCTTATAATGTCAATCATGAGCGTAATGACAAAGTGGTGTGAGCGTAATTTCAGCCCATCGCTAGCGTAATGGCTACATTTGCACAAACAGAGAAGCTCTAGCCCGCTTACTGTTGCCTCTATCTGATAACTTGCAATTCTGGGGAAAAAATCATAACCCGTGAGCATGAGCCAAACGCTTCCTCAGAACGGAAAACAACAACAGCAAATAAAGCATACTCCAAAAAACCCAAATAAAAATCAATACAAAAGCATTTAAACTAATCCTGCTCCTATAAGCGGCAGCGAGTCAGAGTTTTGTTTGGTACCAGGCGGGGGGGGGGGGGGGGGGTGGGGGTTGCACAGACTGCTCTCTGAGGGGAAGTCCCTGAATTTATTAATCGTTTTTTTTAAGTCTCCCTGCTGGTCTCTCTTCAAACTTCAATGCCCCTCACAGCTTGGTTAATGACCTCCAGCAGGGCCTTGTTCTCCGGGTTCTGGTAGCACTCTTTGTTGGAATACATGTCAGTCAGGGTGTCCACATAGGTGTCAAAATTATGCTCCGTGATTGGCTCCTGCAACAGGGAAAATTGAATGACACATTCAAAGACCTGACTTGCACGTGCATTTCACAAGAAGGCTGATGAACAGGCGAGGGACAGTACATAGGAAAATTAAGTATAAAACAGTGGTGAGGTTAAAAAATAATAAAAATTGGTTATTGCCTCAGATAAATGTTTAATACATTAAGAATAATAAACACTATTTACGGACATTATTTTTGGTCTATATTCTAAGCTGGATGGATGAGGGCAGATTCATTCAGTGATGTGGGATGCAATGTGTGTAGATATGTTGGGCTGGGTGTTATTTTGGTGGAGTTGTTGGGAGTATATGAGGTGTGGAAAGTGGTTTCATGGTGGTGGGTGCAGTTAGGGTGTGGTGTGGTATATGTGGTGTTGGTGGATATAGTGTAGTTTGGGTATACAGTTGAAGTCAGAAGTTTAAATACACTTAGGTTGAAGTCATTAAAACTCATTTTTAACCACTCCACAGATTTCATGTTAGCAAACTATAGTGTTGGCAAGTCAGTTAGGACATCTACTTTGTGCATGACACAAGTAATTTTTCCAACAATTGTTTACAGACAGATTATTTCACTTTTAAATCACAATTTCAGTGGGTCAGAAGTTTGCATACACTAAGTTGACTGTGCCTTTAAACAGCTTGGAAAATTCCAGAAAATGATGTCATGGCTTTAGAAACTTCTGATAGGCTAATTGACATTATTTGAGTCAATTGGAGGTGTACCTGTGGATGTATTTTAAGGCCTACCTTCAAACTAAGTACCTCTTTGCTTGACATCATGGGAAAATCAAAACAAATCAGCCAAGACCTCAGAAAGAAAATTGTGGACCTCCACAAGTCTGGTTCATCCTTGGGAGCAATTTCCAAACGTCTGAAGGTACCACGTTCGTCTGTACAAACAATAGTACGCAAGTACACCACGCAGCTGTCATAACACTCAGGAAGGAGACGCGTTCTGTCTCCTAGAGATGAATGTGTTTTGGTGCGAAAAGTGCAAATCAATCCCAGAATAACAGCAAAGGACCTTGTGAAGTTGCTGGAGGGAACAGGTACAAAAGCATCTATATCCACAGTAAAACGAGTCCTATATCGACATAACCTGAAAGGCTGCTCAGCAAGGAAGAAGCCACTACTCCAAAACCGCCATTTAAAAGCCAGACTACAGTTTGCAACTGCACATGGGGACAAAGATCTTATTTTATGGAGAAATGTCCTCTGGTCTGATGAAACAAAAAATTTACTGTTTGGCCATAATGACCATCGTTATGTTTGGAGGAGAAAGGGTGAGGCTTGCAAGCCAAAGAACACCATCCCAACCGTGAAGCACGGGGGTGGCAGCATCATGTTGTGGGGGTGCTTTGCTGCAGGAGGGACTGGTGCACTTCATAAAATAGATGGCATCATGAGGAAGGAAAATTATGTGGATATATTGAAGCAACATCTCAAGACATCAGCCGGGAACTTGAAGCTTGGTCGCAAATGGCTCTTCCAAATGGACAATGACCCAAAGCATACTTCCAAAGTTGTGGCAAAATGGCTTAAGGACAACAAAGTCAAGGTATTGGAGTGGCCATCACAAAGTCCTGACCTCAATCCAATCGAAAATTTGTGGGCAGAACTGAAAAAGC
The DNA here is from genome assembly GCA_029718625.1 of Synaphobranchus kaupii. Classification (NCBI taxonomy): domain Eukaryota; kingdom Metazoa; phylum Chordata; class Actinopteri; order Anguilliformes; family Synaphobranchidae; genus Synaphobranchus; species Synaphobranchus kaupii. Next base: position 89,910,052 of record CM056380.1, read on the forward strand.
GTGTGAGCAAGGAGTCCTACAAACCTGACTCAGTTACACCAGTTCTGTCAGGAGGAATGGGCCAAAATTCCAGCAACTTATTATGAGAAGCTTGTGGAAGGCTACCCGAAACGTTTGACCCAAGTTAAACAATTTAAAGGCAAGGCTACCAAATACTAACAGAGTGTATGTAAACTTCTGACCCACTGGGAATGTGATGAAAGAAATAAAAGCTGAAATAAATCATTCTCTCTACTATTTTTCTGACATTTCACATTCTTAAAATAATGTTGTGATCCTAACTGACCTAAGAGAGGGAATGTTTACTAGGATTAAATGTCAGGAACTGTGAAAAACTGAATTTAAATGGATTTGGCTAAGGTGTATGCAAACTTTCAACTGTATATTGTGTTGGTGGGTGTGGTGTGGGTTAATGTCCTGTAGATTGTGTGGGTGGGTGTGGTGTGGGTTAATGTCCTGTAGATTGTGTGGGTGGTGGGGGACGCACCATGTGTGGCAGGCGGATGTTGGTCAGGCTGCGGATCAGGGCCTGGCTCAGGCCGGATAGCTCCAGGAACAAGGCCTCATTCTGTTCCTCCATATGCTTATTCTCCTCCTCCATACTCTTCAGGTTCCTCTCCATGGAGGAGATCTGGAGTAGTTACACAGCACTTACACATCACATACAGCACTCACAAAACTGTGTCATTCAATGCTTGCACAACACATACAACACTTAGACTGTGTTCTGTTATACAAAATAGTTTTGTATGTACTTCCTACATCAAAGTATACTAGCTAGAACTGGGGTGTCCGAAAAGGGCTGATGTGGGTGCAGGTTTTTGTTTTAGCCCAGCACTATGACATCTGTGCTGGGCTAAAACAAAAAGCGTAGCCTAGTTTGTTCACTGTGTTACTTCAGTGCAGTAGTGATAAAACTTGCAAGAAGAAGTGCAGGGGTTGCGTTAACCGAGGATTTACGGCCATTTACCTATTTTTAGAAGCTTTGAAAAATCCAAATGGCATCCATCATTTTGATAGATAAAAAACACTGCTGCAAATGTGTTAAACACTAACTGACTACAATAGTCTAAAACGTCTTGTGTCATCTAAATACATTTTGTTAAGCATGCTCAACAATTTCATGTGTTAGGAATTTCCTGTGAATTTGGATTGATAATGGTTATATAGACGCCTAGACAAACATCTCACTTCCAATTAATTATTGCGTAGATTCTAGTTATCGGAGTTGCATCTCTCTGTCGTGTCACAAATTTAGCCCTTTTTGTTTAACATTAGACATGGCAAACATTAGAGCAAGGGCATGGAATTAAAATGTTTTTTTTTTTTAAATAAACATGTTCTGCACTTTGTTTTAAAGGCAATTGATCCCAAATTTAATTTTAAACACTAGCTAAGGAAGGACAGTGAATTAAAACCTTTGTGTTTTGAATAGGCTAAACATGTTCTGCACTTTGTATTGCATAGGCCTATACGCATAATTATTTTGGCTGTAAAGGGAGCCGCAAGTAGGCCAACTCATCTCATAATTCAACCTAATAATTTTCTGAATAGACTTATAGTTGTTGGAATTAAAATGTTACGAGAGCGACGCACGTCCAAAAAATGCAACGCAAACGATTTAAAGGGTAATTCCACTAAAAAACAACAAACTTATTTAACAGATCAAGGCGCAACTAATTAAGTCTCTCTTTGTGACCGGCCAAAAAAAATTATTTACTGAGATATTTGAATATAAAGTAGAAATTTCATTTTGACGTATGTCTCTACCACTTCCTCATTTTGGAAAGACTACAGTGGCGTCAAGTGGGCGTGTAAATTACATAGGCACGTAGGCGGAGCCAGCTAGGGGGGAAATTCTGCATACTTCACTGTTCTGAATAGGGACACATCGTAGATCAAGCTAGCTATCATTGCTATTTTATTATAATGTCAGAAAATTACATTGATAGGCTACGTTGTTTCTTAAAGATGTTTTGGCAAACTAAAGCAAACAGGACTCGAGTGCTGTCTGTTACAGAGTGGAGTGGCCTCCAGTAGCATTCTCTGACATCTTCCTCTCTGCCTTATTGAATCACCTGTTAAGGAACCATGTAAATTAACGTTACATTATGATCCATGACCATGAAAAGTAGACTAACATTAGGGAGCTGACCATAATCGAACTGTTTCGCTTTGAACATTTGATTACAGAAGCAATGTTAAAGATTTTCTGGGCTAGTGTCGTTAGCTGTTGTTAGCCCCAGGTTTCTTGGCGTTAAACAAAGGTGCAAATCTGGGTTTTTAAATCTGTTTGCCATGCAGTAGCTCACCCTGCATTCGTTTATGGCAGGATATCGGAGGTGGTAAATCAGTGTGTTCGAGTTTCACAACTGGGAAAGTTTTGGCTTGCTAGCAAACATAGCTAAAACAGCTAACAACTACAACAATAACGTTTTAACTTTTAATTGTAGTCTATATGTTTATCATTCTGTATCGGCATGTTGGCTGATACGAAAGCATTTCATACTGAAAAACGGAAGTGCGTTTTATTAAAGTGATGATCAAGGAAAATCCATAATATGCTTATAACCACGTTATTTATGGCTATTAAGGTATGTATTGAGCACCAATAAAGCATGAGGAATAAACTACATTGCAAACTTGTTCAATTTCAGTCTATCTATATCTCGTTATTCCTGTGTGCTGAAAAAAAGGGTGGAGTCAAAATGGTCCATGGCTACGTAGACATGAAACTCCAACCAATACATATTTTGGTCTCATTACATAACTCCTCCCTTAGTTTGAGGCGAATAAAACTGTCCTGTCCGCTAAGAAATACTCTTTGAGTCTGAGCCAAACACTCGTTTTGTTTTCTCTTAAGAACAGTCGTCCACGTTATTCGCTTTTGAATATTTAGTTAGCTAAAGTGTTATAGAGAGACACATACACACACACATACACACGTGAGTGTATAGTTTGTACTGAGGACACACCTGAGTGTGTAGATTGACCATATCTGCCTCCATCTCAGTGTTGGACTCATTTAGTTCACTGATCTCTTTGTTCAGTTGCCTGATGTCCTCATCATTGTCCAGGACTGAAACAAAGAGAGGATCATCACCAGGAACAGGTTAACAACCAAACAAACAATGAAACAACCAACCAACTGACCAACCAAACAATCAACTGGCCAACTAACCAACCAAATCAAATGTAAGCAGGTTTACAGAACCACCCATATAGCTAATTACACAGGTGCAAATTTTGGGGCCACTCCTGTGTGAGCTCCAGTCTTACCGTCACTGGCCCTGAACTTTGTGCTGAGGTATTCCTCCCCAGGAACCCTGGCCTTCTTCTTAGAGAGAGATGCTCTGGGACAGCCAGATAGACTGTAGACACATAGGGGGCCGGGTCAGAGGTCAGAGAGAAAGGCCCTAGTGAAATGTTGAAAGCACTGGGTCTGTGACAATAACATTCTCTCCTCCTGCAATGTAACACGATGCCTTTACACCCTTCATTACAGCACTAACCCCTATTTGATTTGTTTTAATGTCACTATTTCACTTCACTGCCATTTTTAATATTGCCTTGTGTACTCTATATGTCTATTGATGTATGCTGCTGCCTTGGCCTGGACCCCTTTGCAAAACAGATGCCAATCTCAGTGGGTTTTTATCCTGGATAAATAAAGCTTATAGTAAATCAATTAGAATTTACACGTCATAACTTATATTCAAAGCAAAGGGAACACAACTTCAGTCCTTCAGTCCAAATATTTGACTTAAATTAAGCGTTTGAGTGCTGAAACCCCCTACAAGAAGCACATGCATCAGCCCCCCTATTCTTACCACATACCCTTACCTAGAAGGGGTTACACATTACCTGCTCATACACCATGTTAGCAGCCTAAAGGGTGGATTAATATATAGAAACCTATATGTTTATTATTGTGTAGACCTCTGTTGGGCCTGTTGTCTCCCTTAGACCTTTATAGTGTGCAGTATTCTCCCCCCGCCCCTGCAGGTCATATAGAGAAACAGTACCTCCGGTGTGTGAGGGTCATATAGAGAAACAGTACCTCCGGTGTGTGAGGAAGCTGCCATTGGCGTGGCCAGAACCGTCGCAGCCGTGCGTGGGGCAGGTGGGGCCGTCAGCCTTGAAGGACTTCCAGGAGAAGGGTGAGCCATTCAGAACGCCCTCCTTCTGCCTGCGAGCTGCCAGCGGGCAGCCGTACGCACTGCGGTGTGTGGCGTACTTCCCACTGATGTGGCCCTGGCTGTCACACCCTGGCACTGGGCATCTTGGGGGGCGAGGTTAGGGTTCAGGGTTAGGGGTGTTCATTAGGCAGTTATATTACACTGTATACTTATAATAATTATTTCAATGGAATAGCTAATGGAACTACTTATGTATTATGTGCACAGTTTATATTCTATACCACTCTACCACACTATCCCACTATTTTACACTGTTTCACTACGTCACACTGTCCCACTATTCCACTATATTACACTGTTTCACTACATCACAGTATTCCACTATATTACACTGTTTCACTACATCACACTGTCCCACTATTCCACTATATTACACTGTTTCACTACATCACAGTATTCCACTATATTACACTGTTTCACTACATCACACTATTCCACTATATTACACTGTTTCACTACATCACACTATTCCACTATATTACACTGTTTCACTACATCACAGTATTCCACTATATTACACTGTTTCACTACATCACACTGTCCCACTATTCCACTATATTACACTGTTTCACTACATCACACTGTCCCACTATTCCACTATATTACACTGTTTCACTACATCACAGTATTCCACTATATTACACTGTTTCACTACATCACACTATTCCACTATATTACACTGTTTCACTACATCACACTATTCCACTATATTACACTGTTTCACTACATCACAGTATTCCACTATATTACACTGTTTCACTACATCACACTGTCCCACTATTCCACTATATTACACTGTTTCACTACATCACACTGTCCCACTATTCCACTATATTACACTGTTTCACTACATCACAGTATTCCACTATATTACACTGTTTCACTACATCACACTATTCCATTATATTACACTGCTTCACTACATCACACTATCCACTATTCCACTATTTTACACTGTCTCACTATACTACACAATCACACTAGAAGACACTTCCAGTGTTAAGAGTGAAAAACTTGATCTCCCTGCAGTCTTTTATCCTTAAAAAAACATGCTGTGTTTTTGCTGCAGTACGAACCTTAGGAGTTCTGAGTCTTCTTTTTCCTCCCTAGTGGGGGTCAATTTTATCCCTCCTTTCTTGGCACGGGGGCATCCAGAAAGACTGGAAGATAAAAGCCAAGTGCTCGTCAGACAGCTGGAAATGCTGTCAGCTGGCTCATCTTGATGCAACATTCAGATTTTTTGCACAGATCTGATTTTTTAGGCTGTAGAAATCACTTAGCCAGTGTACCACTTCTGTACCAATTGTGTATTTCATGGAGGGCATACCATGCCCAGCTGGTGTACACCGGTGTACTAAATGCATTTGTGGACCGAACAATTCCGATTTGAGCGTCCACACACAAGTCGCATATAAGTCACTTGGTTCCGTATCCAATTTATTTCCAGGTACAGATGTGGTTAAAATTGGAACTGAAAAGATGCGACTGCACATGTGTTTTTTTTTGCTGTTCACACTGTTCTAAAAACATTCAAAATGAGTCACAAGGGGAAACAATTGGATTGCTTTTAGCTGCAGTCTGCAGCCTTAGTGTCTGTGCTGGTGTTTAACACCTGGATGAATGGGGAAGAACCTGCAAGAATGCCAATCTTAAAAATGGAAAGAAATGACTTTACACTAGATTACATTACATTACACTCAGGCATTTTCATGCTCTTATGAAGCTAACAGCAACATGGTAAAAATAAAAACCATGACTAAACAAATCAAAGTAACAAAAACAAAAGAAAAATAGTAGGTTAACCGGCAGGTGAGTGACATGCTAACAACATGTTAAGCACTGAGCACAGCAGGTCAAGGGAAGGGGGCCTGGCCTAGTGTACCTGCGGTGGGAGACGTAGTTTCCTGTGATGTGCCCCGAACCATCACACCCTGGGGTGGGGCACCTGAGGAGATGTCAAATTTAAACAATTAACACCCACTGTTATTGTAATAACTTGTTAATTATCATCCAGGTCATTAAAACTCGCTAGTACAACTGCTCATATGTGCAACTGGAGCTGTGTATACACTTGTGAGCTTTCTTCCCAGTAACATAAAAAATGTATGGAGGGGTTGATGATAAATAATTCTGCTCTACTGCAAAACATGACTGAAAATAACTGTCTTGTCACCATTTGAGCATTCTATATGTGCATGTATAACTGGAAAAAAGCTAGCAAGATGCTAATTGAAGTCAGTGGAGCTTAGTGGGCAGTGGTACTTTGATGTTGCAACAAAGTTATGATAAAACCAGTTGAGAGTTAGCCCCATAATTAGTGTAATACTAGCCTGTGAAAGATGTGTAAATTAACAATTAACATGTGTATTAACAGTACTTCATAACATGCATTCAATCATCCATATGTACTAAAAATATTCAGGGAATTTCTTTGTCGGAAAGCCCTTTAACACCTCGTGTCGGCATCATTCTGTCTGTCTGTTTTAACATGTGCAGCAACTTTATTAGATGGCACAGTAATGGTATTACATACACAAGTAACAGTGTCGAAGATCATTGGGACAGTGCTACAGACAGCAGTAACAGTGTTGAAGATCATTGGAACAGTGCTACAGACAGCAGTAAGTGTTAAAGAGCGTTGTAACAGTTAAAGATGGTTGCAAAAGTGCTTCAGACCACAGTAACAGTGTTAAAGATTGTTGTAACAGTGCAACAGACAGCAGTAACAGTGAGGGGAGAGATCAGTGCAGTGAAACACACACATACTTGAGCTCAGTAGAGTGGGCTGCCATGAGGGACCGCAGGCTTTTATCAGCAAGTGGACACCCAGAAAGACTGGAGAAAGAATGAGGGAGAGAAAGAGCAAGAGAGAAGAGCAGAAGGAGGGAGAGAGAGAGGGCATGATAGAGAGGCAGAGCGAGATAAGAGAGAGTTCTGTATTAGTGCAAAAGAAGGAAAAGGCTAGAAATAGAATAGAAATAAGAGCTCATCTGTGTCACAAGAAATCCCAATTAAGATAAGGAAGCCCATATAACTATTTTAATGAAAAATCACAATAGTTTTGCCCGAATAAAACAGACTACAAATTTATGGTATGCTTCATAATTATTGTCAGAGTGGTTAGAGGCCTCAGCACTGCACAGAGACGTGGCTAAAACAAAGTTGTGAGGCACATTATGACCAGCAAGGGGTGCCTAACTGTAACACACCTGCGATGAGAGGCGTAATTCCCCGTGATGTGACCACTCCCATCACAGCCTGGAGTGGGGCACCTAGAGAGGGAAAGCACCAAAGAGTAAGAGACATCGATAGATTAATTCCCCGTGATGTGACCACTCCCATCACAGCCTGGAGTGGGGCACCTAGAGAGGGAAAGCACCAAAGAGTAAGAGACATCGATAGATTAAAAAAACTAGCTCTATTCCAGAAACATCTGAACAGAATGCAGACCTTATGTAGCTCCCAAATGCCCCTCCCCCAGCAGTGATGACCTTTTAGTGCCCATTATGTCCTCAAAAACACTTATCCTCATCTCCTAATCTGGAGGCAATTCACAACTATGAAATGGAATCAAATAATGTAGTGCTTTCCCTCTTTTGGCTGGGAAGAGCATTTTATCCTTTCTATTATGTTAGTATTTACTGCCATCTGTGTTAAGGTTACAGGTCAGTATAAAAAACATAAAAGTTCCAATTATCTTCTTTCTTTTATTCATCCCCTCAATGCTCTAGGATGTCTTAACCCTTTGAAGAGTAGGTTTTTTGGAATGTTTTTTTTTTCCACATCAGCACTAGAATGTTCAGTTAAGAACATTGTAATCACATATTTGCGATCTTACACTTTAAAGGGTTAAGGCATTTGCTGAAGAAAATCACCCATTTGAAATGATACAGAAAGGAAAAGTAATTTAGGGTCATACTGAATACTCTAGCTGAATAGGAAGGTTACGTGTGGGTGGGGGCATTATCATTATGTGAGTTAGGACTAAATTTGAACAGGGAAAAGAGCATCTGAGATAATGGCTTACAGGTGAAGTAAAAAAAAGGAGAGTAATAGTGTGTGCTGAGAAACACACTTACTGTAGCTAGTTTATGCACACTGAGTATAGAATAAACAGTGTAAATCAGCTTTATCCGCAAAAGGAAAGCATGTGCAAAGCTGACCTCATCCCCTAAGAGAAAAAACAACAACAACCAAAACCAAATATGCTGTCCACTCTAAATGTCCCCTTATGGTTGATAAACACACACAGAGCACAGACATTACAGAGTAAAATCAAACCATCACTGGTCAGAGATATTCTCTGTTCTGATTTCATCCCTGTTCTAGGTCAGTCTCTCATTCAAATTAAGTCCCTGGATTGGTTTAGTCCCTGTTTATATTTTGTCCCTGGTTAGGTTTCGTTCCTGTGCAGGTCTAATCCCTGTAAAGGGTTAGTCCCCTGTCAGGTTTAGTCACTAGATTGGTTAGTCCCTGGTTCATATTTAGTCCCTGGTGAGGTTTAGTCCTTATTTGGTCCAGTGGTAATTTTACAATAGGGGCCTGTGGAGCCAGACCCTACCAGCAGATGTCGCTGTAGTCCAAGATGCATGGTAACACATACAGTATCTGTGATTAATCAAATAGAGATTTAATGGAAAAAATCTACTTGTTAATTGAAGTAAACTTGAGTGTCACAATCATAATGGTGCTGCTTGGAATCATTTTCCTTGAAAAGTACATTTGTGTGTGTGTGTGTGTGTGTGTGTGTGTGTGTGTGTGTGTGTGTGTGTGTTTCTGGAGCTGTGCGGACAGCATTCTCTCTGTGCTGTGCGTGATAGGGCCCTAAATAGCTGTTGTGTGAACTGTGTGAGTGCAAGCAAAAAATACTCCTGCACGAGCTCAGTTGGAAAATTCCGCAGCCTCAGAGAACAGCAGTTAAGCTAGCTAGTACAATTACATTACAAGAAAGAAGCATATGTATTATTTGTTGTCGGTGAGTTTTAGCACTTTGCCGTTGAAGGAAAAACTCAAGATTAAACTTCTGGGACCAGATAGACCCAACAATTCCGATGGCTCTAAACTTTGTAAGTCTGACATGGGTATAGTTTGGGTTGTTCAGACTGTGTCTTTTGTGATTCGTTCATCACTGACTGTGTGTGTGTGTGTGCGTGCTTGCGTGTGCATATTTATTGTAAGTCACTCTGGATAAGAGTGCCAGCATATGTCTAAAATGTAAAAAAATTATGTAATTTTCATGCTTAACTGGCTAGTGATTTAGTCCCTGCTCAGGCTGCAGGGAGGACATACTCACAGCAGAATTTCTTTTTTGCAATCCTTTGGCTGGAATTTCATCTTGAAGGTAGAGGATGTGACCTCGCCAGGGTACTTCCTGTCTCCTAGGCTGTCATTAGGCCCGTCATATTCCTCGTTATCAGAGGACGAGTATGTCTGCTCCACCTGCTCCATCCGCCCCACCTGTGTTTGAACAGGGGGAGTGAAATCCTCCTTTCAAACTCCTCCTCCTTTCTCATCACCCATTACCTTTTTGTGAGCATGCAAAAAAAAAAAAACAATACTAACAAGTAAATAAAAAGTCCTCACCTCCTCTGGCAACTCCTCCCTCTGACGATTGGGCGTGGTGTAGTCCAGAGGCCCCTCCCACTCCTCAGGACAGTGGGTGTGGCCAGAGGGGGGTGAGGTCACGCCGCTGGTCCTGGCACTGCTGCCAGGGGCCAGTGAAGAAGAGGAGGATGAAGAGGAGGAGGAAGGGTCTGAGGAGCGCTGCGCTGGGCTTAAGCTCTCCTGTTTGACCGGCTTCTTCATGCTCAGATCCAAAGTTCCGTTCTCATCCACCTCGATATCCGTATCCTGGGGGGTGTGAGGGTTACAGAGCGTTCATTTATAAACATCAGGGTCCATTCACTTATCTTTACGAAAATACATGGACAGTTTAATGTTCTGGTTATCATGTACACACAGTACAGTGTCGTGATGAGTGTATATGGACAGTGTACTAGTATTTGTAGTATACTGTATATTAAGAGTGCAGTGTTGTGGTTAAAATACATGGACAGGTTTAGTGTTCTGGTTATCATGTACAGACAGTACAGTGTCGTGATGAGTGTATATGGACAGTGTACTAGTATTTGTAGTATATATTAAGAGTGCAGTGTTGTGGTTAACATATATGGACAGTGCAGTCTTATGGTTGTCATAAAAGCTTACATTTTACATTTCTGAATTTAGCAGACACGCTTGTCCAGAGTGATTTACACAGATTTGATTATTTTACATACAATCAGTTTATACAGCTGGATATTCTACTGAAGCAATTTATGTTAAATACCTCACTCAAGGGTATAATGACAGCACCACAAATGGGAATATTATACTACATATATATAATATTATGTAGCATGTATGGAGAGTGTAGTGCTGTGGTTATGGTAGCACTGCTGGTAGAGACGCACTGCTCCTCTCAGGCCTAACTCTGAAGGGGAAGCCTTGGACTGGTAGTAGGTAAACAGGCCATGAAAGGAGCTTCCCTACTGGGCTCACCTTGCTGGCGGCATCCTGCTGCTTGGCACCCAGGCTCTCAGGCCTCTCCCAGCAGCGGGTGGAGAGGTTGAGGATGGCAGTAGCGGCCATGTGCGCTGCCTCAGCGTCCTGGGAGTAGTCGTACCCGCTGGAGGAGGAGGAGGAGCAGGAAGAGGAAGAGGCGTTCTGTGCGTAACCCCCCTGAACACCGTGCCTGGGGGACGAGGCCTTAGGGTATGGTTTGGCTGCCGGACAGAAACACAATTATCTCAATGCAGCTGTTACTCTGGTGATATAAATATCCTTCATTTAGGTCTGTCATGTGCATATTAATTTGATTCTTATGAATCTCACAGACATTGCTCTAAATTGCTTATCTTGTGAGCTCCAGTAATTTGTGTCCTCATCACCATGTAGGTTACCGTTAATCATCCTGGCTAAGTACCATCCGAACTAATGTGTGTGCAGTGTGAACCAAGGACACACAAACACACACACATGCAAGATGCACAACAGCACAAATATATATATATATATATATATATATATATATATATATATATATATGCACACAAGTGCACGCCAGTAAGACAGTAAAGGATGTGTGTGTGAGGTGTAAGAGAGTAAAGGATGTGTGTGTGAGGTGTAACAGAGTAGAGGACATGGGTGTGTAAGGTGTAACAGAGTAGAGGATGTGTGTGTGTGAGGTGTAAGAGAGTAGAGGACCTGGGTGTGTAAGGTGTAAGAGAGTAGAGGATGTGTGTGTGTGAGGTGTAAGAGAGTAAAGGACGTGTGTGTGTGTGTGTGTGTGTGTGAGGTGTAAGAGAGTAAAGGATGTGTGTGTGTGAGGTGTAAGAGAGTAAAGGACGTGTGTGTGTGTGTGTGAGGTGTAAGAGAGTAGAGGATGTGTGTGTGTGAGGTGTAAGAGAGTAAAGGACGTGTGTGTGTGCGTGCGTGCGTGCGCGTGCGTGCGTGCGTGTGTGTGTGTGTGTGTGTGAGGTGTAAGAGAGTAGAGGATGTGTGTGTGTGAGGTGTAAGAGAGTAAAGGACGTGTGTGTGTGTGTGTGTGTGTGAGGTGTAAGAGAGTAGAGGATGTGTGTGTGTGAGGTGTAAGAGAGTAAAGGACGTGTGTGTGTGCGTGCGTGCGTGCGTGCGCGTGCGTGCGTGCGTGTGTGTGTGTGTGTGTGTGTGAGGTGTAAGAGAGTAAAGGACGTGTGTGTGTGTGTGTGTGTGTGTGAGGTGTAAGAGAGTAAAGGACGTGCGTGCGTGTGTGTGTGTGCGTGTGTGTGTGTGTGTGTGGGCGTGCGTGCGTGCGTGCGTGTGTGTGTGTGTGCGTGTGTGTATGTGTGTGTGAGGTGTAAGAGAGTAAAGGACATGCGTGCGTGCGTGCGTGTGTGTGTGTGCGTGTGTGTGTGTGTGTGTGGGCGTGCGTGCGTGCGTGTGTGTGTGTGCGTGTGTGTGTGTGTGTGTGTGGGCGTGCGTGCGTGTGTGTGTGTGTGCGTGTGTGTGCATGTGAGGTGCAGTCTCACGTTTAAAGGGTCTCAGTGAGATATCGCCGGGCTGCATCTTGGGTGCCAGCATGCGCTTCCCAAACACCTGCACGTCAAAAGTGCCGTAGTCAAACGACACCTTGGAGTATTTATCCAGCTCCCTGGGCAGGTGGGCACGGGGTGTGGCCGGGATCACACCCGGTCTGAGGCTGCTGAACTGGGGGATCTCCAGCTGCTTCACAAAACACATGGGCCTGCAGAGGAGAGAGAGCGAGGGAGGAGAGCGAGGGAGGAGAGCAGAGGAAGAAAATTTAGGAGAAAAATATAATTTAGCAATGTTAGAATGGAGAGAGAGAGAGGTTGGGTGTGTCAGGGAACATTCTGATGGAGTTAGGGGTGTCAGGCAGAATGCACTGACAGTTCGGGGTTATCAGGGAACAGTTTAGGGCAGGGGTCCTCAATCTTATCCAGAAAGGGCCGGTGTGGGTGCAGGCTTTAGGATAGGGTAATAAAGGAGTACTCTAACCTCAGGACTCTGTCGGAGTGGGGGCTTCCTGCTGTGGGCTCAGTCATAGGTTGAGGTGCAGGCTGCAGGGGCTTCTCATGGGTTTTGGACTGTTTCTCTGCTGCAGCGATTGGACATCCTGATAGACTGCCGCGCAAAAATAACAAGTGGAATTTATGAGTACTGGAGTGGTCTGCTATCTGAGGATGAAATTATGTCATGATTCGGTCACTCTGGGTTTATTTGTTAGCAAGAGGACCACGGCAAGTGGCAATCAAACCATTTTGATTGATTAACTGATTCATCAGGTTTATTGGTTGATGGATGGTGTTTTGTGAATGAATGAGAAGCTGTAAGATATAGCCGTTGACATGAATTTCCTAACTGTAATTAGGGTTTTGCTAATTAGGGAGCAGCATGGTATAGATAGTCTATGCACAGGCTCACATAGATATGAACCTATGCAGGTAGGAGAAGGTGCAGACATGACCGTGAGTTAGGTTGAACCTACTTCCTGTGGCTGTTGTAGATGTGGATTGGTTGATTAGACTATAGAGCTCTGTAGTCCCGCCCCCTCCTATCCCTGGCTGGTCCCGGAAGACTACTGGAAGCCATTACCTGCTCCCACTTTGGGATCTTTCAGTCACCCTTATGATGATATTATGGCATTGTATGGACCAAACTTTGACATATATGTGATACAAAGTCCATTATATACTCACCACGCATTTAAATCAAATTTTAATTGTATAATTAACGAAGTTTGAGAAACATAACTACACTACCCAGAATCCCTGGTCGTACATCGCCGGCTCCCGCTTTTGCTAGCTAACGCAGTAGCTACCGGCCGCTCTGCTAGCAAAAATGGCTATCACTCAGTCTGCTCTTGTAACTTATTATGGAAGTAGCTACCGGCCAAAGAAGTAGCTACCGGCCGCTCTGCTAGTGAAAATGGCAATCACTTTGTCTTATTATGGAAGTGAAACTAAGGGTATCACCAAGGGCGAAAATCACTATCAGTCAGCTTTATGGTGTCAGCTTTATGGCTTTCACTTGGTGGTGAACAAGTGAGTAGCCTGGATGTTGTAGTCATTTTAGTTGTTTTTTTGAAAGCGTGTTTGTTGTTTGTTTGTTGGACATAATTTCAAATGACCAATTTTAAAAATTATTTTAAAATGTGACAACCCCTCTCTTGCCTGTTTTGAACGTGTAGCTGCTTTTTTGAATATAGAAAAAAAACATTTTCAGCCCATTGACTCACATTGTTTTTTTTCCCGAAAAGTGGCACCAGGCGTTCGTCACCAAAGTGTGTGGGACTACGGAGCTCTATAGTGTTGTGGTTGATTTGAGCATACCTCCTGTGGGTGTTTCGGTTGCTGTTGACATGGCCCTGTCCAGTGCAGCCAGGCGTTGGGCACTTCAGTACGTTCTCGTGCATGGCCAGGACTGTGCATCAGGGGGAGGGAGGGACAACATTTCACACTGTTTCAAATCACAGAGCCAACCTGAGACAGTGTGTGTCTATCATGCGGTGCTTTCAGGTGAGATTGGGCAAGCCAGTGTTCTTTAGTGAGAATATGGTTTGGGCAGTGTTAGTTAGTGAGATTGTGGGTGGGGCAGTGTTAGTTAGTGAGATTGTGGGTGGGGCAGTGTTAGTTAGTGAGATTGTGGGTGAGGCAGTGTTAGTTAGTGAGATTGTGGGTGAGGCAGTGTTAGTTAGTGAGATTGTGGGTAGGGCAGTGTTAGTTAGTGAGATTGTGGGTGGGGCAGTGTTAGTTAGTGAGATTGTGGGTGGGGCAGTGTTAGTTAGTGAGATTGTGGGTGAGGCAGTGTTAGTTAGTGAGATTGTGGGTGAGGCAGTGTTAGTTAGTGAGATTGTGGGTGAGGCAGTGTTAGTTAGTGAGATTGTGGGTGAGGCAGTGTTAGTTAGTGAGACTGTGGGTGAGGCAGTGTTAGTTAGTGAGATTGTGGGTGGGGCAGTGTTAGTTAGTGAGACTGAGGGCAAGACAGTGTTGTTTAGTGAGATTGTGGGTGGGGCAGTGTTGCTTAGTGAGACTGTGGGTGAGGCAGTGTTAGTTAGTGAGACTGTGGGTGAGGCAGTGTTAGTTAGTGAGATTGTGGGTGGGGCAGTGTTAGTTAGTGAGATTGTGGGTGGGGCAGTGTTAGTTAGTGAGATTGTGGGTGGGGCAGTGTTAGTTAGTGAGATTGTGGGTGAGGCAGTGTTAGTTAGTGAGATTGTGGGTGAGGCAGTGTTAGTTAGTGAGATTGTGGGTGGGGCAGTGTTAGTTAGTGAGATTGTGGGTGGGGCAGTGTTAGTTAGTGAGATTGTGGGTGGGGCAGTGTTAGTTAGTGAGATTGTGGGTGGGGCAGTGTTAGTTAGTGAGATTGTGGGTGAGGCAGTGTTAGTTAGTGAGATTGTGGGTGGGGCAGTGTTAGTTAGTGAGATTGTGGGTGAGGCAGTGTTAGTTAGTGAGATTGTGGGTGAGGCAGTGTTAGTTAGTGAGATTGTGGGTGGGGCAGTGTTAGTTAGTGAGATTGTGGGTGAGGCAGTGTTGTTTAGTGAGACTGTGGGTGAGGCAGTGTTGCTTAGTGAGACTGTGGGTGAGGCAGTGTTAGTTAGTGAGACTGTGGGTGAGGCAGTGTTAGTTAGTGAGATTGTGGGTGAGGCAGTGTTAGTTAGTGAGATTGTGGGTGAGGCAGTGTTGTTTAGTGAGACTGTGGGTGAGGCAGTGTTGTTTAGTGAGACTGTGGGTGAGGCAGTGTTAGTTAGTGAGACTGTGGGTGAGGCAGTGTTAGTTAGTGAGATTGTGGGTGAGGCAGTGTTAGTTAGTGAGATTGTGGGTGAGGCAGTGTTAGTTAGTGAGACTGTGGGTGAGGCAGTGTTGTTTAGTGAGACTGTGGGTGAGGCAGTGTTGTTTAGTGAGACTGTGGGTGAGGCAGTGTTAGTTAGTGAGACTGTGGGTGAGGCAGTGTTAGTTAGTGAGATTGTGGGTGAGGCAGTGTTAGTTAGTGAGATTGTGGGTGAGGCAGTGTTGTTTAGTGAGACTGTGGGTGAGGCAGTGTTGTTTAGTGAGACTGTGGGTGAGGCAGTGTTAGTTAGTGAGACTGTGGGTGAGGCAGTGTTAGTTAGTGAGATTGTGGGTGAGGCAGTGTTAGTTAGTGAGATTGTGGGTGAGGCAGTGTTAGTTAGTGAGACTGTGGGTGAGGCAGTGTTGTTTAGTGAGACTGTGGGTGAGGCAGTGTTGTTTAGTGAGACTGTGGGCAAGGCAGTGTTTAGTGAGACTGTGGGCGAGGCAGTGTTTAGTGAGACTGTGGGCGAGGCAGTGTTGTTTAGTGAGACTGTGGGTGAGGCAGTGTTAGTTAGTGAGATTGTGGGTGAGGCAGTGTTGTTTAGTGAGACTGTGGGTGAGGCAGTGTTGTTTAGTGAGACTGTGGGTGAGGCAGTGTTAGTTAGTGAGACTGTGGGTGAGGCAGTGTTAGTTAGTGAGATTGTGGGTGAGGCAGTGTTAGTTAGTGAGATTGTGGGTGAGGCAGTGTTAGTTAGTGAGACTGTGGGTGAGGCAGTGTTGTTTAGTGAGACTGTGGGTGAGGCAGTGTTGTTTAGTGAGACTGTGGGCGAGGCAGTGTTGTTTAGTGAGACTGTGGGTGTGGCAGTGTTGTTTAGTGAGACTGTGGGTGAGGCAGTGTTAGTTAGTGAGATTGTGGGTGAGGCAGTGTTAGTTAGTGAGATTGTGGGTGAGGCAGTGTTAGTTAGTGAGACTGTGGGTGAGGCAGTGTTGTTTAGTGAGACTGTGGGTGAGGCAGTGTTGTTTAGTGAGACTGTGGGCAAGGCAGTGTTTAGTGAGACTGTGGGTGTGGCAGTGTTGTTTAGTGAGACTGTGGGCAAGGCAGTGTTTAGTGAGACTGTGGGTGTGGCAGTGTTGTTTAGTGAGACTGTGGGTGTGGCAATACTCACTCTCGGGTGGGATCCGGTCCTTGTGTGGGCAGCCAGACAGGCTTCGGTGGTGAGGGTAGAGGCCGGTCACATGACCTGTCCCATCACACCCTGGGGTGGGGCATTTGATTTCTTTTTTGTCTGCCCTGGAGCTTTCTGAATAATAAATCATACGTGTGTTTATATGTTCAACTGTGTCCTACCTTAAATGTGCACATGGATATACTGACAACATTTCAATAAATAAATATCTTTACAATAAGAAAATTAATTAAATAATGAGTAAAATGAATGAACAAGTAATACATTTTGAAATGCACTCAGTATTCATAATCTGCACACTTCAAATTAAATATAATAAACCTATATCTTGCAACATCTTTTCATGTACAGGGGGTGGACAAAATATCGGAAACACCCCTGAAAAATGGCTTTAACTTTGAAGCATCTAAACCACAATTACAAAAGCATCTACACAGGTGATTCCTATTCATTTGAATGTTAATTAGCAGCACTTGTCTGCTTAAAAGAGGTCTAACCAGCAGCACACTGTGAGGTAAGTATCCAAAGCAAGATGAGGATACTAACAGAGTTCCAATAGTTTGTGCCAGAATTGCAGGTGCGTCGGACATAAAAACGGCTAAATTATTTAAGGTGGCAACACCTTAAATAATTAACAGTGTCAATAAGAACAGTGTCAGAAATTATGACAACATATGCCCAACACCAAAAAACAGCATCAGCAAAAAAGAACTGTGGCCGCAAGTCAAAGCTCTTCGACAGGGACAGACGGACACTTGGTAGGATAGTTGCTAATAACCACAGAACTGCAGCTCTAAAAATCACCACAGAATTGAATCAATCCATATCTGAACCAGTCTCAACAAAAACAGTACGTCATGAGCTTCACAAAGCTGGTATTTATGGCAGGGCCAACATTCGGAACCCATTTGTATCCAAGGCTAATGCACAAAAATGCATAACATGGTATAAGGAACACAAAACCTGGACCCCTGAGCAATGGTGAAAAGTGATATGGTCTGATGAGTCATCTTTTACTCTTTTTAATACATCTGAACAGGTTTAGAGAAAACCTAAGGAGGCATTCAATCCACAACTGTTAATATGATGGTGGTTCTGTAATGGTATGGGAAGCCATTTCATGGGACTCATTGGGTCCAATGATTGCTCTCCATGGATGTGTAACAGGCAAACAATATGAAACCATTTTACAAGACCAGGTGCACCCTATGGTGCAAACACTGTTCCCTCATGATGTCCCCATATGCCAACATAATAACGCCCCCATACATACTGCTAAAAAATAATGGTTCCAAGAACACAAGGATGATGTCAAATGCCTTCCATGGCCTGCACAATCACCAGATCTAAACATAATTGAACCTTTATGGGAAGTTCTGGAGCGCAGAGTGCAAACTAGATTTCCACCTCCTTCATCCCTCAAAGAACTGGAGATGGTCCTTCATGAACAATGGGCCAATATCCCACAACACACAATTCAGAAATTGTATGACAGCATTCCTAGAAGGATTGCAACTGTTTTGAAGGCAAAGGGTGGGCCTACTCGTTGTTAGTTACTAGATATTCAGTTTTTGTAAGTGTTTCTGATATTTTGTCCACCCCCTGTATACGTTAAACAAGTTTTGAGATAAGCAGTAAAACAGTTCTCTGCATGTTGGTCTGATCTGTGAATGGCAAAGGAACTGCTGAGTCATCTATTCACAGCTTTGTGATGTGAGACGAGGCCTGCTCCCTGGAGAAGCGCAGAGACTGTGCTACTCCGACACTCTGCTAATTGAGTGTTAACAAGACCTGCTCCTAATTACATAAGGACAGGAAATGAGGCAGGAAGACCTCTCCTTGCCGCACAGCGGGAGGGATTCTGGGCTCGCAGCCAGCCAACAGGAGAAGAGTGTGACCAAGAAAGTCTCAAAAGTTACCCCTCTCTGTACCTCTCTCTCTCAACCTCCATGTGTGTTCAGTAACTGCTCATATTTATATTATACACTAACGCTAACGCCAATCATACCCATATCAGGGCTCATTGTTGCAAACAGAGTCGCCAGACTGGGGGATTTACCCCTAATTGTAGAGGATTTAAAAAAATTGATAAGGGAAGTTTTTACAGTAAAGATATATGGGAGTCGATGATAGATGGGGGATTTTAAAAGGAGGTATGGGGGGACAAATTGTGAGAAAATTGTATGGGAGTCATTTGAAGATGGGGGGTTTTCAGGAGTTTTTTTAGGGGGTATTAATTCAGGCATCTGGAAACATTGGCTGCAAATGCTGTTGTTTTAGTTGTGAGCTCCCTGCTGCTCCTCCACACTGGGCTCCTTACCTTTGCTGCAGTAGGCCTTTGTGTGCATGCCATCTGCCAGCCTGCTGGGCCGCTCCTCCAGGGTGAAGTACCTGAGCTGCTCGGGGGCGTGGCCTTGTACCTGCTCTGCCTTGAGGGCAATGGCCTGCTCCAGCAGGCCAAGATTCCCGCGTGTGGCATCGTACGACTCTGCCTCCTCCTCCTCTTCCTCCTCCTCCTCCTCCTCATTCTCTTCTCTCTCTGACACTTCAGTGTGCGCCTTGGTGAAGGTGTGGAGGGTGGATTTCTCAGAAATGAAGGCTGCATCTTCCTCCTCCTCTTCCTCCTCCTCTTCATTCTCCTCTCTCTCTGACCCTTCAGTGTGGGCCTTGGTGAAGGTGTAGAGGGTGGCTTTCTCAGAAATGAAGGCTGCCTCTTCCTCCTCCTCCTCCTCCTCGTCTCTCTCTGACTCTTCTGTGTGCGCCTTGGTGAAGGTGTGGAGGGTGGTTTTCTGAGATGTGAAGGCTGCCTCTTCCTCCTCTTCCTCCTCCTCCTCTTCCTCATATTCCCCCTCCTTTCCCATAGGGGTCTCCTGGTCCTGAGCTGCTGATTCTAATCCCTGAGCTGGAACACTGGTTGTGGTCTGGACTCCTTCTTCTTCCTCTTCATCGTAATCTTTATCTTCCTCATGCTCCTCTGTCCCCTCAGGCTTCCCTTCTCCCTGGGGGCGAAGCTCCGTGTAGACCCCGCTGAAGTACTGGTGGTCCTGATTGTCTCTCTGGCTGGAGCATGGCCTTCCCATTTCCTCCTCCTCTTCCTCATCTTCCTCCTCCTCCTCCTGCGTGTGCACTTCTGCACTGGCCACTGTCTCAATATGCTCATCCTCCTCCTCTCCATCCTCACTGTCTTCATCCATTACATTGTCCTTCACTTCCTCCTCCTCTTCCTTGGCCATTTCCTTCTGCCTTTCTATGGAAACCTGCTGCTGGAGGGGCGTGACCTCTATTACCCGGCTTAGGTGCAGCAGGGAGCTGGCCACCACCTCATGGCAGATGGAAAGGTGGGTCCTAGTGGGCATGACTGCAGGTGTGACAGTAGGAGTGGCTTCAGGTACAACTGTAGGTGTAACCTCATATGTGACAGAGGGTGTGATTGTGGGCATTGTTGAAGGTGTGGTTGAGAGTATAGCTGCGACCAAGGGTGTGGCTATGCGTGTGGTTGAGGCTAAGTGTGTGGCTGTGGGTGTGGTTGAGGGTGTGGCTGTGGCTGCGGGTGTGGTTGAAGGGATGGCTGTAGCCAAGGGTGTGGTTGAGGGGACAGCTGTAGCCAAGGGTGTGGCTGTGGGTATGGTTGAGGGTATGGCTGCGGCCAAGGGTGTGGCTGTGGCTAAGGGTGTAGCCAAGGGTGTGGTTGAGGGGATGGCCATGAGTGTGGCTACAGGTGATGGTTCAACATCTTCACACTTTCCAGCACTTGAGGATTCCACCAGCAAACACTGTTCTGTAATGAGAGGAAGAAGAGCAAGCTTTAATGACTGGGTCATGTATAAGAGTCATCTACAAACTGGGACTCAAACTGGGACTCATGTACAAACTGGGACTCATATATAATAGTATATTACACTTATATTCATTTGTATAGCAGTGCTGTTGATGCTAAGTAGCATTACCTTCTGTGAGCTCAGATGTGGGCGGACTCCCTCCACCTTCCTCCTCCTTTGCCACCTCCTCCTTCTCTTTATGCTCTTCCTTTTCTGACTCTGCCTCCTGTTTGGGGAGGGGATCCTCCTTGCCCTCCTCGTCACTGCCGGCGCTGTC